>CM024581.1:26184198-26191698 GCA_014182395.1 Eucalyptus sp. ANBG9806169 | reverse complement strand
TAAACCCTAAACCCTAAACCCTAAACCCTAAACCCTAAACCCTAAACCCTAAACCCTAAACCCTAAACCCTAAACCCTAAACCCTAAACCCTAAACCCTAAACCCTAAACCCTAAACCCTAAACCCTAAACCCTAAACCCTAAACCCTAAACCCTAAACCCTAAACCCTAAACCCTAAACCCTAAACCCTAAACCCTAAACCCTAAACCCTAAACCCTAAACCCTAAACCCTAAACCCTAAACCCTAAACCCTAAACCCTAAACCCTAAACCCTAAACCCTAAACCCTAAACCCTAAACCCTAAACCCTAAACCCTAAACCCTAAACCCTAAACCCTAAACCCTAAACCCTAAACCCTAAACCCTAAACCCTAAACCCTAAACCCTAAACCCTAAACCCTAAACCCTAAACCCTAAACCCTAAACCCTAAACCCTAAACCCTAAACCCTAAACCCTAAACCCTAAACCCTAAACCCTAAACCCTAAACCCTAAACCCTAAACCCTAAACCCTAAACCCTAAACCCTAAACCCTAAACCCTAAACCCTAAACCCTAAACCCTAAACCCTAAACCCTAAACCCTAAACCCTAAACCCTAAACCCTAAACCCTAAACCCTAAACCCTAAACCCTAAACCCTAAACCCTAAACCCTAAACCCTAAACCCTAAACCCTAAACCCTAAACCCTAAACCCTAAACCCTAAACCCTAAACCCTAAACCCTAAACCCTAAACCCTAAACCCTAAACCCTAAACCCTAAACCCTAAACCCTAAACCCTAAACCCTAAACCCTAAACCCTAAACCCTAAACCCTAAACCCTAAACCCTAAACCCTAAACCCTAAACCCTAAACCCTAAACCCTAAACCCTAAACCCTAAACCCTAAACCCTAAACCCTAAACCCTAAACCCTAAACCCTAAACCCTAAACCCTAAACCCTAAACCCTAAACCCTAAACCCTAAACCCTAAACCCTAAACCCTAAACCCTAAACCCTAAACCCTAAACCCTAAACCCTAAACCCTAAACCCTAAACCCTAAACCCTAAACCCTAAACCCTAAACCCTAAACCCTAAACCCTAAACCCTAAACCCTAAACCCTAAACCCTAAACCCTAAACCCTAAACCCTAAACCCTAAACCCTAAACCCTAAACCCTAAACCCTAAACCCTAAACCCTAAACCCTAAACCCTAAACCCTAAACCCTAAACCCTAAACCCTAAACCCTAAACCCTAAACCCTAAACCCTAAACCCTAAACCCTAAACCCTAAACCCTAAACCCTAAACCCTAAACCCTAAACCCTAAACCCTAAACCCTAAACCCTAAACCCTAAACCCTAAACCCTAAACCCTAAACCCTAAACCCTAAACCCTAAACCCTAAACCCTAAACCCTAAACCCTAAACCCTAAACCCTAAACCCTAAACCCTAAACCCTAAACCCTAAACCCTAAACCCTAAACCCTAAACCCTAAACCCTAAACCCTAAACCCTAAACCCTAAACCCTAAACCCTAAACCCTAAACCCTAAACCCTAAACCCTAAACCCTAAACCCTAAACCCTAAACCCTAAACCCTAAACCCTAAACCCTAAACCCTAAACCCTAAACCCTAAACCCTAAACCCTAAACCCTAAACCCTAAACCCTAAACCCTAAACCCTAAACCCTAAACCCTAAACCCTAAACCCTAAACCCTAAACCCTAAACCCTAAACCCTAAACCCTAAACCCTAAACCCTAAACCCTAAACCCTAAACCCTAAACCCTAAACCCTAAACCCTAAACCCTAAACCCTAAACCCTAAACCCTAAACCCTAAACCCTAAACCCTAAACCCTAAACCCTAAACCCTAAACCCTAAACCCTAAACCCTAAACCCTAAACCCTAAACCCTAAACCCTAAACCCTAAACCCTAAACCCTAAACCCTAAACCCTAAACCCTAAACCCTAAACCCTAAACCCTAAACCCTAAACCCTAAACCCTAAACCCTAAACCCTAAACCCTAAACCCTAAACCCTAAACCCTAAACCCTAAACCCTAAACCCTAAACCCTAAACCCTAAACCCTAAACCCTAAACCCTAAACCCTAAACCCTAAACCCTAAACCCTAAACCCTAAACCCTAAACCCTAAACCCTAAACCCTAAACCCTAAACCCTAAACCCTAAACCCTAAACCCTAAACCCTAAACCCTAAACCCTAAACCCTAAACCCTAAACCCTAAACCCTAAACCCTAAACCCTAAACCCTAAACCCTAAACCCTAAACCCTAAACCCTAAACCCTAAACCCTAAACCCTAAACCCTAAACCCTAAACCCTAAACCCTAAACCCTAAACCCTAAACCCTAAACCCTAAACCCTAAACCCTAAACCCTAAACCCTAAACCCTAAACCCTAAACCCTAAACCCTAAACCCTAAACCCTAAACCCTAAACCCTAAACCCTAAACCCTAAACCCTAAACCCTAAACCCTAAACCCTAAACCCTAAACCCTAAACCCTAAACCCTAAACCCTAAACCCTAAACCCTAAACCCTAAACCCTAAACCCTAAACCCTAAACCCTAAACCCTAAACCCTAAACCCTAAACCCTAAACCCTAAACCCTAAACCCTAAACCCTAAACCCTAAACCCTAAACCCTAAACCCTAAACCCTAAACCCTAAACCCTAAACCCTAAACCCTAAACCCTAAACCCTAAACCCTAAACCCTAAACCCTAAACCCTAAACCCTAAACCCTAAACCCTAAACCCTAAACCCTAAACCCTAAACCCTAAACCCTAAACCCTAAACCCTAAACCCTAAACCCTAAACCCTAAACCCTAAACCCTAAACCCTAAACCCTAAACCCTAAACCCTAAACCCTAAACCCTAAACCCTAAACCCTAAACCCTAAACCCTAAACCCTAAACCCTAAACCCTAAACCCTAAACCCTAAACCCTAAACCCTAAACCCTAAACCCTAAACCCTAAACCCTAAACCCTAAACCCTAAACCCTAAACCCTAAACCCTAAACCCTAAACCCTAAACCCTAAACCCTAAACCCTAAACCCTAAACCCTAAACCCTAAACCCTAAACCCTAAACCCTAAACCCTAAACCCTAAACCCTAAACCCTAAACCCTAAACCCTAAACCCTAAACCCTAAACCCTAAACCCTAAACCCTAAACCCTAAACCCTAAACCCTAAACCCTAAACCCTAAACCCTAAACCCTAAACCCTAAACCCTAAACCCTAAACCCTAAACCCTAAACCCTAAACCCTAAACCCTAAACCCTAAACCCTAAACCCTAAACCCTAAACCCTAAACCCTAAACCCTAAACCCTAAACCCTAAACCCTAAACCCTAAACCCTAAACCCTAAACCCTAAACCCTAAACCCTAAACCCTAAACCCTAAACCCTAAACCCTAAACCCTAAACCCTAAACCCTAAACCCTAAACCCTAAACCCTAAACCCTAAACCCTAAACCCTAAACCCTAAACCCTAAACCCTAAACCCTAAACCCTAAACCCTAAACCCTAAACCCTAAACCCTAAACCCTAAACCCTAAACCCTAAACCCTAAACCCTAAACCCTAAACCCTAAACCCTAAACCCTAAACCCTAAACCCTAAACCCTAAACCCTAAACCCTAAACCCTAAACCCTAAACCCTAAACCCTAAACCCTAAACCCTAAACCCTAAACCCTAAACCCTAAACCCTAAACCCTAAACCCTAAACCCTAAACCCTAAACCCTAAACCCTAAACCCTAAACCCTAAACCCTAAACCCTAAACCCTAAACCCTAAACCCTAAACCCTAAACCCTAAACCCTAAACCCTAAACCCTAAACCCTAAACCCTAAACCCCCTAAACCCTAAACCCTAAACCCTAAACCCTAAACCCTAAACCCTAAACCCTAAACCCTAAACCCTAAACCCTAAACCCTAAACCCTAAACCCTAAACCCTAAACCCTAAACCCTAAACCCTAAACCCTAAACCCTAAACCCTAAACCCTAAACCCTAAACCCTAAACCCTAAACCCTAAACCCTAAACCCTAAACCCTAAACCCTAAACCCTAAACCCTAAACCCTAAACCCTAAACCCTAAACCCTAAACCCTAAACCCTAAACCCTAAACCCTAAACCCTAAACCCTAAACCCTAAACCCTAAACCCTAAACCCTAAACCCTAAACCCTAAACCCTAAACCCTAAACCCTAAACCCTAAACCCTAAACCCTAAACCCTAAACCCTAAACCCTAAACCCTAAACCCTAAACCCTAAACCCTAAACCCTAAACCCTAAACCCTAAACCCTAAACCCTAAACCCTAAACCCTAAACCCTAAACCCTAAACCCTAAACCCTAAACCCTAAACCCTAAACCCTAAACCCTAAACCCTAAACCCTAAACCCTAAACCCTAAACCCTAAACCCTAAACCCTAAACCCTAAACCCTAAACCCTAAACCCTAAACCCTAAACCCTAAACCCTAAACCCTAAACCCTAAACCCTAAACCCTAAACCCTAAACCCTAAACCCTAAACCCTAAACCCTAAACCCTAAACCCTAAACCCTAAACCCTAAACCCTAAACCCTAAACCCTAAACCCTAAACCCTAAACCCTAAACCCTAAACCCTAAACCCTAAACCCTAAACCCTAAACCCTAAACCCTAAACCCTAAACCCTAAACCCTAAACCCTAAACCCTAAACCCTAAACCCTAAACCCTAAACCCTAAACCCTAAACCCTAAACCCTAAACCCTAAACCCTAAACCCTAAACCCTAAACCCTAAACCCTAAACCCTAAACCCTAAACCCTAAACCCTAAACCCTAAACCCTAAACCCTAAACCCTAAACCCTAAACCCTAAACCCTAAACCCTAAACCCTAAACCCTAAACCCTAAACCCTAAACCCTAAACCCTAAACCCTAAACCCTAAACCCTAAACCCTAAACCCTAAACCCTAAACCCTAAACCCTAAACCCTAAACCCTAAACCCTAAACCCTAAACCCTAAACCCTAAACCCTAAACCCTAAACCCTAAACCCTAAACCCTAAACCCTAAACCCTAAACCCTAAACCCTAAACCCTAAACCCTAAACCCTAAACCCTAAACCCTAAACCCTAAACCCTAAACCCTAAACCCTAAACCCTAAACCCTAAACCCTAAACCCTAAACCCTAAACCCTAAACCCTAAACCCTAAACCCTAAACCCTAAACCCTAAACCCTAAACCCTAAACCCTAAACCCTAAACCCTAAACCCTAAACCCTAAACCCTAAACCCTAAACCCTAAACCCTAAACCCTAAACCCTAAACCCTAAACCCTAAACCCTAAACCCTAAACCCTAAACCCTAAACCCTAAACCCTAAACCCTAAACCCTAAACCCTAAACCCTAAACCCTAAACCCTAAACCCTAAACCCTAAACCCTAAACCCTAAACCCTAAACCCTAAACCCTAAACCCTAAACCCTAAACCCTAAACCCTAAACCCTAAACCCTAAACCCTAAACCCTAAACCCTAAACCCTAAACCCTAAACCCTAAACCCTAAACCCTAAACCCTAAACCCTAAACCCTAAACCCTAAACCCTAAACCCTAAACCCTAAACCCTAAACCCTAAACCCTAAACCCTAAACCCTAAACCCTAAACCCTAAACCCTAAACCCTAAACCCTAAACCCTAAACCCTAAACCCTAAACCCTAAACCCTAAACCCTAAACCCTAAACCCTAAACCCTAAACCCTAAACCCTAAACCCTAAACCCTAAACCCTAAACCCTAAACCCTAAACCCTAAACCCTAAACCCTAAACCCTAAACCCTAAACCCTAAACCCTAAACCCTAAACCCTAAACCCTAAACCCTAAACCCTAAACCCTAAACCCTAAACCCTAAACCCTAAACCCTAAACCCTAAACCCTAAACCCTAAACCCTAAACCCTAAACCCTAAACCCTAAACCCTAAACCCTAAACCCTAAACCCTAAACCCTAAACCCTAAACCCTAAACCCTAAACCCTAAACCCTAAACCCTAAACCCTAAACCCTAAACCCTAAACCCTAAACCCTAAACCCTAAACCCTAAACCCTAAACCCTAAACCCTAAACCCTAAACCCTAAACCCTAAACCCTAAACCCTAAACCCTAAACCCTAAACCCTAAACCCTAAACCCTAAACCCTAAACCCTAAACCCTAAACCCTAAACCCTAAACCCTAAACCCTAAACCCTAAACCCTAAACCCTAAACCCTAAACCCTAAACCCTAAACCCTAAACCCTAAACCCTAAACCCTAAACCCTAAACCCTAAACCCTAAACCCTAAACCCTAAACCCTAAACCCTAAACCCTAAACCCTAAACCCTAAACCCTAAACCCTAAACCCTAAACCCTAAACCCTAAACCCTAAACCCTAAACCCTAAACCCTAAACCCTAAACCCTAAACCCTAAACCCTAAACCCTAAACCCTAAACCCTAAACCCTAAACCCTAAACCCTAAACCCTAAACCCTAAACCCTAAACCCTAAACCCTAAACCCTAAACCCTAAACCCTAAACCCTAAACCCTAAACCCTAAACCCTAAACCCTAAACCCTAAACCCTAAACCCTAAACCCTAAACCCTAAACCCTAAACCCTAAACCCTAAACCCTAAACCCTAAACCCTAAACCCTAAACCCTAAACCCTAAACCCTAAACCCTAAACCCTAAACCCTAAACCCTAAACCCTAAACCCTAAACCCTAAACCCTAAACCCTAAACCCTAAACCCTAAACCCTAAACCCTAAACCCTAAACCCTAAACCCTAAACCCTAAACCCTAAACCCTAAACCCTAAACCCTAAACCCTAAACCCTAAACCCTAAACCCTAAACCCTAAACCCTAAACCCTAAACCCTAAACCCTAAACCCTAAACCCTAAACCCTAAACCCTAAACCCTAAACCCTAAACCCTAAACCCTAAACCCTAAACCCTAAACCCTAAACCCTAAACCCTAAACCCTAAACCCTAAACCCTAAACCCTAAACCCTAAACCCTAAACCCTAAACCCTAAACCCTAAACCCTAAACCCTAAACCCTAAACCCTAAACCCTAAACCCTAAACCCTAAACCCTAAACCCTAAACCCTAAACCCTAAACCCTAAACCCTAAACCCTAAACCCTAAACCCTAAACCCTAAACCCTAAACCCTAAACCCTAAACCCTAAACCCTAAACCCTAAACCCTAAACCCTAAACCCTAAACCCTAAACCCTAAACCCTAAACCCTAAACCCTAAACCCTAAACCCTAAACCCTAAACCCTAAACCCTAAACCCTAAACCCTAAACCCTAAACCCTAAACCCTAAACCCTAAACCCTAAACCCTAAACCCTAAACCCTAAACCCTAAACCCTAAACCCTAAACCCTAAACCCTAAACCCTAAACCCTAAACCCTAAACCCTAAACCCTAAACCCTAAACCCTAAACCCTAAACCCTAAACCCTAAACCCTAAACCCTAAACCCTAAACCCT
>CM024581.1:26144198-26174198 GCA_014182395.1 Eucalyptus sp. ANBG9806169 | reverse complement strand
CTAAACCCTAAACCCTAAACCCTAAACCCTAAACCCTAAACCCTAAACCCTAAACCCTAAACCCTAAACCCTAAACCCTAAACCCTAAACCCTAAACCCTAAACCCTAAACCCTAAACCCTAAACCCTAAACCCTAAACCCTAAACCCTAAACCCTAAACCCTAAACCCTAAACCCTAAACCCTAAACCCTAAACCCTAAACCCTAAACCCTAAACCCTAAACCCTAAACCCTAAACCCTAAACCCTAAACCCTAAACCCTAAACCCTAAACCCTAAACCCTAAACCCTAAACCCTAAACCCTAAACCCTAAACCCTAAACCCTAAACCCTAAACCCTAAACCCTAAACCCTAAACCCTAAACCCTAAACCCTAAACCCTAAACCCTAAACCCTAAACCCTAAACCCTAAACCCTAAACCCTAAACCCTAAACCCTAAACCCTAAACCCTAAACCCTAAACCCTAAACCCTAAACCCTAAACCCTAAACCCTAAACCCTAAACCCTAAACCCTAAACCCTAAACCCTAAACCCTAAACCCTAAACCCTAAACCCTAAACCCTAAACCCTAAACCCTAAACCCTAAACCCTAAACCCTAAACCCTAAACCCTAAACCCTAAACCCTAAACCCTAAACCCTAAACCCTAAACCCTAAACCCTAAACCCTAAACCCTAAACCCTAAACCCTAAACCCTAAACCCTAAACCCTAAACCCTAAACCCTAAACCCTAAACCCTAAACCCTAAACCCTAAACCCTAAACCCTAAACCCTAAACCCTAAACCCTAAACCCTAAACCCTAAACCCTAAACCCTAAACCCTAAACCCTAAACCCTAAACCCTAAACCCTAAACCCTAAACCCTAAACCCTAAACCCTAAACCCTAAACCCTAAACCCTAAACCCTAAACCCTAAACCCTAAACCCTAAACCCTAAACCCTAAACCCTAAACCCTAAACCCTAAACCCTAAACCCTAAACCCTAAACCCTAAACCCTAAACCCTAAACCCTAAACCCTAAACCCTAAACCCTAAACCCTAAACCCTAAACCCTAAACCCTAAACCCTAAACCCTAAACCCTAAACCCTAAACCCTAAACCCTAAACCCTAAACCCTAAACCCTAAACCCTAAACCCTAAACCCTAAACCCTAAACCCTAAACCCTAAACCCTAAACCCTAAACCCTAAACCCTAAACCCTAAACCCTAAACCCTAAACCCTAAACCCTAAACCCTAAACCCTAAACCCTAAACCCTAAACCCTAAACCCTAAACCCTAAACCCTAAACCCTAAACCCTAAACCCTAAACCCTAAACCCTAAACCCTAAACCCTAAACCCTAAACCCTAAACCCTAAACCCTAAACCCTAAACCCTAAACCCTAAACCCTAAACCCTAAACCCTAAACCCTAAACCCTAAACCCTAAACCCTAAACCCTAAACCCTAAACCCTAAACCCTAAACCCTAAACCCTAAACCCTAAACCCTAAACCCTAAACCCTAAACCCTAAACCCTAAACCCTAAACCCTAAACCCTAAACCCTAAACCCTAAACCCTAAACCCTAAACCCTAAACCCTAAACCCTAAACCCTAAACCCTAAACCCTAAACCCTAAACCCTAAACCCTAAACCCTAAACCCTAAACCCTAAACCCTAAACCCTAAACCCTAAACCCTAAACCCTAAACCCTAAACCCTAAACCCTAAACCCTAAACCCTAAACCCTAAACCCTAAACCCTAAACCCTAAACCCTAAACCCTAAACCCTAAACCCTAAACCCTAAACCCTAAACCCTAAACCCTAAACCCTAAACCCTAAACCCTAAACCCTAAACCCTAAACCCTAAACCCTAAACCCTAAACCCTAAACCCTAAACCCTAAACCCTAAACCCTAAACCCTAAACCCTAAACCCTAAACCCTAAACCCTAAACCCTAAACCCTAAACCCTAAACCCTAAACCCTAAACCCTAAACCCTAAACCCTAAACCCTAAACCCTAAACCCTAAACCCTAAACCCTAAACCCTAAACCCTAAACCCTAAACCCTAAACCCTAAACCCTAAACCCTAAACCCTAAACCCTAAACCCTAAACCCTAAACCCTAAACCCTAAACCCTAAACCCTAAACCCTAAACCCTAAACCCTAAACCCTAAACCCTAAACCCTAAACCCTAAACCCTAAACCCTAAACCCTAAACCCTAAACCCTAAACCCTAAACCCTAAACCCTAAACCCTAAACCCTAAACCCTAAACCCTAAACCCTAAACCCTAAACCCTAAACCCTAAACCCTAAACCCTAAACCCTAAACCCTAAACCCTAAACCCTAAACCCTAAACCCTAAACCCTAAACCCTAAACCCTAAAACCCTAAACCCTAAACCCTAAACCCTAAACCCTAAACCCTAAACCCTAAACCCTAAACCCTAAACCCTAAACCCTAAACCCTAAACCCTAAACCCTAAACCCTAAACCCTAAACCCTAAACCCTAAACCCTAAACCCTAAACCCTAAACCCTAAACCCTAAACCCTAAACCCTAAACCCTAAACCCTAAACCCTAAACCCTAAACCCTAAACCCTAAACCCTAAACCCTAAACCCTAAACCCTAAACCCTAAACCCTAAACCCTAAACCCTAAACCCTAAACCCTAAACCCTAAACCCTAAACCCTAAACCCTAAACCCTAAACCCTAAACCCTAAACCCTAAACCCTAAACCCTAAACCCTAAACCCTAAACCCTAAACCCTAAACCCTAAACCCTAAACCCTAAACCCTAAACCCTAAACCCTAAACCCTAAACCCTAAACCCTAAACCCTAAACCCTAAACCCTAAACCCTAAACCCTAAACCCTAAACCCTAAACCCTAAACCCTAAACCCTAAACCCTAAACCCTAAACCCTAAACCCTAAACCCTAAACCCTAAACCCTAAACCCTAAACCCTAAACCCTAAAAACCCTAAACCCTAAACCCTAAACCCTAAACCCTAAACCCTAAACCCTAAACCCTAAACCCTAAACCCTAAACCCTAAACCCTAAACCCTAAACCCTAAACCCTAAACCCTAAACCCTAAACCCTAAACCCTAAACCCTAAACCCTAAACCCTAAACCCTAAACCCTAAACCCTAAACCCTAAACCCTAAACCCTAAACCCTAAACCCTAAACCCTAAACCCTAAACCCTAAACCCTAAACCCTAAACCCTAAACCCTAAACCCTAAACCCTAAACCCTAAACCCTAAACCCTAAACCCTAAACCCTAAACCCTAAACCCTAAACCCTAAACCCTAAACCCTAAACCCTAAACCCTAAACCCTAAACCCTAAACCCTAAACCCTAAACCCTAAACCCTAAACCCTAAACCCTAAACCCTAAACCCTAAACCCTAAACCCTAAACCCTAAACCCTAAACCCTAAACCCTAAACCCTAAACCCTAAACCCTAAACCCTAAACCCTAAACCCTAAACCCTAAACCCTAAACCCTAAACCCTAAACCCTAAACCCTAAACCCTAAACCCTAAACCCTAAACCCTAAACCCTAAACCCTAAACCCTAAACCCTAAACCCTAAACCCTAAACCCTAAACCCTAAACCCTAAACCCTAAACCCTAAACCCTAAACCCTAAACCCTAAACCCTAAACCCTAAACCCTAAACCCTAAACCCTAAACCCTAAACCCTAAACCCTAAACCCTAAACCCTAAACCCTAAACCCTAAACCCTAAACCCTAAACCCTAAACCCTAAACCCTAAACCCTAAACCCTAAACCCTAAACCCTAAACCCTAAACCCTAAACCCTAAACCCTAAACCCTAAACCCTAAACCCTAAACCCTAAACCCTAAACCCTAAACCCTAAACCCTAAACCCTAAACCCTAAACCCTAAACCCTAAACCCTAAACCCTAAACCCTAAACCCTAAACCCTAAACCCTAAACCCTAAACCCTAAACCCTAAACCCTAAACCCTAAACCCTAAACCCTAAACCCTAAACCCTAAACCCTAAACCCTAAACCCTAAACCCTAAACCCTAAACCCTAAACCCTAAACCCTAAACCCTAAACCCTAAACCCTAAACCCTAAACCCTAAACCCTAAACCCTAAACCCTAAACCCTAAACCCTAAACCCTAAACCCTAAACCCTAAACCCTAAACCCTAAACCCTAAACCCTAAACCCTAAACCCTAAACCCTAAACCCTAAACCCTAAACCCTAAACCCTAAACCCTAAACCCTAAACCCTAAACCCTAAACCCTAAACCCTAAACCCTAAACCCTAAACCCTAAACCCTAAACCCTAAACCCTAAACCCTAAACCCTAAACCCTAAACCCTAAACCCTAAACCCTAAACCCTAAACCCTAAACCCTAAACCCTAAACCCTAAACCCTAAACCCTAAACCCTAAACCCTAAACCCTAAACCCTAAACCCTAAACCCTAAACCCTAAACCCTAAACCCTAAACCCTAAACCCTAAACCCTAAACCCTAAACCCTAAACCCTAAACCCTAAACCCTAAACCCTAAACCCTAAACCCTAAACCCTAAACCCTAAACCCTAAACCCTAAACCCTAAACCCTAAACCCTAAACCCTAAACCCTAAACCCTAAACCCTAAACCCTAAACCCTAAACCCTAAACCCTAAACCCTAAACCCTAAACCCTAAACCCTAAACCCTAAACCCTAAACCCTAAACCCTAAACCCTAAACCCTAAACCCTAAACCCTAAACCCTAAACCCTAAACCCTAAACCCTAAACCCTAAACCCTAAACCCTAAACCCTAAACCCTAAACCCTAAACCCTAAACCCTAAACCCTAAACCCTAAACCCTAAACCCTAAACCCTAAACCCTAAACCCTAAACCCTAAACCCTAAACCCTAAACCCTAAACCCTAAACCCTAAACCCTAAACCCTAAACCCTAAACCCTAAACCCTAAACCCTAAACCCTAAACCCTAAACCCTAAACCCTAAACCCTAAACCCTAAACCCTAAACCCTAAACCCTAAACCCTAAACCCTAAACCCTAAACCCTAAACCCTAAACCCTAAACCCTAAACCCTAAACCCTAAACCCTAAACCCTAAACCCTAAACCCTAAACCCTAAACCCTAAACCCTAAACCCTAAACCCTAAACCCTAAACCCTAAACCCTAAACCCTAAACCCTAAACCCTAAACCCTAAACCCTAAACCCTAAACCCTAAACCCTAAACCCTAAACCCTAAACCCTAAACCCTAAACCCTAAACCCTAAACCCTAAACCCTAAACCCTAAACCCTAAACCCTAAACCCTAAACCCTAAACCCTAAACCCTAAACCCTAAACCCTAAACCCTAAACCCTAAACCCTAAACCCTAAACCCTAAACCCTAAACCCTAAACCCTAAACCCTAAACCCTAAACCCTAAACCCTAAACCCTAAACCCTAAACCCTAAACCCTAAACCCTAAACCCTAAACCCTAAACCCTAAACCCTAAACCCTAAACCCTAAACCCTAAACCCTAAACCCTAAACCCTAAACCCTAAACCCTAAACCCTAAACCCTAAACCCTAAACCCTAAACCCTAAACCCTAAACCCTAAACCCTAAACCCTAAACCCTAAACCCTAAACCCTAAACCCTAAACCCTAAACCCTAAACCCTAAACCCTAAACCCTAAACCCTAAACCCTAAACCCTAAACCCTAAACCCTAAACCCTAAACCCTAAACCCTAAACCCTAAACCCTAAACCCTAAACCCTAAACCCTAAACCCTAAACCCTAAACCCTAAACCCTAAACCCTAAACCCTAAACCCTAAACCCTAAACCCTAAACCCTAAACCCTAAACCCTAAACCCTAAACCCTAAACCCTAAACCCTAAACCCTAAACCCTAAACCCTAAACCCTAAACCCTAAACCCTAAACCCTAAACCCTAAACCCTAAACCCTAAACCCTAAACCCTAAACCCTAAACCCTAAACCCTAAACCCTAAACCCTAAACCCTAAACCCTAAACCCTAAACCCTAAACCCTAAACCCTAAACCCTAAACCCTAAACCCTAAACCCTAAACCCTAAACCCTAAACCCTAAACCCTAAACCCTAAACCCTAAACCCTAAACCCTAAACCCTAAACCCTAAACCCTAAACCCTAAACCCTAAACCCTAAACCCTAAACCCTAAACCCTAAACCCTAAACCCTAAACCCTAAACCCTAAACCCTAAACCCTAAACCCTAAACCCTAAACCCTAAACCCTAAACCCTAAACCCTAAACCCTAAACCCTAAACCCTAAACCCTAAACCCTAAACCCTAAACCCTAAACCCTAAACCCTAAACCCTAAACCCTAAACCCTAAACCCTAAACCCTAAACCCTAAACCCTAAACCCTAAACCCTAAACCCTAAACCCTAAACCCTAAACCCTAAACCCTAAACCCTAAACCCTAAACCCTAAACCCTAAACCCTAAACCCTAAACCCTAAACCCTAAACCCTAAACCCTAAACCCTAAACCCTAAACCCTAAACCCTAAACCCTAAACCCTAAACCCTAAACCCTAAACCCTAAACCCTAAACCCTAAACCCTAAACCCTAAACCCTAAACCCTAAACCCTAAACCCTAAACCCTAAACCCTAAACCCTAAACCCTAAACCCTAAACCCTAAACCCTAAACCCTAAACCCTAAACCCTAAACCCTAAACCCTAAACCCTAAACCCTAAACCCTAAACCCTAAACCCTAAACCCTAAACCCTA
Organism: Eucalyptus sp. ANBG9806169; assembly: GCA_014182395.1. Classification (NCBI taxonomy): domain Eukaryota; kingdom Viridiplantae; phylum Streptophyta; class Magnoliopsida; order Myrtales; family Myrtaceae; genus Eucalyptus; species Eucalyptus sp. ANBG9806169. The sequence continues at coordinate 26,167,465 of CM024581.1, read as the reverse complement.
AACCCTAAACCCTAAACCCTAAACCCTAAACCCTAAACCCTAAACCCTAAACCCTAAACCCTAAACCCTAAACCCTAAACCCTAAACCCTAAACCCTAAACCCTAAACCCTAAACCCTAAACCCTAAACCCTAAACCCTAAACCCTAAACCCTAAACCCTAAACCCTAAACCCTAAACCCTAAACCCTAAACCCTAAACCCTAAACCCTAAACCCTAAACCCTAAACCCTAAACCCTAAACCCTAAACCCTAAACCCTAAACCCTAAACCCTAAACCCTAAACCCTAAACCCTAAACCCTAAACCCTAAACCCTAAACCCTAAACCCTAAACCCTAAACCCTAAACCCTAAACCCTAAAAAACCCTAAACCCTAAACCCTAAACCCTAAACCCTAAACCCTAAACCCTAAACCCTAAACCCTAAACCCTAAACCCTAAACCCTAAACCCTAAACCCTAAACCCTAAACCCTAAACCCTAAACCCTAAACCCTAAACCCTAAACCCTAAACCCTAAACCCTAAACCCTAAACCCTAAACCCTAAACCCTAAACCCTAAACCCTAAACCCTAAACCCTAAACCCTAAACCCTAAACCCTAAACCCTAAACCCTAAACCCTAAACCCTAAACCCTAAACCCTAAACCCTAAACCCTAAACCCTAAACCCTAAACCCTAAACCCTAAACCCTAAACCCTAAACCCTAAACCCTAAACCCTAAACCCTAAACCCTAAACCCTAAACCCTAAACCCTAAACCCTAAACCCTAAACCCTAAACCCTAAACCCTAAACCCTAAACCCTAAACCCTAAACCCTAAACCCTAAACCCTAAACCCTAAACCCTAAACCCTAAACCCTAAACCCTAAACCCTAAACCCTAAACCCTAAACCCTAAACCCTAAACCCTAAACCCTAAACCCTAAACCCTAAACCCTAAACCCTAAACCCTAAACCCTAAACCCTAAACCCTAAACCCTAAACCCTAAACCCTAAACCCTAAACCCTAAACCCTAAACCCTAAACCCTAAACCCTAAACCCTAAACCCTAAACCCTAAACCCTAAACCCTAAACCCTAAAACCCTAAACCCTAAACCCTAAACCCTAAACCCTAAACCCTAAACCCTAAACCCTAAACCCTAAACCCTAAACCCTAAACCCTAAACCCTAAACCCTAAACCCTAAACCCTAAACCCTAAACCCTAAACCCTAAACCCTAAACCCTAAACCCTAAACCCTAAACCCTAAACCCTAAACCCTAAACCCTAAACCCTAAACCCTAAACCCTAAACCCTAAACCCTAAACCCTAAACCCTAAACCCTAAACCCTAAACCCTAAACCCTAAACCCTAAACCCTAAACCCTAAACCCTAAACCCTAAACCCTAAACCCTAAACCCTAAACCCTAAACCCTAAACCCTAAACCCTAAACCCTAAACCCTAAACCCTAAACCCTAAACCCTAAACCCTAAACCCTAAACCCTAAACCCTAAACCCTAAACCCTAAACCCTAAACCCTAAACCCTAAACCCTAAACCCTAAACCCTAAACCCTAAACCCTAAACCCTAAACCCTAAACCCTAAACCCTAAACCCTAAACCCTAAACCCTAAACCCTAAACCCTAAACCCTAAACCCTAAACCCTAAACCCTAAACCCTAAACCCTAAACCCTAAACCCTAAACCCTAAACCCTAAACCCTAAACCCTAAACCCTAAACCCTAAACCCTAAACCCTAAACCCTAAACCCTAAACCCTAAACCCTAAACCCTAAACCCTAAACCCTAAACCCTAAACCCTAAACCCTAAACCCTAAACCCTAAACCCTAAACCCTAAACCCTAAACCCTAAACCCTAAACCCTAAACCCTAAACCCTAAACCCTAAACCCTAAACCCTAAACCCTAAACCCTAAACCCTAAACCCTAAACCCTAAACCCTAAACCCTAAACCCTAAACCCTAAACCCTAAACCCTAAACCCTAAACCCTAAACCCTAAACCCTAAACCCTAAACCCTAAACCCTAAACCCTAAACCCTAAACCCTAAACCCTAAACCCTAAACCCTAAACCCTAAACCCTAAACCCTAAACCCTAAACCCTAAACCCTAAACCCTAAACCCTAAACCCTAAACCCTAAACCCTAAACCCTAAACCCTAAACCCTAAACCCTAAACCCTAAACCCTAAACCCTAAACCCTAAACCCTAAACCCTAAACCCTAAACCCTAAACCCTAAACCCTAAACCCTAAACCCTAAACCCTAAACCCTAAACCCTAAACCCTAAACCCTAAACCCTAAACCCTAAACCCTAAACCCTAAACCCTAAACCCTAAACCCTAAACCCTAAACCCTAAACCCTAAACCCTAAACCCTAAACCCTAAACCCTAAACCCTAAACCCTAAACCCTAAACCCTAAACCCTAAACCCTAAACCCTAAACCCTAAACCCTAAACCCTAAACCCTAAACCCTAAACCCTAAACCCTAAACCCTAAACCCTAAACCCTAAACCCTAAACCCTAAACCCTAAACCCTAAACCCTAAACCCTAAACCCTAAACCCTAAACCCTAAACCCTAAACCCTAAACCCTAAACCCTAAACCCTAAACCCTAAACCCTAAACCCTAAACCCTAAACCCTAAACCCTAAACCCTAAACCCTAAACCCTAAACCCTAAACCCTAAACCCTAAACCCTAAACCCTAAACCCTAAACCCTAAACCCTAAACCCTAAACCCTAAACCCTAAACCCTAAACCCTAAACCCTAAACCCTAAACCCTAAACCCTAAACCCTAAACCCTAAACCCTAAACCCTAAACCCTAAACCCTAAACCCTAAACCCTAAACCCTAAACCCTAAACCCTAAACCCTAAACCCTAAACCCTAAACCCTAAACCCTAAACCCTAAACCCTAAACCCTAAACCCTAAACCCTAAACCCTAAACCCTAAACCCTAAACCCTAAACCCTAAACCCTAAACCCTAAACCCTAAACCCTAAACCCTAAACCCTAAACCCTAAACCCTAAACCCTAAACCCTAAACCCTAAACCCTAAACCCTAAACCCTAAACCCTAAACCCTAAACCCTAAACCCTAAACCCTAAACCCTAAACCCTAAACCCTAAACCCTAAACCCTAAACCCTAAACCCTAAACCCTAAACCCTAAACCCTAAACCCTAAACCCTAAACCCTAAACCCTAAACCCTAAACCCTAAACCCTAAACCCTAAACCCTAAACCCTAAACCCTAAACCCTAAACCCTAAACCCTAAACCCTAAACCCTAAACCCTAAACCCTAAACCCTAAACCCTAAACCCTAAACCCTAAACCCTAAACCCTAAACCCTAAACCCTAAACCCTAAACCCTAAACCCTAAACCCTAAACCCTAAACCCTAAACCCTAAACCCTAAACCCTAAACCCTAAACCCTAAACCCTAAACCCTAAACCCTAAACCCTAAACCCTAAACCCTAAACCCTAAACCCTAAACCCTAAACCCTAAACCCTAAACCCTAAACCCTAAACCCTAAACCCTAAACCCTAAACCCTAAACCCTAAACCCTAAACCCTAAACCCTAAACCCTAAACCCTAAACCCTAAACCCTAAACCCTAAACCCTAAACCCTAAACCCTAAACCCTAAACCCTAAACCCTAAACCCTAAACCCTAAACCCTAAACCCTAAACCCTAAACCCTAAACCCTAAACCCTAAACCCTAAACCCTAAACCCTAAACCCTAAACCCTAAACCCTAAACCCTAAACCCTAAACCCTAAACCCTAAACCCTAAACCCTAAACCCTAAACCCTAAACCCTAAACCCTAAACCCTAAACCCTAAACCCTAAACCCTAAACCCTAAACCCTAAACCCTAAACCCTAAACCCTAAACCCTAAACCCTAAACCCTAAACCCTAAACCCTAAACCCTAAACCCTAAACCCTAAACCCTAAACCCTAAACCCTAAACCCTAAACCCTAAACCCTAAACCCTAAACCCTAAACCCTAAACCCTAAACCCTAAACCCTAAACCCTAAACCCTAAACCCTAAACCCTAAACCCTAAACCCTAAACCCTAAACCCTAAACCCTAAACCCTAAACCCTAAACCCTAAACCCTAAACCCTAAACCCTAAACCCTAAACCCTAAACCCTAAACCCTAAACCCTAAACCCTAAACCCTAAACCCTAAACCCTAAACCCTAAACCCTAAACCCTAAACCCTAAACCCTAAACCCTAAACCCTAAACCCTAAACCCTAAACCCTAAACCCTAAACCCTAAACCCTAAACCCTAAACCCTAAACCCTAAACCCTAAACCCTAAACCCTAAACCCTAAACCCTAAACCCTAAACCCTAAACCCTAAACCCTAAACCCTAAACCCTAAACCCTAAACCCTAAACCCTAAACCCTAAACCCTAAACCCTAAACCCTAAACCCTAAACCCTAAACCCTAAACCCTAAACCCTAAACCCTAAACCCTAAACCCTAAACCCTAAACCCTAAACCCTAAACCCTAAACCCTAAACCCTAAACCCTAAACCCTAAACCCTAAACCCTAAACCCTAAACCCTAAACCCTAAACCCTAAACCCTAAACCCTAAACCCTAAACCCTAAACCCTAAACCCTAAACCCTAAACCCTAAACCCTAAACCCTAAACCCTAAACCCTAAACCCTAAACCCTAAACCCTAAACCCTAAACCCTAAACCCTAAACCCTAAACCCTAAACCCTAAACCCTAAACCCTAAACCCTAAACCCTAAACCCTAAACCCTAAACCCTAAACCCTAAACCCTAAACCCTAAACCCTAAACCCTAAACCCTAAACCCTAAACCCTAAACCCTAAACCCTAAACCCTAAACCCTAAACCCTAAACCCTAAACCCTAAACCCTAAACCCTAAACCCTAAACCCTAAACCCTAAACCCTAAACCCTAAACCCTAAACCCTAAACCCTAAACCCTAAACCCTAAACCCTAAACCCTAAACCCTAAACCCTAAACCCTAAACCCTAAACCCTAAACCCTAAACCCTAAACCCTAAACCCTAAACCCTAAACCCTAAACCCTAAACCCTAAACCCTAAACCCTAAACCCTAAACCCTAAACCCTAAACCCTAAACCCTAAACCCTAAACCCTAAACCCTAAACCCTAAACCCTAAACCCTAAACCCTAAACCCTAAACCCTAAACCCTAAACCCTAAACCCTAAACCCTAAACCCTAAACCCTAAACCCTAAACCCTAAACCCTAAACCCTAAACCCTAAACCCTAAACCCTAAACCCTAAACCCTAAACCCTAAACCCTAAACCCTAAACCCTAAACCCTAAACCCTAAACCCTAAACCCTAAACCCTAAACCCTAAACCCTAAACCCTAAACCCTAAACCCTAAACCCTAAACCCTAAACCCTAAACCCTAAACCCTAAACCCTAAACCCTAAACCCTAAACCCTAAACCCTAAACCCTAAACCCTAAACCCTAAACCCTAAACCCTAAACCCTAAACCCTAAACCCTAAACCCTAAACCCTAAACCCTAAACCCTAAACCCTAAACCCTAAACCCTAAACCCTAAACCCTAAACCCTAAACCCTAAACCCTAAACCCTAAACCCTAAACCCTAAACCCTAAACCCTAAACCCTAAACCCTAAACCCTAAACCCTAAACCCTAAACCCTAAACCCTAAACCCTAAACCCTAAACCCTAAACCCTAAACCCTAAACCCTAAACCCTAAACCCTAAACCCTAAACCCTAAACCCTAAACCCTAAACCCTAAACCCTAAACCCTAAACCCTAAACCCTAAACCCTAAACCCTAAACCCTAAACCCTAAACCCTAAACCCTAAACCCTAAACCCTAAACCCTAAACCCTAAACCCTAAACCCTAAACCCTAAACCCTAAACCCTAAACCCTAAACCCTAAACCCTAAACCCTAAACCCTAAACCCTAAACCCTAAACCCTAAACCCTAAACCCTAAACCCTAAACCCTAAACCCTAAACCCTAAACCCTAAACCCTAAACCCTAAACCCTAAACCCTAAACCCTAAACCCTAAACCCTAAACCCTAAACCCTAAACCCTAAACCCTAAACCCTAAACCCTAAACCCTAAACCCTAAACCCTAAACCCTAAACCCTAAACCCTAAACCCTAAACCCTAAACCCTAAACCCTAAACCCTAAACCCTAAACCCTAAACCCTAAACCCTAAACCCTAAACCCTAAACCCTAAACCCTAAACCCTAAACCCTAAACCCTAAACCCTAAACCCTAAACCCTAAACCCTAAACCCTAAACCCTAAACCCTAAACCCTAAACCCTAAACCCTAAACCCTAAACCCTAAACCCTAAACCCTAAACCCTAAACCCTAAACCCTAAACCCTAAACCCTAAACCCTAAACCCTAAACCCTAAACCCTAAACCCTAAACCCTAAACCCTAAACCCTAAACCCTAAACCCTAAACCCTAAACCCTAAACCCTAAACCCTAAACCCTAAACCCTAAACCCTAAACCCTAAACCCTAAACCCTAAACCCTAAACCCTAAACCCTAAACCCTAAACCCTAAACCCTAAACCCTAAACCCTAAACCCTAAACCCTAAACCCTAAACCCTAAACCCTAAACCCTAAACCCTAAACCCTAAACCCTAAACCCTAAACCCTAAACCCTAAACCCTAAACCCTAAACCCTAAACCCTAAACCCTAAACCCTAAACCCTAAACCCTAAACCCTAAACCCTAAACCCTAAACCCTAAACCCTAAACCCTAAACCCTAAACCCTAAACCCTAAACCCTAAACCCTAAACCCTAAACCCTAAACCCTAAACCCTAAACCCTAAACCCTAAACCCTAAACCCTAAACCCTAAACCCTAAACCCTAAACCCTAAACCCTAAACCCTAAACCCTAAACCCTAAACCCTAAACCCTAAACCCTAAACCCTAAACCCTAAACCCTAAACCCTAAACCCTAAACCCTAAACCCTAAACCCTAAACCCTAAACCCTAAACCCTAAACCCTAAACCCTAAACCCTAAACCCTAAACCCTAAACCCTAAACCCTAAACCCTAAACCCTAAACCCTAAACCCTAAACCCTAAACCCTAAACCCTAAACCCTAAACCCTAAACCCTAAACCCTAAACCCTAAACCCTAAACCCTAAACCCTAAACCCTAAACCCTAAACCCTAAACCCTAAACCCTAAACCCTAAACCCTAAACCCTAAACCCTAAACCCTAAACCCTAAACCCTAAACCCTAAACCCTAAACCCTAAACCCTAAACCCTAAACCCTAAACCCTAAACCCTAAACCCTAAACCCTAAACCCTAAACCCTAAACCCTAAACCCTAAACCCTAAACCCTAAACCCTAAACCCTAAACCCTAAACCCTAAACCCTAAACCCTAAACCCTAAACCCTAAACCCTAAACCCTAAACCCTAAACCCTAAACCCTAAACCCTAAACCCTAAACCCTAAACCCTAAACCCTAAACCCTAAACCCTAAACCCTAAACCCTAAACCCTAAACCCTAAACCCTAAACCCTAAACCCTAAACCCTAAACCCTAAACCCTAAACCCTAAACCCTAAACCCTAAACCCTAAACCCTAAACCCTAAACCCTAAACCCTAAACCCTAAACCCTAAACCCTAAACCCTAAACCCTAAACCCTAAACCCTAAACCCTAAACCCTAAACCCTAAACCCTAAACCCTAAACCCTAAACCCTAAACCCTAAACCCTAAACCCTAAACCCTAAACCCTAAACCCTAAACCCTAAACCCTAAACCCTAAACCCTAAACCCTAAACCCTAAACCCTAAACCCTAAACCCTAAACCCTAAACCCTAAACCCTAAACCCTAAACCCTAAACCCTAAACCCTAAACCCTAAACCCTAAACCCTAAACCCTAAACCCTAAACCCTAAACCCTAAACCCTAAACCCTAAACCCTAAACCCTAAACCCTAAACCCTAAACCCTAAACCCTAAACCCTAAACCCTAAACCCTAAACCCTAAACCCTAAACCCTAAACCCTAAACCCTAAACCCTAAACCCTAAACCCTAAACCCTAAACCCTAAACCCTAAACCCTAAACCCTAAACCCTAAACCCTAAACCCTAAACCCTAAACCCTAAACCCTAAACCCTAAACCCTAAACCCTAAACCCTAAACCCTAAACCCTAAACCCTAAACCCTAAACCCTAAACCCTAAACCCTAAACCCTAAACCCTAAACCCTAAACCCTAAACCCTAAACCCTAAACCCTAAACCCTAAACCCTAAACCCTAAACCCTAAACCCTAAACCCTAAACCCTAAACCCTAAACCCTAAACCCTAAACCCTAAACCCTAAACCCTAAACCCTAAACCCTAAACCCTAAACCCTAAACCCCTAAACCCTAAACCCTAAACCCTAAACCCTAAACCCTAAACCCTAAACCCTAAACCCTAAACCCTAAACCCTAAACCCTAAACCCTAAACCCTAAACCCTAAACCCTAAACCCTAAACCCTAAACCCTAAACCCTAAACCCTAAACCCTAAACCCTAAACCCTAAACCCTAAACCCTAAACCCTAAACCCTAAACCCTAAACCCTAAACCCTAAACCCTAAACCCTAAACCCTAAACCCTAAACCCTAAACCCTAAACCCTAAACCCTAAACCCTAAACCCTAAACCCTAAACCCTAAACCCTAAACCCTAAACCCTAAACCCTAAACCCTAAACCCTAAACCCTAAACCCTAAACCCTAAACCCTAAACCCTAAACCCTAAACCCTAAACCCTAAACCCTAAACCCTAAACCCTAAACCCTAAACCCTAAACCCTAAACCCTAAACCCTAAACCCTAAACCCTAAACCCTAAACCCTAAACCCTAAACCCTAAACCCTAAACCCTAAACCCTAAACCCTAAACCCTAAACCCTAAACCCTAAACCCTAAACCCTAAACCCTAAACCCTAAACCCTAAACCCTAAACCCTAAACCCTAAACCCTAAACCCTAAACCCTAAACCCTAAACCCTAAACCCTAAACCCTAAACCCTAAACCCTAAACCCTAAACCCTAAACCCTAAACCCTAAACCCTAAACCCTAAACCCTAAACCCTAAACCCTAAACCCTAAACCCTAAACCCTAAACCCTAAACCCTAAACCCTAAACCCTAAACCCTAAACCCTAAACCCTAAACCCTAAACCCTAAACCCTAAACCCTAAACCCTAAACCCTAAACCCTAAACCCTAAACCCTAAACCCTAAACCCTAAACCCTAAACCCTAAACCCTAAACCCTAAACCCTAAACCCTAAACCCTAAACCCTAAACCCTAAACCCTAAACCCTAAACCCTAAACCCTAAACCCTAAACCCTAAACCCTAAACCCTAAACCCTAAACCCTAAACCCTAAACCCTAAACCCTAAACCCTAAACCCTAAACCCTAAACCCTAAACCCTAAACCCTAAACCCTAAACCCTAAACCCTAAACCCTAAACCCTAAACCCTAAACCCTAAACCCTAAACCCTAAACCCTAAACCCTAAACCCTAAACCCTAAACCCTAAACCCTAAACCCTAAACCCTAAACCCTAAACCCTAAACCCTAAACCCTAAACCCTAAACCCTAAACCCTAAACCCTAAACCCTAAACCCTAAACCCTAAACCCTAAACCCTAAACCCTAAACCCTAAACCCTAAACCCTAAACCCTAAACCCTAAACCCTAAACCCTAAACCCTAAACCCTAAACCCTAAACCCTAAACCCTAAACCCTAAACCCTAAACCCTAAACCCTAAACCCTAAACCCTAAACCCTAAACCCTAAACCCTAAACCCTAAACCCTAAACCCTAAACCCTAAACCCTAAACCCTAAACCCTAAACCCTAAACCCTAAACCCTAAACCCTAAACCCTAAACCCTAAACCCTAAACCCTAAACCCTAAACCCTAAACCCTAAACCCTAAACCCTAAACCCTAAACCCTAAACCCTAAACCCTAAACCCTAAACCCTAAACCCTAAACCCTAAACCCTAAACCCTAAACCCTAAACCCTAAACCCTAAACCCTAAACCCTAAACCCTAAACCCTAAACCCTAAACCCTAAACCCTAAACCCTAAACCCTAAACCCTAAACCCTAAACCCTAAACCCTAAACCCTAAACCCTAAACCCTAAACCCTAAACCCTAAACCCTAAACCCTAAACCCTAAACCCTAAACCCTAAACCCTAAACCCTAAACCCTAAAAACCCTAAACCCTAGATCTTGCAAGGTCCGATGAAGTTGACCGTGACTGGAGGGTGCAAAAGAAGAAATAGAGGAGCCGAAGTGACACAAAATGGCTTTTAGGAGGGGCTCTAAGCAACGTGAGTTTGGGATGAGAGATGACCTGCTTCCCACGCGGCAGACAAAATGTCCTCGGCGAGGCAAATGAGCAAAAGAGTGCCTTGTGGAGGTGGCTACCATCACGATAGTCGGGCAGGGACAACCGGCATAGTCATTGTTCGCAACTACAAAGGGGGGGGTGAAGTTAGTGAGCCTGTCACCTCGTAAAGGGCCTCGCAACATCGAATAGGGTGAGGACAACGCCTGTTGTCTGGAGCAGAGGTGATTCGCGACGAAGGCAAAAAGGGCGGCGTTGTTTCCTCGAAAGCGGCGGTGCTGGTGTGGTCGCCGACGCGAGACGAATGAACAAAGAACGGCAGTAAGGTCTCGTGTACATAGGAGGTCGGACAACACGAGCACTTCTTCTACTTTTTGTTCTTGCTTTTTCCCTTTTCTTTTGTTTTTATTCAATTTTTGACCTCGAAATGAAAACTCGTAAACCCTAAAATGAATGAATAATTTCTTCTCTTTGACTTCAATTCTTTGACCTAGATAATCGAGAGAGAAAAAAACCCCCTCAATGTGGTCGTCTATTTCTATTGTGTCGCCCGCCTCTTTTCTCAGAGTGTAGCAACCTATTTATAGGTCGAAGACAAGGGTCTTAATTTTTCAAATCAATATCCACAAAGATTTCTTTTCCGAACGCAATATTTGTTTTTTTATATGATTCAAGATTGCAAAATGATTTTTCTCAAATTTCAAATCCTGCAAAGATGAGGTCACAATTTTTTTGTCACATTTGCCTTATCCAAAGATTTAAAAAATTCTCATCATATCACTGAAAATTTCAAATCTCTGTTTTTCACGAAAATTTTCGGCCATTAAAAAAGGGGTTGAGCCAATTTGCTCCCTTTGTGGGCTTAGCCCAACCTATCAATTTAAAGCTCGAAACCACCTATTCGAACCCATCTGTCACTAGTCTGATGCAAATGCAATAAAAAAATGCAGCTAAAACTATATGCTACACAATGTAATTCTATTTTTTTTAGGGGTTAAAAATTAATCCCTAATTTTTCCAATAAATGACTAAATGGGTTAACCAAAATTTAGGTGTCAACAACTGCCCATCTCTAAAAGTGAGCTCGTAGAGGTTGCCTTCAAAGACAAATTGAAGCCTAAATTTTGACTATGCACATGCAATAAATGCTTTTTTTGTTGGAAAATGAATTCCATTTTTGAATGTGATTTTTTATTATGCACATGCAATAATTGGTGTTACGTGTCAAGGACCCGTACCTTTCTACGGTCGCCTAGAATAGCAATAAAGCTTTGTAAGGATACTACTTTCCTATGACTCGTACCTTTCTACAGTCGCCCAGTATCGCAATAAGGTTTTCTAAGGAAACTGATTTCCGAGAACCCGTACCTTTCTACGGTCACCAAGTATGGCAATGTTTGGTTGTGTCTAGGACCCGTACCTTCTACGGTCACCCGAACGGGAAATTTCTTTTCCATGACCCATACCTTTCTACGGTCGCTTGTTAAAGCAATAAATGTTGTCTAGGACCTCGTACCTTCTACGGTCGACTAAACGAAGATTCACTTTCTACGACCCATACCTTCTACGATCACCCGATTGGGAAAATTGCTTTTCCAAGACCCATACCTTTTCTACGGTCACCTGTTAGAGAAATAACTATTGTTTAGGACCTATACCATTCTATGGTCACCTAAATTGAGATTTTTCTTGGCTAGGACCCGAACCTTTCTTCGGTCGCCCAACGTTGCAACATAGATCATCTAACCAAGACCCGAACTTTTCTTCATCGCCTTAATCAGACTGAATCTGGAGAAAAATCTTTGAGGACAACTTAATCGAGTGTCGATTAAAAGGAACTTCGGGCTATAGAAGCACGCCGATTTGATAAGCGGACTCACACCATGTCAATGAAAATGACTCGGGCTACGAAAGCACGCTAGGTCGATAAAAGAAATCCGGCTACGGAAGCACACCGGGTTCGATAAAAGGTGCTCTAGGCTACAAAAGCACACCAGTCTATTAAAAGGGACATCAAGCTACGGAAGCATGGTAAGTCAATGAAAAGGGACACTGGGCTACGAAAGCATGCCAGGTCAAGAACTCTAGGCTACAGAAGCACGCCGGGTTTATTAAAAGGGACATCGGGCTATGGAAGCACGCCGAGTCGATGAAAAGGGACACTGGACTACAAAAGCACGCCAGATCAAGAACTCCGAGCTACGAAAGCACGCCGAGTCTATTAAAAAGGACATCAAGCTACGGAAGCACGCCAAGTCAATGAAAAGGACTCTGGGCTATGAAAGCACACCAAGTCAATATAAATGGACACCAGGCTACGAAAGCATGCCGAGTCGATAAAGAGGGACTCTGGGCTACAAAAGCACACCGTGTCAAGAACCCAGCTACGAAAGCACGCTAGGACTATTAAAATGGACATCAGGCTACTAAGCACGCGAGTCAATGAAAAGGGACACGAGCTACAAAACATGCCAGTCAAGAACTCCGAGCTATAGAAGCATGCCAAGTCTATTAAAAGGGACATCGTCCATAGAAACACGCCGAGTCAATGAAAAGGGACACTAGGCTATGAAAGCACGCTAGGTCAATAACTCTGGGCTACGGAAGTACGCCAAGTCAATAAAAAGGACTCTAGGCTACGAAAGCACGCCAGGTCAATAGAAAGGACACTAGGCTATGGAAACACGCGGGGTCAATGAAAATGACCTCAAGGAGCAACTTGAACATCGCATACTCGATCTTCAAGGAAATATTACCTATCGACACGATTATAGCAAAAATGATATGCATTCATTAAAGATGTAGACAATTTGTTACTTTAGAATGCACATTTCAAAGTTCAAAGGGGTTTTCATCAGTTCAATCAAAGTTTATGCACGATAACTTTACCATATTTGCATCACCTAAATTTCCATTGAGAGAATCGCCGCTCAAGACAATGACATGGACTTTTAAGAATACTAAATAAGAGACTTTCATTTAGAAATGACTTTCACTCACTCTCATTTAAAAGAGCTATGTTATGAGAATCGCTCCATCTCACCATATCAATAGGGGTTCGAGTATTCTAGCAAGTGGTACAATCTTACCAATCTAGGAGGTCTTTAACAGGGATCATAATGTGGGCTTGGTCAACGGCTTAACAAAGGGACTCTTTGAGTCAAGGCTATTGAAAGAACAATCTTGTAATCATCTCTGGTTTACAAATCAAGAACCCTGCAAAATAAGAAAGAAATAACTTTTTGCGCTTCTTCGTGTGATGCTTATAAACATATGAACTCCCATGTTAATTCAAGTGCCCTAATCAGAACAAACTTTGCAAGGGCCGTAACGCAAGATAGGTTCATGGGTTGAGAAACGAAAAATTGTTAGGCTCAAAGATGTGTATAGGAATCAAAGTCGATGATCATCTAGGCATTGTCGCCGGTCTTCCCTTCACTGTGGATTGTCATTATAAATGCACTATTGATCTTGACTCTTTGAGCACTGCCCTATTGGGATTCAATTTTTGCAATTGATAGTCATCTATTTGACACCTTTTTTTCATTTACTTCTATGGGCATTGGCCTTGCTTTTACCGAGCACACTGCTTTTTGCCCTCTAGTTTTCATTCATTTTTTCTTCCATTCTTTTTCATGGGCATTGGCCTTGCTTTTACCAAGCACACTGCTTTTTTCATGCCCCTTAGTTCTATTTTGATTTCATTTCTTGCGCACATGCATGTGTCAAGCAATTATACTCTGAATGACACTCGAACTTTTCAAGAGTCTTCATTTGTCTTTTTTGCCTTGCCCCAAAGGTGGGGATGATCACCAACCTGGTTTATTATGAAATGAATTCATAGGCTCAAAATGGGCTATGCAATGGATAAAAGTGTATATGTTAAAGAAAGAACCGCTCTTCGTCATCCTACAACACTTCAATTACCGCATAAGTTACACCGCGAAAGCAATACTCGAAGATTGATGCAAGTATGAGTAAGAAAAGTCCTATCATGCATTTCTAACAGCTTAGCCCAGGCCCCTCCAAGCGAATCCGACTCTTGCACCTCGCTTCTCCTCGAGATAGTAGTTTCAAAGCAGAAAAACAAGACCCAAGTGGTGATGACGACATGCCTAAACCGGAAGATGACCCACCGTTGATCACAAAAATGCCAAGTTTGATAATGTCCCTAAGACGGAGCAAGATGAACGCTTTGCAAAATCGAAGAGAAAGTGAAGCAATTGCAAGGATCACAGAGCTCACTCCCGTTTGACTTGTCGGGGCTTCTATGAGAAGGTCAAGATGCCAAAAAGTTCAAAATGCCGAGTTCAAGAAGTACGATGGTACTTCTTGCCTAAAAGCTCATTTGTAGATGTACCACGTACGCATGACCTAGTATGTCAAGAATGAGTCCCTCATGATCCAATCATTTCATACGAGTTTAACCGGGCCCGTACTGAACTGATATGTGATGAAGAATGTGAACCTTCTCGACACCTGAAATGAAGTGGCTGACGCATTTCTCAAGCAGTACAAGTTCAACATGGACATTACACCTTCCCGAGAAGATCTTGAGAGGATGGAGAAAAAGAGAAGCAATACTCAAGATTGATGCAAGTGTGAGTAAGAAAATTCCTATCATGCATTTCTAAATGCAATAGCTCCAGTCCCCTCCAAGCAAATCCGACTCCCCGCACCCGCTTCCTCGAGATAGTAGTTTCAAAGCAGAAAACAAGACCCAAGTGGTGATGACGATGCCTAAATTGGAAGATGACCCACCGTTGATCACTGTCAAAAATGCCAAGCTTGATAATGTCCCTAAGACGGAACAAGACGAACGCTTTGCAAAAATCGAAGAGAAAGTGAAGCAATTGCAAGGATCACAGAGCTCACTCCCGTTTGACTTGTCAGTTTATGAGAAGGTCAAGATGCCAAAAAAGTTCAAAATGCCGGAGTTCAAGAAGTACAATGGTACTTCTTACCCAAAAGCTCATTTGCAGATGTAGCACGTACGCATAGCCTAGTATGTCAAGAATGAGCCCTCATGATCCAATCATTTCATGCGAGTTTAACTGTGCCCGTTGAATTGGTATGTGATGAAGAATGTGAACCTTCTCAACACCCGAATGAAGTGGTCATGCATTTCTGCTGCGCAAGTTCAACATGGACATGACACCTTCCCGAGAATATCTTGAGAGGATGGAGAAAAAGAGAAGCGACTGCTCAAAGAGTATGCCGTGAAATGACGAAATTTGCAGCTCAAATCACTCATGAGCCTACTAACAAGGAATTGATGAAGTTGTTCATCAAGACTCGCTTGAGTTCCATAACTGAATGGCCAGCACATATGTTGAGAAATTAACAAACTTATTCTCGTGGGAGAATAAATTGAGATGGGGATAAGGGAAGGATGGTTTACTAAGTCATCCAACAAAAAGGTTTTCTACCAAGAAGGAGAATGAAGTCATGGTAGAGGTGAATGTGGCTTATAGCCAAGAAAGTACTAATCGCACCTTGACTATCCGTATGAATCCAAGGCAGCAACAAGTAAATAATAGAAGGCAGTTCTCCCCTCTCCTTGGATCTCCATCCTAAGTGTTGGCAATCCTTCGAAAGAAAGGCTTGCTTACCAACGAGCCGAGGCGACCTAATCGCAAAACATTTATGGTTATGACTCGACAAAGAAGTGTGACTATCACAAATGGAATTGGGACATTCAACTAATGAATGTTTCACCCTTAAGCACCGAATCCAAAACCTCTTGGATATAAAGGCGTTCTCTTTCAGCAAGAATCAGAAAAATCCTCCGTCACCCATGACGAGGCGCAAATGCTGTCACCGAGTGAAGAAGTTCTTATCTTCACACTCCTCTACGAAGGAGTCTTTTTTATGCTCTAGGATTTCAAGTTTTTTCTAAGATTTCTTGCTTTCTAAGATTTCAATTATCGCTTTTGTTTATAGGGTTTGCTTGTTTGCATTTTCCATTCAAATAATGTAATTCATTTGATTCTATTTAATGAAATTACAATTTTATTTCCAATTTTAAGGGCATGACATGGTACACCAAACCAGTCCAATGACAATATCCAACCATGAAAAGAAAATATCATCCATTGAGAAATCCCGAGTGCTAGACTTTCTCATGCTTCCTCCCAAAACTTTTTCAAAAACAAAAGCATTTCACCTTAAAAACATTTTACCAAAGCTTGTAGCAAGATTAATCCAGCTTTGTTTGTCTGACTCATTTACTTTTTGTCTCAGAGTATAATTCTATAACTTGTTATGACAAGGGACATCTGAAAATAGCGTATCAAGTTTCAATGATCATAAACTTGACTCGTGATCAATGGGCTTAGAGTGCACTTGCAATGAAAAAAAAACAGATTTAGGAGATGACCATCATTCTCCGATGAAAGATCTTGGGGGCAAGTTTCCTCCAAATTAGAACAGCCCATATGTGGTAAAGAAGGTACTTCCTGGAGGTGCCTTAATCCCGCGTAAATGGATGGTCATGAGTTTTCCACTTTCAGTTGTCTTGACGTTGTTAATAAATATTACCCATGATAGAATTTGATGTGTCATATTTTGAACTGCAAGCATTTTTATGATGAATAAATTGTCTCAATGAGTTGCAAATTCAATTGTTCAAATTTGTTGCAAATCTCACACGTTTTCCTTCATGAATTGTGTGAGATGGATTGAATGTGTCAAATGGGATACTTTGGAATGACAAAAGGCCAGCCTTATTCCATACACTACTTCATACACTAATCACATTGAGTTTGTGTGGAAAAATTCCATGCCTACGAGGAAAATGGTGATCTCGCAAAGGGTACGTCAACCAAGGTGATGAGAGGCGCTTCTTCTTATGCACGAAACACTATAGGTATATTCATTGTTTAGCCTTTTGAGCCAACATACGGAAGAGCTTGATGACCAACCGTTGGAGTTGACCTTCCAAAGTGGAGATAATCACGCATTTCAGTTTGGTCGGCCATTTTAGCTCTTGATCATGCACAAATAGGCGGACGGAAGGATATGTCGTCACCTAATTTGAATGAATGAAAATATGTAAGCATGAGGTGTAAATAGAAAGCCAGCCAATCCATAACAATGATCCGATCGATTTTTTTCTCATTTTTTTCAAGAAAAGTTCGCTGTAAAAAGGGAATTTCCTAAAAATAACTAGAAAATAAAATAGGACACCCTAGCAAGAACCAAATTTCTTAGACATGAATTGAAAACAAATTATTTGAAGTTTTTTTTATTATTTTCCAAATGATTCATTGCATGGTAATTTCATTTCATTTCTAATTGACAAAGGAATTAAATCAAAGATTGACCTTAATTGTCATGGACGGACTGAAAGTATGACAAAATAAGTTGCATGGTATAGGGATAAAAGACTTACTTCACCAATGAAAATCAATGGCAATCACATAGACAAGCACATAAAAGGTGGGATCTGATTTCTACCTAAACAAGCATAGCAAAGTGAAGTTAGCAGGTGGTGGGATGACTAGTTATAGCCTTGCATACTAAGTCGAGTCCTCCTATCTTCCGCCACCAAAAATGATACCCCAATGCGACGTTAGCCTCGCAGGCAGAGGTAAGCATTCTTGACACCAAGAAAAAGTTTTCGGGATTGAGTTGGGCAACCTCTACTACACGTCCCGGCGGTCAAAGTCGTATCCAACTCAATACCATCCTAAGTATCCTAGTACGGCCAAATTCGATGGCGTGTTGTGTGTGCAATAGTGTGGTGCTAAATGCAAGGCATACACGGCCATTTATATCAAGCAACACTTCATAATGAAAGTAAACCATACATCCCTACACCTCCCTACAAACAAAGGTCAGCAAACCTTCCCCTTATACCTCCCATCCCCGTAAGAACATTTAACACCTTAAATGTTAGGGACATACCTAGAATTCTCGCCACCAAACAAAATATTTTTTCAAATGGAAAAGAAAATTGGCCTAAGTCCACTAAGAGTTTTAACTTAAGTCCCCAACAGAAATCGCTGCTGTCGCGACCTAAATTTCGAATGCACCAACTAAAATTAGGTTAATGGACTACTAAGTCTAACTTAGTCGGGCCCTCCCAAGCCCATACCAATTCGCGACTTAGGTTCAAATATCTAGCATGCAAAAGGAAGTCGCTACTAATCGATTTACAGTAGGTCGAGATGATACCTAAGTAAAATAATGGGAGAATTATTTTACTTATACGAACTAGCAACTCTTGGTTTGGGGACTTGGTTCTAATGTCCTTTCGGTACCTTTCTTTTTATTTCGAAAAATATATTTTTGCAGGCAACTTGAATTAATTTTAATTCACTTCCCTAACATGTGAGACGATCATTGCGAGTGTGCAAACCACAAATTTAACACTTAAGAAAGCAAATGAATAAATTGCAGAACTTTACATCGTGGCATCAAATCTGCAATGTTAGATTAGAACTCACATCAAATAGCCCTAGATATGATTTCTAATTAACATGTAATCACTCAATTTTTTTGTTTTCACTTATTTAATGAGAATCTAATCTATATGCAATGCAATGTTACTAATCTAACGTGAAATGATATGGCATGACAATATGACACAAGCTATATGACATAAATAAAATATAAGCATGCAAACATCCTAAAGAAAATTAACTAAAACTATAACTAATTAGAAAATAAAATTAAACATGCAACCCTACCCTAGCATGTAATGACATGCAAAGAATTCCCTAACTCTAAGTTTTCTTTTTTTCCTTTTTCATGAAATTCAAATGAAAATTGTCCAATAACTAAATGTGCAATCTAAATTAACCACCTAATTCTAATGACAGGCAATTTCTAATCAAGTGGACCTAGCAACAATCACTAAATGACGTGCATTTCATGAACCTAATTCTAGATGACATAAGAAGGATTTTTTGTATTTTTTTATAAAAATTGTAATTAAAATTACTAAAATAAAATTTAACAAAAGTGAGATATTATCTAATTTAGACACCTTCTAAAACATGCATTTAAAAAAATAAATTAACCTATCATGCAATCAATTCTAATCTACATGGAATGCAAATGCAATTTTTTGTATTCTCAGGATAAACAAAACAATTAAAAGATAAACATCAAATCATTCATGGCCATCACAATGTTATCCATCATTCAAGTTTAAATTCAAACTTGATTATATGCTAATAAAATCAATAAATTGATCTTAAGCCTTAAAGATCAAGATATCAATTTTACTCCCACGCGATTAATTATTCCATCTAAAGCCTAATAGATGGAAAATAAATTCATGTGTGGTTGCAAATTGAAGCGGTACATTGAGAATTTCCAACCATGCATCAAGAAATATTTCAAATAAAGAGACAAAATATCAAAAAAACTAAAATAAGATAAAATAAATCTACCTAATAAATTAAATCAACCTAAGAAATAAAATAACCTAATAAAATAAATCTCTACCTAAATTTGAAATTTTTCCAAAAAAATCCAATCGGTAGAATGGACCAACAATGAAGGCTTCGACGCAGCACGACTCAAGGGCAGCACCTATGGCGGGGGTCACCGTGGGTGTTGGTCTCGTGCCGTGTGAGCCGGGGGCGAGGTCCAGCGAAGCTGATGGCATAGCGAGGGGGCAGCATCAAAATAGGGGAGCTGAAACAGAGATAGCACGATGGTGTTTGGACGAAAGGGCTCAGAGTGGCGTAGTGCTGGGCTGAGAGATAACCGAGGCTGGCAGGGCGGCAATGCGGCAATACAGCGTCCGGCGAGGCAGTAGAGTGGCAGTGCGTCGCGAAGGTGGCTGCTGCAGCGGTGGGCCGACAGAGGGACAGCCGGCGTAGTCATTTAGTCGTTGCTCACAGCAGCAAAGGGGGGTCAAAGTTAGCGCATTGGTGTTGCTCAGAAAGGGCCGGCAGCACCGAATAAGGCATGGACAACGTTGGGTTGTCGAAGCAGAGGCGGATCGCGATGAAGGCAGGGCGGCGTTGCTGCTCGAAAGTCGGTGACAACAAAAGATGGCCCGACAGCTGCAAGTCGCAGGCAATGACTAATGCTGAGCTACAAGCGATAGTGCTGGTGTGGTGGCCTATGCGGGACAAACAAACAGCGACAGCAGAGGGTCTACGTACGCGAGGTCAGACAGCACAACCACTTCTTCTTCTATTTATGTTCTTGCTTTTCCCTTTTTCTTTTTTTGTTTTATTCAATTTTTGACCTCGAAAAGAAAACCCGTAAAACCCTAAAACGAATGAAGAATTCTTCTTATCTTTTGACTTCAATTTTTCAACCTAGAGAATCAAGAGAATTAAAAAAAAAAAACCCCCCTCAATGTGACCATGTATTTCTATTGCGTGGCCCCCCTCTCTTCTATAGTGTAGCAACCTATTTATAGGCCAAGGACTAGGGTTTTAATTTTTCAAATCAATATCCACAAAGATTTCTTTTCCAAACGCAATATTTCCGTTTTGATACGATTCTGGATTGCAAAAGGATTTTTCTCCAATTTCAAACCCTGTAAAGATGAGCTCACAATATTTTTTGTCTCTTGTGCCCTATCCGACTATTTCAAAAAAACAACCATCATATCCTAGAAAATTTTAAACTCCCTATTTTCTCCCTAGATAATTTCAGTCATTAAAAAAAAAACAGGCTTGGGCCAATTTGTTCTTTCGTGGGCTTAGCCCAACCTGTCAATTTAAAGCTCGGAACCACCGATTCAAACCTATCCGTCATCAATCCGATGCAAATGCACAAAAAAAATGCACCTAAAACTATATGCTACGCAATGTAAATCTTTTTTTTTAGGGGTTAAAAATTAACCCTAATTTTTTT
The DNA here is from genome assembly GCA_014182395.1 of Eucalyptus sp. ANBG9806169. Taxonomy (NCBI): domain Eukaryota; kingdom Viridiplantae; phylum Streptophyta; class Magnoliopsida; order Myrtales; family Myrtaceae; genus Eucalyptus; species Eucalyptus sp. ANBG9806169. Next base: position 26,146,268 of record CM024581.1, on the reverse strand, counting down.
GTGCAATAAATGACTAAATGGGTTGCCCAAAATTTAGGGTACTGTCAAACAAGTAAAATCAATCTTTTGAAAAGTTCAAGGAATTTGGAGCTGAAGTTGAGAAACAAATAGGAAAGTGTATTAAGGCTCTTCGATCTAATCGAGGAGGTGAATACCTTAGTACTAAATTCCTTGACTATCTTAAAGACAATGGCATTTTATCACAATGGACACCTCCTAGAACTCCAGAGCACACAATGGTGTATCTAAACGAAGAAATCGCACTTTATTAGATACTGTTGTGATCTATGATGACTTACACCAACTTGCATATATTCCTTTGGGGATATGTCCTTGAGACAGCTCTATATATACAGAATAGAGTGCTGTCCAAATCTATTCCAACTACGCCTTATGAGATATGGTAGTAGGGAACCAAGTCTTAATCATATTGAGATTTAAGGTTGTCCAGCTTTTCATCAAAAGCTGAAAATGGAAAAAAAATGGAGGCTAGATCTGAGCAAGGTCACTTCATTGGATATCCAAATGAGATTCTTGGATACTATTTCTATTTTTACTCAGACCAAAGAATTTTGGTTAGTAGGCATGCTTCTTCCCCGGAGAATGAGTTCGTTTCGTGAAGGTGGTGCTAGAATTAAAAATAGTCTTACAGAAGAGAACAATGAAGTACCAAACAACAATGTCCGCATACCGATCTCGATTCAATGGGAGTTTCTGACACAACCTCTTTGGAGGAGTGTGAGAACGTTCATCCACTTACTCAAGTTATAGACACTTTGGTTGAACATATAGAACCACTATTCATTGTGAATGATAGTGATCAACCCGGTGATCCTAACACCTATAATGAGGCGACGGGCTGACATTGATTCTGGTAAATGGCTAGAAGCAGAAATCCGAAATTGATTCAATGTATTCAAAGGATGTTTGGACCTTAGTTGACCCGCCTAATGGTATTGTACCAATTGGTTTTAAATGGATCTTCAAGAGGAAGATGAATGCTAATGGTCACTTTTAGAACTTACAAAGCAAGGCTGGTAAAGTGAAAGGATATCGTCAAAAGAAGGAATCGATTATGACGAAACTCTCACCCATAGCCATGTTAAAATCTATCTTGGATTTAGTGCTTTTGGCTATAGTTGTACACGTTGATTATGAGATATTCCGTATGAATGTCAAAACAGCTTTCTAAACGGTTGTCTAGAGGGGAGGACATCTATATGGAACAACCACGGATTTTAATCCAATAGTGAAAGTCGAAAGGTGTGTGAGCTTAAGAAATCCATTTATAGACTCAAACAAGCCTCCGGAAGTTGTTCCAATCAAATAATTTGGCTTCATCAAAAACCCAAATGAACCTTGTGTATAAAAGAAGGTCGTTGGGAGCGCACCATGCTTTCTAGTTTTGTATGTCGATGATATACTTTTGATTGAAATGATGTACGTATGATATCATCAATAAAACTATTCTTGTCACATAAATTCTCTATGAAAAATTTAGAGTGGCAACCTATATTTTAAGTATCAAGATCTATAGAGATAGATCAAGACAATTGATTGGCCTCTCGCGCCTACGTACATAGACAATGTTAACACGTTTAACATGCAATGTCTCTAAAGAGGATTATTGCCTTTTAGGCATGGAATCCGTCTTTCCAAGGAGATGTGTCCCAACACTTCAAGAAAGAGAGCGGATGGCGAAGATACTCCACACATCTACTATTGAAGCATAATGTATGCTATGCTATGTATGAGACTCCCGATATTGTGCATGCTATAAGATATTAAGAATATCTAAGTACTTAAAGGACAAAGGATTTATTCTTGATATACTAAGTTATGTATAAAAGTCTATAACCAAAAGACTTCAAAAGATCGACTCTCAAAAAGAAGGTCCTAACCGACCCACACCTCACCCTCTCACTGCCCAGATCCTCCACTCTACAACCTTGAAAAGAATTAAGTCCACGACGGGGTGAGATATAAATCAGCGAGTTCATGCCTAAACCCCGATTAGAGGGTAATATGCGTAAGGCGTCCTAACCACACCATCACACAACCATAGAAACT
>CM024581.1:25674591-26144098 GCA_014182395.1 Eucalyptus sp. ANBG9806169 | reverse complement strand
AATTCTAGCAATAGCGCATAAGGTAAACTCATACGCTTTCGTCTCGTTTTGATTAATACAACTAAAAATCCATAAACAAACATGCGCAAAAGGTCCGGACAAATGCATAAAACGGATGGACCGACAATGATCACGAAGTCGATCGATCTAAGATTAGAACACAACACCAATCATTTCGAGTCCGAAACCATTACCAATTCCTAAGATAGACGCATGTGTCACGGGCCGAGAGTTTCCTTGGCCTCCTGAACGACCCGCGGGCGCCCACCGAGCGGAATTCGCCAGCCAGCCTTTCTTCTATCGTTGCTCCACGATCGATACGGTGAATGCTTCTTCGTACGAGATTCTACCACGCCCGGCTTCGCTTGGGCGTCTAGTCCATCGAGTAAGGCAGCAAGATCTTCTGGGCACAACAACCGGTTTCGGCGCCATGGTCTCGTCGGGAGCGGCATCGCCTCCCGACCCGTTTGTGCACGGGAGGCCTACCCCGTCTTCGCGAGCTCCTAAGTGATATAATCCATCTATCCTAGAACTCCTAGCACCTACCGTCCGCCACTCCCAATGACCAAGCCAGGTTCACCCTTCGTCTCACACTCTTCACCCTGGATGAATCCTGCTTAGCTCCACAAGTGTCACGAGCATGGAGGATTCACGAACCGTGACATTCCCGCGGCTTGTTCCGAGGCCAAGGAAACTCGACCCGTGACATGCGTGATTTTGCCCTACTCGTTCCGAAATACCAACGAAAACCCTTTTAAGATCTCCCCGCGTGTCCATGGTCCCGTGGCTTCCTTTCTAGGCAAATAGTCGCTTGGTAGCGCCGCACATGATCGACTACTCCATTGAGCAAAGAGAGAAAGCATCGTGAGCAAGCAAAGCGGCTAAACGCTAGGACTTGTGAGACGGCTCATCGCGATCGAAGTGCTAACCAAACGAAAAGGGGACTCGATCCCGCAAGCGGATACGAGAAGGAGTCCGCACGACAAATGCAAAAGACTCGGCCTGCCCCGATATGCGAAGCAAAGTCCCCAAGTGAGGAAGAGCGGTCACACGATTTTCCGTTCTTGACGAAAGACGTGATCATTGAGAAGAAAAAGAACTTAAGATAACCCGTATAAGAGAGAATTCTGATTGTGTAGTTGCTAAACAATCAATTGCAATACACAGATTGAACCTTTCTCTTCATTTCTCTTCTTGTTCAACCTTACAAAGCTTTGCTATATGAAGAAGAACAAAAATACAGAGAGAACTTGAGAAGAACAGAGATTCGAATTTTGAGAGACGTATCACACACATTCATCAGTTTCCTTCAATCCCTTTTATACTAAAGTTTAACTACTTAGACTTTCTTTCAAAACAGATTTAACAACTTTAGTAAAGTAACGATTAATCTTGGCACACGTGCAGCTCCTTCAGTAGCTTGATCAATTCACAGGGATTGCCAACTCATCTTTCAACTTCACTTCGATCTTGCTCTGCTTTGGTTTATTCAGCTGCCTTGTTCAGCTGTAGTTGCAACTCATTATCTTCACTTTGCTCAGCTCCTCTGCTTCTATCAGCTTCTTTGTTCTGTGTTTTTAATCTGTGTTTTGTCTATTTAACATCCCCCCTCAAATTGGGAATGGGGAGAGCACAGATTCCCAATTTGACTCGCAGATGTGAATGTGCTACTCGTGACAAGGGCTTTGTAAAGATATCATCAAGTTGGCAATGACTCGGAATATATCTTACATGTAATGACCCTTAAGATACATTTCTCGAACAAAATGAAAATCTACTTCAATATGTTTTGTTCGAGCATGTAAGATGTGATTAATAGTGAGGGAGATAGCTGAATGATTGTCACAGATATAGATGAATAGGGAGGAGTAAGGAAACAACCTATGTCTCATAAGACAAAGCTGATCCAAGTGAGATCGGCAGTGGTTGATGCAAGAGCACGATACTCGACTCTATAGAAGATCTACTAATTTGGCTGTTTCTTTGCCGCCCAAGAGATAAGATTGGAGCCAAGATATGTGCAAAAGCTAGTTTTTTTTTTTTTTTTTTTTTTTGAAAGGTAAAGAATAATATAGCTTAGGACAAAATACAAAAAAAGACGGCGCCAAAAGGCTTACACTCTAAGGAGCAACGAAGAGTGGAAGGGAAAAAGCTACACTCTAAGGAGCAACGAAGAGTGGAAGGGAGCCGCTTGTTGATCTTCTAGTTTCAAGACATCCAGCCCCGCCTCGCATCCAGAAGCCATAGAGATGCATAGTGCTTTGTGAATGAATGAATAAGCCGAATCTGATTGTACCTTTAACATATCTCAGTACCCTTTTCAATATATGGAAGTCTGCAATGGTAGGTTTCTACATTTTCTGGCAAAGTAGATTTGTGGCATAGGCAATGTCTGGTCGAGTTAATGTGAGGTATTGGAGACCACCAACAAGACTTCGATATTCAAGAGGGTTACAAGGCTATAGAATCATTGGTTCAAAATAGTTGGTCTTAATGAAAGAGGAGTTGAAATAGGTTTACAATCCTTCATATGGGGCTCGTGTAAGTAGATCAAGAGCATATTTAGCTTGGCAAAGAAAGAAATGTGAGGTTTGTTTAACCTCAATGCCAAGGAAATAATGTAAGGGACCAAGATCCTTCATATGGAATTGAAGGCTCGAGAGAAGAATGAATCAAGTTAGAAAGTAAGGAAGGTGAGCTTGTAGTAAGCACAATATCATCTACATAGAGTAATAAGAGGATGGTATCGAACCTTGATGAAAGACAAACAATGAGGGATCGGTAGTGCTACAAAAGAATCCATTCTCAAGTAGAAAGTTCGCTGAATTTATCAAAACCATGCTCGTGGTGCTTGCGAAGACCATAGGGGATTTCTTAAGTAGGCAAACATGATGAGGCTTCGAGGATGTATAAAACCTGGTGGCTATTGCATATAAACGGTTTCATTCAAATGGCCATGTAGGAAGGCATTCTTGACATCAAGCCGATGAATTGGCCAATGCTTTGTCATTGCTACGAGATAGTACAATTCGAATAGTAGCATGTTTAATGACGGGGCTAAATGTCTCGTGAAATCAATGCCTTCTTCTTGATGGAAGCCCTTAGCAACTAGTCTAGCTTTGAGCCGATCTAAACTGACCATCTGTGTAAGTTTGGTTTTAAACACCCATTTGCAGCCTATGACATTCATATTATCGGTATAAGGTACTAGTTCCCATGTCCTGGTTTGTGTATAAAGCATCCATTTCATCTTGCATTGCTTTGTACCATCCTTTATCGTGTGCTAATGCAATTTTTTTTTGGTTCGAGAGGAACTTTATAATCAAACTAAGCATGCATATTTAGGATTTGTCTTGATTATTCCAGGATTTAGTCTAGTTTGCATAGGATGAGTAGAAGACTATACCTTGAGAGGTATCTAGAGAGAACTGCTATGTTGGTATTGATTTGAGTGTTATTCTTGATTGGTAGACACTTGTTCTTCGGTATTTGAGCTCTAGTGATAGAGGAGATGCTTCAACATTAGAATGCAGTTCCTTAGTATGGATTGGTGATGTTTGTGGTATAAGTCGATGGGGAGGATGAATATCTGATTGTACCATTCATGTATCTTGTATATGCCCCATAGTTTCAATCGAGCATGTGTTGCGGCTAGAGAGTCTAGAAAAGTCACTCCATGTATCCATTGCTTATATAAGTTTGTACCTTGACAATACTCAGCTGGTAGGCGAGATGTGAAAGGAAATATGGTTTCATCAAAGATCACATGACCGACTAATAAACATGTCCATTAGTAGGTAAAAGACATCGATATCCTTTATGTCTTTCTTGTACCCCAAAAATATACAAGTAAGAGATCTTGGATCAATTTATGTTGAGCATAGGGCTGAGGCAAGGATAACAAGCTGATCCAAAACCCTTAAATGAGCATAACTAGGTTGCCGTTGATACAACTTATAGTAAGGTGAGTGCATATGAAGTGTTGATGTGGGAAGCAAATTAATGATATGATTTGCTATCATAAAGGCATCAACCCAGTATTTTAAGGGTACCTTGGCATGATACAACATTGCCATTCCTAGCTCGACCACATGTCTATGTTTCCTTTCAGAGATGCCATTTTGCTCAGGTGTGTAAGGACAAGAAATGTTCTGTTTAATTCCACACTGCTGTAAATGGTTCTGAAACCTGTTGTTAATGAACTCTCCACCTCCATCACTCCGAAAGAATTTGATCTTGTGATCAAATTGATTCTCTACTAGTCTTTGGAATAGAACAAAGATATGATAGACATCGACTTATGTTTCATTGGATATAACCAGCTATATCTAGAAAAATTATCCACAAAGATGACATAGTAATGAAATTTCTGTAAAGATTGAATTGGTGATGGTCCCCAAACATCACAATGTATCTTTTCTAGAGGAGCATTAGATGATATAGTCCGATATGGAAAGGGTAAAGCTGAACTCTTAGCAATTTGACGGCTACTACATATGCTTTGAGTTCTTGAATTATATTGAATTAGGTTGACTTTGCAAAATCTTCATTGTTTTTAGACTTGTATGAGCAAGTCTTTGATGCCACAATTCTTCTCCTACTTCATTTTGAGTTTGAGTGAAGAAAGCACGTGACTTTAGATTCGACTTGATATAGTCCCTTGATTTTCCTTCCTAGCTTCACTGTTGTATGATTGTAGTTGTCCTTCATATATACCCCATGTTTGTCAAATATAAAGAACAAGGATAGTCATATGTTAATTTTGATACGAGAAGGAGATTCTTCTTAATTTCAGGAACTATTAAAACATCATTAAAGGTAATAACTAGTTGTTGTATTTAATGTTCCATTACCAACACAAGATATTGATAATTAGACCCATCCCTATCATAACTGTATCATTCCATTATATAAAGAGCATAGTTTGAATCATACCAGGTTGCAATGATATGTGTGATGAAGCCCCGTGTCTGGATACCATTCGGTGAACCATGGTTCTTCAATATGCATGGTTGTCAATGCAGTTGGTATTTCATCTGCTTGGTATGAATTATCAAAGCAATACCAACATCTAAGTCTTTGTATGACCGGTCTTTTGCAAATTTGGCATTCTAATGGACCATTATTTAGTTTTGGCTTTGTATCATGTATGTGCTTATCACCATTTGAGGCTTTGGTGATAAGGCTAACACCTTGATACTTTTGTGAAGATTTACATACGGTCTAAACCCTTGTCCATAGTTGGACCCAGTTATGGAGCTTTATTACCTGATCTTGCTTTGTTATGTTTAGATTATTCATTCTCGTGGTATTGATTTCTTCCTATCTCGGCAAAATTATTTTCTCAATCTCTTCTATTCAATGAACGTCCTCTACGCCATAGCTATATCCCCTCGAATTGTTTCTCTTTGTTTCGAAATTAAAGTTTTGCATACCTGTTCCGTCTTTCTTTGACCATAATAAGCCGAGACTAGGTTAGTATTGTATTGGTTTGAGTAATATGTTTGCAATCTAGTTTCAAATCTCTCGAGTTGGAGATAACCTCATCATACTCAGTGAGGTTTGAAACAATACATGGTTGTTCTAAAAGTTTCATATTCAGAACCTAACCCTTCGAGAACACCAAACATCTTGGTTATCTCATCCACGGGTTTCCCAATAGCATTCAGTTGATCACGGATAGTTTTAAACTCTCGAAGATAAGCATTCAAAGTTCTATCTCTTTTCCTACAAGCCTGTAATTTTCCTCTTAAGCTCAAAACTCTTTAGCCACAGATTTTTTTTTGTGTAAAGCGATTATAGGAGAGTCTCGCCATACCTCGAATGAAGTTTCTAAACCAATTATCAAACTTAGAATATTCTACGATCTTGCACCACTTATCCAAGATGAGATTAGCGATCGGTTTTATCCAATCCAGGTGATCATGATTCACCACTCCTCCAATCTTAGTTTGCATCATTTGAGCTGCATACTTTGAGATGGTGGTGGTTTCACCATTAATAAAGCCAATCAGATCTTGACTTTTCAGAAACCCGCTAAATTGCGCTTGCCATAATAGAAAATTCTCTTCATTCAACTTTATTGTAACAAAGTTGGCTATATTCACATGAATCGGAAAGGGAATTTCTGCCTCCTTGTTGATCAAACTTCTATGAACTTCTTACTATTATGCCATCCTCACACAAATATCTAAAGTAGAAGAAATTTTGAAGATACGAAGAAACAATCAAAGGTATACAAGAAATCATGTAATTGAATGAAGAATCGATGAAACAGAAAGAACTTCTATATATACTTGAATCTGAAACATGTATTATGTGCAATCTTCATACAAACTTTCTAAGTTCTATCTCTTTCTCTTTCTATATTATACAAAAACTAGATGGCGGTTTATATTGACTTAAAGAAGACGAAAGGTTGTTAAGCTAATACCATGAGATCTAACAAACTAACCATCCTAAAAGAACGTGCTTATTCAGTCTTCGAATGATCTCAACTTCATTTTGATATGAAGAGATCTCTTTCTGTATCTCTTTGATTGTGCAAACATCTTGCTGAACAATGAAAGCTTTGCACTCTCTTTTCCTTTATGCATTGAACCTTTCTCTTCATTTCTCTTCTTTTGTTCAACTTTCTCTTCATTTCTCTTCTTGTTCAATATGAAGCTTTGCTATAAGAACAAAAATACAGAGAGAACTTGAGAAGAACAGAGAGATTCGAATTTTCAGAGAGACGTATCACACACATTCATCAGTTTACTTCAATCCCTTTTATACTAAAGTTTAACTACTTAGACTTTCTTTCAAAACAGATTTAACAACTTTAGTAACAGAATGATTAATCTTGGCACACGTGCAGCTCCTTCAGTAGCTTGATCAATTCACAGGGATTGCCAACTCATCTTTCAACTTCACTTCGATCTTGCTCTGCTTTGGTTTATTCAGCTGCCTTGTTCAGCTGTAGTTGCAACTCATTATCTTCACTTTGCTCAGCTCCTCTGCTTCTATCAGCTTCTTTGTTCTGTGTTTTTAATCTGTGTTTTGTCTCTTTAACAATCATATCAAATTCGACTACCAAAGCTCACTTTCCACGGTGGCGGTCGACAGTTGGCGCATGACGGGGAGAGGGGGGATGGCTGAGGGGATGTGCGGCCGCGGCATGAAGACCCAACGCGGCTCAGATGCAGAACATGAGGAGTTGAGTCTCTTTCTCCACGATCCGGAGCGTGATTTCTACTACGAGCGACACTAGGCATGAATTACGAGTTGATATTCAGACAGGTGGGCCCAAGAAGAGTTCCTTCTCTTACCCCCAACACCCATTTTAAAGAATAACTTCTCTTTTCACCAGCTATTGAACGTAGTATAATAGACCGATCTCGTTGCATTGGACGTATAATGTGACGATCTTATAAGGAAAAGCATGTAATTCCAGGATGAGAACAATGAATGTTGGACTTGATGAGGTCCCACCCATTTAGCTGGCTTATTAAGGTCTGTTATTTAGTATTTGATATATGTCCAATTTAGTCAAATATATTATGGGCAATATATTGAGGCGTCCAATTAGGCATATAAAATCCATAACTTAAACCGTGATAGAAGGTTGAGATTTGGCAGTTCTACGATTGGTCCAATCACTCTCTCTATATAAGGTCTCTTTCAATGGAGAACGTATGCACTTTATTAGGGGCGAGTGGTTTTAGGTTATATATAGTTTCCACCTAGAATCTACTCATTGGGAACTTAAAACCTGCCCTACATACCCCGGAATTCCTAGATCGGTTCCATGTTCTACCCAAGTTCCACATATATTATGTATTAAATGATTGCAGTGAATTATTACTTTTAATGACCATCACTTGCCACTACAATTCATTGATCATATAAAAAATTTGAAACATTAACAAAGTAAAAATATCGGTCATAAATTTTACTTGTGGTCTAGATAATACACTCACCATCAAACACTGTGGGATCACGTGAAGATAGATCAAGGAAAACATAAAAACTTATTCAAAACTTTAAGTTACAGGTTTCGGGTTCCACCAACTTAGAACTTGAAATCTAGCTGTAAAAAATGTTCCTTAATTTTTGGAATCCGAAACCTACATTACATACCACAAAACCGAGAGCCGGACAGGTTCCCGCGGGTCCGATTCTTAGATTTTAGGTTCTACCCAGAAATCATACTCATCCCTCCATTCTATCATCACGCTTCTACTATTTCCACAAAATTATTAAGAGAATACACACACATCACAATCATCATAGAGGAGAGTCGTGAAGGGAGACGTCTTCTTACTCGTTGGATCACTGATGGCTACGTTTGATTCAAGCACGCAATATTTATTAATTTTATGTCATTAATTTTATATTATTCTAACAATGAATCCAAGCATCGAAGTCGCATGGACGCCATATTCCTGTTTGTCCTCTCCCTCTCTATCTCTAGCTCTATAAAAGAGAAGGAGGAGACCTTCCCCTCTCCCTGAAAGTCCTAAACCTCCGCTGCTCCTCTCAACGACCGCCCTTCCTTTACTATTCTCGTCCCTCCTCTCTCTCTCTCTCTCTCTCTCCTTTTCCGCACAAGCAGCTTCACCTCTCTCCTCCTTTGTATTAAACCTTCGTTCTTGGCATGGACGCTCGCCGGCCACGTCGACCATCCTTCTCCACCCCCTCATCCTCCTCCTCCTCCCCATCCGCCGCTGCCGCTGCCGGCGAACTCCTCGCCGACCCTGACCACCGTTACCCAAAGGCCTCCGACGCCCTCCCCCTCCCTCTCTACCTCACCAACGCCGTCTTCCTCGCCCTCTTCTTCTCCGTCGCCTGCTTCCTCCTCCGCCGGTGGCGCGAGAAGATCCTTGACTCCACCCCCTTGCACGTCGTCACCCTCTCCGAGCTCGCCGCCCTCTTCTCCCTCCTCGCCTCACTCATTTACCTCCTCGGCTTCTTCGGGATCGGCCTCGTGCAGTCCTTCGTCTCGCGGTCGCCCGCCCGGCACGACATCGTCATCGGGGACGTCAACGGCCCTTGGCGTGTCATGGAGCAGGAGGAGGACAAGTTCATCATCAAGGAGGAGGACCGCGAGGGCTGCAGCGGCGCATGCACCGAGTGTGTCGCGGGGCCACTCGCCGACGCCCTTTCGACGTTCGTCGCCCTGACTGAGGAAGACGAGGATATCATCAAGTCTGTCGTGGACGGGACGACGCCATCCTATTCCCTGGAGTCAAAGCTTGGGGACTGCAAGAGGGCGGCTGCGATCCGCCGCGAGGCGGTGCAGCGCATGACGGGGAGGTCCGTGGAGGGGCTGGCATTCGAGGGGTTCGACTACGCTTCGATTCTGGGCCAGTGCTGTGAGATGCCGATCGGGTATGTGCAGGTCCCCGTGGGGTCGCAGGCCCGCTGCTGCTCGACGGGATCGAGTACGTGGTCCCGATGGCGACGACGGAGGGCTGCTTGGTGGCAAGCACCAACAGGGGTTGCAAGGCGATAAACACGTCGGGCGGCGCGATGAGCGTCTTGCTCAGGGACGGGATGACTCGGGCCCCAGTGGTGAGGTTCGGCTCCACCAAGCGTGCCGCAGAGCTCAAGCTGTTCCTGGAGGATCCCGGCAACCTCGATACCATAGCGGTTGTGTTCAACAGGTTCGTGTTCGATCAGTATCATTTGTGAAGGGACACATGCGGTACTTCGGAAATGTACCTACCCCTTTGAAAAATAAATAACTACATCTACAACCTTGTTACGGAATAAGAAATAACTACATCTACCCGTGTTCGATCAGTATCTTTTACTTATTCTCTTCTGTTGTCGGGCAACTTTACTATGATTTTTTCAATCGATTTTTTTTACTGCCCAAGTGATCGGACTGCTTTCGCTTGCTGATCGAATCTTGCTTACCTCCTTGGATCTTGCTAAAACAGCTCGTTTCTTCTCGTGTTCGACCATTTCCGACGGTGATTTTTCCAGTCAAATTTGATTTCCGATCGTGAATTTTTGCAGGTCGAGCAGGTTTGCCAAATTACAAGACATCAGGTGCGCGCTCGCAGGGAAAAATATGTACATGAGATTCATGTGCAGCACGGGCGATGCGATGGGGATGAATATGGTCTCCAAAGGCGTCCAAAACGTCCTCGATTTCCTCCGGGCTGACTTCCCCGACATGGAAGTCATCGGCATCTCCGGTAAATAACCCGTCACTGGCGCCAGCATGCTCTGCCAATGCTCATGAGATCAAGCATTTCTTTAACAAAATCCTTAGAGAAACGTGTCCAGTTCTATTTCTCCGTCTGTCTTTTCTCCTCTATTATCTAGACTAGGTAACTAATATCTTCCATAGACCAGCTATCAGTCTCAAGGACCAACCCAAATCTGAGCCAAATTCATAGAAGTAGTGTCAAGAAAATGGGAAAAGATCAGTTCACTCTCTTTGATGAATCTCTAGGACTATGTAATGTGGGACACATGACGTGCACGCTGTGCAGGGAACTATTGCTCGGACAAGAAGCCCGCAGCAATTAACTGGATTGAGGGAAGGGGGAAGTCAGTGGTGTGCGAGGCGGTAATAAGGGAGGAGGTGGTGCAGAAGGTGCTGAAGACCACCGTGCCAGCGCTGGTGGAGCTCAACATGCTCAAGAACCTGACCGGGTCAGCCATGGCCGGTGCGCTTGGCGGGTTCAACGCCCACGCCAGCAATATCGTGTCGGCCATCTTCATTGCCACTGGACAGGACCCAGCGCAAAATGTGGAGAGCTCTCACTGCATCACCATGATGGAGGCCGTCAATGATGGCAAGGATCTTCACGTTTCCGTGTCCATGCCTTCCATTGAGGTAATAAATTCCTCTTCATCCCATTTTCAAATAATCTTACAGGTGAAACATAGGAGGTGGACATGAAACACATCAAACAGACGGTCGGAGGCAGGGAAAACAGACAGGATGACAAGAGTGCAAAACAGAGCAAATATAAAAGCGAGTGTCGTGATTCGCGACCTGTTCTTTGATACCGTATTAGACAGATCGTTTTCCCAAAAGTTCAAGCAATTCAGGAAAGGGGTGAACAGTATACATATGGAATAGTACTTAACAAAAAGTTGCTTGCGATGTTTGAGACTTGTCGTTGTCATCGAAGGACTTAGAGGCGAGCAATGGAAAGATGAAGAGGTTAGTTGATTAGCAGAGTGCTCATACAATGCAATTTCTCCTCCCTAACTTTCATGAACTACTACAGAATCAATGCATCCCTCTTTCCCAAAAAAATTAAAAAATTAAAAAATTAAAGACCCAGATAATTTATTTTTTTGGGTTTGTCTTATCCTCCAAAAGACAATCAGCTTTTCCATGACTGCCCGTAGATTTCAAAATTTTGCAGATCTAGATGAGCCCATGAGTGATTCCTTGAGATTATCAGCCTAAGTCACGCAACGCAATAAATTATTGCAACATGCTTTGTCCTGTTTCAGTGGGGTTCAGCTAAGTTCTTTGCATCTGATGTGGTGTCCACGGGAAGTTGAATTCAAGAAGTGGCAGAGAGCTATTTCCTTTTGAATCCTAGAAGGTTCTCAAAATTTTCATTGTGAAATGGCGAATTGCCCTCTAATAAAATTTGTTATTTTTATGATTTAGGTGGGTACAGTTGGAGGGGGCACCCAACTTGCGTCACAATCGGCTTGTCTGAACCTACTCGGTGTGAAGGGTGCGAGCCAAGACTCTCCCGGCTCGAACTCGAGGCTTTTGGCGACCATCGTGGCCGGTTCCGTATTGGCCGGGGAGCTTTCACTCATGTCCGCTTTGGCTGCCGGTCAACTCGTTAAGAGCCACATGAAGTACAACAGATCTTCCAAGGATGTCTCCAAAATGGCATGCCAATAAGAGAACAAGATGACCGCACTTTGATAAGCGATATCACACACCTTCAAATGTTGGGAATGGGGAGAATACAGTCTAAGAGAAGTTATAAAAGATCATCTATGCGGGATATGGTGGGAGAGAGAGAGAGAGAATTAGGAAGAGGGCAGGCATTAAGGACTGATACAAGGGCGTGTAGGTGTAAAGAAAATAAGAAGGCAAAGAATTAGGAATTGGAACATTTAGTGGAAGCCTTACGAAAATTAGGTCTTTCTCTGTCCATGTGTATAATAGATCCTGTCTTTTAACGAAGGGTCGGCTCTGTTTGTAACTCCTTTCAATCTGACCAAGATTACACCAGCAATCTGGTTCTCTCTTGCCAGCGATCTGTTGTTTCGCCTTTGTATTCTGTAATCTCCATTGATCTGTTTGTTGTTTTCTTATTAGCATAATAGTCTTGTCTTTTCAGAAGAAAGACATATCAGAGGAGATTTTAGATATATTTTTGCTCTATCTTTCTAGTTCCATCTATTTGCGTAAAAAAGCTGAAGAATGTCGTAGTTTCATGCACAGTGACTTCTTTTTCCTTTCCGGGTATCAGAGGAAGGGCCTTCGCTAGCTGAGAAAGTACACTTGCGATATGATCGATTTAGACCTTAATACCAATAAAGGTGAATCAAATTAAGAAAAGGGTCACTTAGTTATGAGTTATTGAATTGGACACCATGCATATCCTGGATATACTACGAGAGCTAACTGGGAAGGCATACTGCTAACATGTCGCTACCGTCTGTCTAAGCATCAACAATTAGAAATCAAAAAGCTACTCTGCCTAAGCTGGATACAGGGCAAATTGGTTAAATGTCCAACACCTTATGTTCTACTCAGAAATAATTATTTTCTGCATGCATCTAAGTTCTGTAAGACATTTAGAATGCATCGATGCTAATTGAAACAGTGATTACCTGTTGGTTCTCGGTATAAGAGCAGATCGACCAACCTTAATTGCAAAAGAAATGTTTCCTGGCCTTTTCTGGTGCAACTCTTTTGGCATCTCTTACAGTCCACTTGTTTATTGGGGGTGGGATCTGGAATTTATGTTTATTTAATCCGCAACTTCACTCTGGGCAATCTCAGGCACCAAGACTAGAAAACAGAAAAGACCCAAGTGTCGCTTTGCTTCACAAGAAGTAGAAATCTGGCTTGGTGCATCACCTTTTCACTAATTATTTAAGTCACTGACAGACTTGAAAATGATGCTCAAGCATGTGACCCACAAAGTTGAAGAACCTCCCTCACAGACCAAAACTTTTTGTCCGCTATCCTACAAGACAAAAGCTAGATCAGTATCTTTCACTATGCGGCATCTGAATGTGTATCGTTTGTTCTATACGGTTTTGTTGAAACTTGCAGACTTGCACTTCACAAGGTGTGCATTCTTGATGGGATAAGATGATGATTATTCATAGTGATAATATGTTTCTGATTCAGGTGTTGCAGATAGCCCAGGAGGGTTAAGATAGAATGAACTTTTGCAGCCATAAGCAGTAAATTTATGACTCCGATACGGAGCCATGCAGCCAATCACTTTGTCTGCACAAATTTCAAATGTCCCTCCATCCATCGACAATAGCATTACCCGAGGCAAAGACCGGTATCGTTTCTTGGAAAAGATTCACTGCTGAACTGAATTCGTGGGTTGAATCCAAGAACACTAACTAAGCATTTCTGATATTCACCACCGCTCCAGTTTCCCATACCATTTTTCAGAGGGTGGAGTTCCTATTCATCATTATCTTCTCCCAGCTTTCTGATATCTAGAACTCTTTCTCTTACCATTCAAATGAAGATTCCGAAGGGATATGCTATCCCAGAAGAGAATAATATTGGCAAATATTGACACGGATGGGGATTCGAATGAATTTCCGAGGTGTTCAAAAAGGTAGAAGCTCCATAGGCAGGCTCAAACATAGAACCCACGCATGGTTTGATCACCGGACCATAATCTTGGATTGAGGAAGAGTACTCTTCAAAGTTTCTCCCGAGGACTCCACTGTAACCAAATTAGTAACCGTTGGCAGTCGCTTCCCTCCTCAAAATCCATCACTAGTCATTGGGCTGTTTAAGGCCGCTGTGTTGGCTTAATCGCTTCTGAATTCTAGTTTTCATTTAAGTTAATAATTCTTAGTTCATTAATTACTTTCTGTGCATTGGACAGCTTTGTCATCTGTTGCTGCTTTATCAGGCGAGTGAGTCATTATTTGCTTTGCGCTTCTCGTGCACTTTGTAAGTTTGCTGGTGTTTGTCTCTTTTCCAGCGAAAGATATGCTCGTCAAAACTCCTTCCACTGGCAAATTCGAGAGACTTTAACAGCAACGTGCCTAGGGTTCCTAATAAAGGGTTCGCACAACCCCGATATATACTGGTATCATAACAAATAGAGATTGATAGCTCATGGGTTCTTCTATGATCGAGGTTTATTAAAAAAAATAAAAGTTTAGGATCAAATTGAATATGAAGCAAGAGCTTAAAAGTGAAATTTGTCCAATCACGAAGACCTGGCATGACCGTCGGCAAATTCATGCAGATACACCAAATACAGATCAAGTAACTTGGAGAAAAGCGATAAAATAAAAAAGACCTGCGTGTGCTTTTTGAGATGAGTGCACAAAGGTGCATGTACTTTAGTGTGAAGTTCAAAGTACCAAGCATAGGACAAATGAACCTCAAAACATGTGGGCTAGGCGTAATCCTTCGTTTGTCGTTCCATAACCCAAAACACATTTTTTTATTGGTCTCTTCTTACATGTCTTATCTAATTATTATGCACTCAATGCACGAAAAGGAGGAGGAGGACGTGTACCGGATAACTTGTCGGGTGGCGTCGGCCTGAAATGTGTGTCATTTGTTCTATATGGTTTGGTGTAACTTGCAGACTTGCACTTCACAAGGTGTACATTCTTGATGGGATAATATGATGGTTATTCACAGTGGTAGTATGTTTCTAATTCAGGTGTTGCAGATGGGATAGAATGAATTTATGCAGGCATAAGCAGTAAATTTATGACTCCGATACCGAGCCATAAGCTCAAATCACTTTGTCCGTTCAAATTTCAAATGCCCCACCATCCATTCACAATCGCATTACCCGAGGAAAAGACCAGTATCGTTTTGTGGGCTGAATCCAAGAACACTAACTGCAGCGGTTCTGATATTCGCAATCGTTCCAGATTTCCACGCCATTTTTCAGAGGGTGGAGTTCCTATTTCATCATTATCTACTGCAAACTTCCTGATAGCTAGAACTCTTACTCTTACCATTCAAATGAAGATCTTGAAGGGATATGGTATCCCAGAAGAGAATAATATTTGCAAAAATTGACACACAGGTGGGGTTTTGAATGAATTTCTTAGGCGTTCGAAAAAGTAGAAAGCGGCTTCAAACATAGAACTTACGCATGGTTTGGTCACCAGACCATAATCTTGGATGGAGGAAGAGTAATCTCGAAAGTTTCCCCAGAGGACCCTACTGTAACCAAATTAGAAAGCCGTTGGATGTCACTTTCCTCCTTAAAATCCATCATTAGTCATGGAGCTGTTTGAGGCGATTGTCTTGGCCCATTTGCCGTTAATTCAATCATTTCTGAATTCTAGTTTTCGTTTGAGTTACTAATTCCTGGTTTATTAATCATGTTTTGTTCATTGGACAGCTTTGGCATCTGTTGCTACTTCATCAGAAGAGTGAGTTTGCTTGTGTTTTATCTCATTTCCAGCAAAAGAGAAGCTCGTTAAAACTCCTTCCACAGGCAAATTCGAGGGACTTTAACATCAAATGTGCAAAGGGTTCCCAATAAAGGGTTCGCACGACCCGATATACATTGGTATCATAACAGATAGAGATTGATAGCTCACGGGTTCTTCTATGATCGAGACTTATTTCAAAATAATAAAATTTATGATCAAATTGAATATCAAATGAGAGTTCAAAAGTTGACTTTGTCTGATCACAATCCCGGCATGACTGTCAGCAAAATCATGCAGACCAAATACGGATGAAGGAACTTGGGGAATAGAGATGGAATAAAAAGACCTGTTTATGCTTTTTGAGATGAGTGCACAAAGGTGCATGGACTTAAGTGTAAGGTTCAAAGTACCAAGTATAGGACAAATGAATCTCAAAACATGTGGACTAAGCGTAATCCTCTGTTTGTCGTTCCATAACCCAAAACGCATTTGCTTTATCGGTCTCTCCTTACGCGTCTTATCTAATTATTATGCCTTCAATTCATGAAAAAGAGAAGGAGGACTTGTACCAGACGACCTGTCGGCTTGCGCCGGCCTAGAATGAGGCCCGTGGGCGGCGCCAGGATGTCCCGCTGCCCGAGACAAATGGTCTAAGCACCTAACCGCTGTGAACCTATGTCAGATCGATTTGAGGAGCATATGTGTTCAGAGGAAGTGAGAGAGGTTATTGTTAAGGTCAGATACGAAATTCTGAATCGTCTGTGCAATGCTTCTGAGGGTGAGCCCATCTCTCCAGCTTACTTCACAAACCAAGGTATTCCCATGTTCACAGGCAAGAGATAATTCAGATGATTCCCCTCAACTAAAGTTTGTATTCGGTTTGAGCTGCCTCTTCCCCTTGATTGTGACAGTACTCCAAAAACTGATTTGTAAATTTGCTTTGACACTTCGGCTCTTTCCAATTAAGCTTGGTCCATGACAATATAGTATGAAACGGATTAGCCGAAAAACAGCTGTGATCAGTATCTTAAACAATGATTGTCAATCCAAAGATATAAGAATTCAACAAAGGTACGCCTTTTCCTGGAAACACAAACGAGTGCCCAGCATAAAAGTTTGAAACAATGATTGGCCTTTTGATTCTCAAAATTCCAACTGGAACTCCCACTTTTCATCCTTTTACATTGTCTTTTATGCTCTCTCTTTAGTCAAGCTACAGAAAGGTACTTGCTAGATGATATTACGTTTTCGGAGTCTGTCTTAGCTGCTAACTCTTGCAAAAAATTTCTAGTCGGCCATAGGAGATTTGGACTTTCATGTTCCAGAGAAGCGTCTGATCTGATATTCGACATTTGCTCGGCATAATCTCGTAGCCCACAGAAACAATTCTTTGCGAACTGACTTGTACCGACACACGCTGGTGGACTTATTTCGATCTGTGGTAGTGATAGACCTGACCAGCATCACAGAGAATCGCCAAAAGAAAAATAACTTGTGGATGATGGGACATGGGCGCTGTCATTCCAATATGAAACTAATGAATCTCATTTCAGAAAGTTTGGCAATCAGCATCACGGAGAATCGTCTAAAGAAAGGAAAATTCTGCATGATGTAACATGGGCTGTCATTCCAATTCGAAACTTATGAATCTCGTCTCAGGAAGCTTAGCAATCAACCTTTTTTTCTCATGTTGAACAGAAACCGTAACATTCTAGTACCGGCACTTGCATTTCTCGTTGACTAAAGCATCGCCAAAACATTCTAGTAATATAAAGTGAGACGAAGCAAATCGATCCATGATCAAGCTACTCAGAACTCTCAAACAAATTCTATGGCATCGCATTTGACAAACCTTCGGATCATCATACATCATATGGACGCAGAAGAGAGCTCCTAAACTTGCTTCCAATGGAGCTAACCAGACTAGATTAATTTGCCCAAAACAAGAACAGAAATCAAACAAAACAAAAGGTGTTCTTATGCACAGAATAATTACTACACTCCTTTTTATGTATGTGTGACTTAACAAAACTCTATCTTCGGCCGGTCCCGGTACTCATCGACCGAGACCGAGGACCGCTTGATGAACTCCAAGCAATCCGCGATGGCTTCCGAGTAAACCGAATTGGACCGCGCAAAGGACCGCACCTTACAGCTCTCCGACACGCCCGAGCCGTAGTAATAAGTACAGCGCGACGCGTCGCCCTTCACCAGATTCCTCCTGCTGCTGCTGCTCCTCCTCAGACAGGAAGAAGACGAGGACGCCGAAGAACAAGTGCTATCGGCGCTGGATTCCCTGCAACAGATGCTTCTCTTCAAGGCCCTGAGAGCTCGACCGTATCTGCACCTCCACCTGCTCAACGCCCTGACCAGGCACGCGAACCTGGCGCGCAGCCTCTGCACGGAGAACCTCCTCGAGCTCACCTTGAAGCCTCTCCCGCCGCCAGCGGCGCTTCCATGGCCTCTTCTTCGTCCGAAACCAGCGTAACCCAGATGACTAATTCCCTCCATGCCAACAAAAAGAAACCTCAAACGGTGAAAACACCACCCGCCCACAAGCTCCGGGGACGTTATATGGACCGCCCGCACGACGCCCAAACAGGCCGCGACACGACGGGACGGATCGACCGACCAGGCAAGAACGTGATCGACGAAACTCGGTACGTGCGCACGGACTCCTCTTTAGAGTAATCTAAGGATGTATTTTAATGAGGGAACGCGAACGGGGCGAATGTCTGCAGCTCTTTTTGGTAGTTCGGGCCTTCCGGGTGGTGGCCGGTCGCCAGCGGATTTATAGAGGTGGCTCGTTTTTTCCAGTCGTCTTACATGGTGGGGGTGGGGGGTGGGTGTGAATCCCCAGAGGCTGGCCGGATTGGTTTATTATTCTAGGACGGGAGAAGGACAGGAACCGGAACTGTGCACGTGTCGTAGGTGGAGGGGGACAAGTGTGGGGCCGTGTGGGACAAGGAAAGGGAGAAATCGGGGGAGTGCCTCGGTTCTCTTTTTTGAAATTTAGGCGATTCCGAAGGGGAAAAAGGGGCCGCTCAAGATATGACCAAAATGGTATCTCTCCTTGTAGTTTGTGCTCGACAAGAAAAGAAACGTCGAATAGACCGGCCGACGATGATGCGATGCTAGAAAATTGACCCTTTTTCCACCAGTAGAGTCATTGGCAAGCGAGATTAAGAGGATACTTATAGCATATTTCTTACTGTCTCTTTTTATGATAAGTCATCGAGGATATAGATATTTCTTGCTATCTCTCTAAATCGATCTTTAGAATATAAATAACACAATTATATTTATGAGATTTTATAATATCATTATCGACTATTTTAAAAACTTAAACTGTTAGATAAATGTGTGGTTTGATATTTAATTACTCTAATACTAAAACTCTCCTCACATGTGAGCATGTCTTTGGCCTAAGCCTAAAGTATGGAAATATATAATTGGGGAGGCAAATGGGAGTCTAAAAAGAATTTAAACTTATGACCTATTGCTTTAATATCATATAAAATTCTGTAGTGTCACTATATCAATTGTTCGAAAAGATTAAACTGTTAGATAAAGACATGATTTAATGTTTAATTATTCTAACAATATCAAACAACTGTCGAGAGATGGGAAAACTGGCAAAGTAAAATGAGATAAATTACAAGTGTTAGAAAAAGTGGGGCGAGACTACGGTCATTTGAATCCAAGACCTGCGCGCAATTATCGCGTCGGGTAGGGCACGCAAGTCGTCTCTCGGAAGTTTATGCGATTAGGAAACCAATTGTACACACACAAACATGTTATTCGACGGCGATGCTAATTCGATCGACCACGAGGGACGGTTGCAGGATTCTAGTATTGGATGTTCCCCGAACTTTGACTTGAAACGGTGTCTCCTTTCCGTGGAAAAGAGTGTCGATTTTTGTCTAATGAAGAAGTGATGGGTGGGCGTGGCTGGATTCCAATAGAGGGAAAAGCGTGGTTGGATGACATAATGCCTCGAGTTGTTTATTTAGTTTGACATGCGATATTATATGATGGGAATGAAGAGGCCCGTATTCTTGAATGTGACCTTTTTCATGAAAAGATACGGAAGAGAATCGCGGCTTGCTTTGTTTTTTCAAGCTTTCGCTCGCGTTCACAAAGATGTTGGAGCTTCAGGGTGAGCTGGAACGTCGAGTCATCACTTCATGAGGCATCCAAGACCGCTTCATATTAATACATTAGTCGAGCCTTAACATGTGAACGCGATAATAAAGATTGTAGAAGTCGACAATTCAAGATTAAGACATGATGTATTGCCATCAATTTCACATCGGCTCGCCTAATGTCATGGCCGATTTAGTTTAATGCCCAAAGTCATCGATGTCTGCTGTCTAATGTTGTAGTAGTTTAAGTTTCATGCTCTCGAAATTTGAGTGTTTGTGGGATCGAAGGTACTAGCGTGGAAGGAAGGTGTTGTAGGTCATCAACTTCATCGACACTCCCCGCAGGAAGAAGAGGGGCTGAAAACCGGATCCATGCAAACCCTTTGCGACCTTATACAGTTGGGATTTCGCGAGCGAGGAGTAGGTAGCCGAAATTGTGCTATGGTGTCCCTAGTCGTCGGATGAGAAAAATCTAGGGCAGGTCGTCGGATGGGAAGCTATAACCCCAGGCAACTGTTTCTAGGTTTCTTCATTTTGTTCCATTCACCAAGCGTACTTCCAATGGGGAAGCCGAGATTTCCTTAGCTAAGCTAACCCCCCACCAACCCCCATCACCCTCCTCGATTCCGTGGGGACGTCTATTCGACTCTGAAAAAATCACCGTTCTTGCACGAGGCACGTGACGATTCCTAGAACAATCACAAGAAAAATTAGTGTTTGCGCCAACTAAACGGCTGCTACTAATCAAGCAATACGTCGTCCTTCCAATGTGCGTAACAAAAGTCCTGTACCTTCACCTGTATTGATGCACTCGTAGCAACGTCCGTCTTTCTCCAATTGGGTTGTTTTGGTTTGGGCAATTTTATTTAGTTCCCATCTCGCAATAGAAGGGACCGGTGGTTGAAGGACCGTTGTCATCGAGACTAGTCCTCTCTCGGATGACGAGTGGAACTCGTAAACTATTCTTGGGATGCATGTGGTGGACGTGAATGAGAGGTCCAAGTGGCACGAGGGAATTCAAGTAACGTGTTCCACGGTTTGACGATTCGGTGGGCTTGGAGGAGACCAAGACAAGACCGCAATTGTCATATCATTGTCGCGGGCGCATTAGGCTGCTCGGAATCTAGATGAGCTGTTCCTTCCAAATCGTGGAACCGTTGATCGGGAGTCGGATATTGTGACCAGACATTTGCCGCTCCAGATAATGACAATTTCAACTTTGATTCATAGCTCTGCAGCATTAGTCTGTTCAACCTTAGGCCATGGTGTCACAGGAGATACCTTTTACCCAAATACCGATGCTAAGATGCACTGAAGATGCATGAAATAGCCCACGGAATTAGGAGCATCACTCTCCAGTGCTTGCTTAGAGCACAAGGAGGACTCGGATGCAGCGCAACATCAGTAAATCAGACAAGAAGTGAACAAGGACAGTCCACCACAGCATGACAAAAGTAGTACAGTGCCATCTAGAAGCTAGAGATCTCGGGTACCTAGTTGCCTCTGCTAACCTCTCTCCCCCTCCTCTTCTACAGAGATCAGATTTTAGATCCGAAATGATTAACTGAGCACAGCCAGATGGAGGATCAGGTGAAACGAGCAGGATCTCAAAACAGTAATAGACAAGAACTGCATGCGAAATAAGGACTAAAAGATAACATAAATCAGAGCTAAATCTAGTCCACTACACGAGTACAAAGGAGAGGGAACCAAAGATGTGGACAAGGTTCAGTGAACTACAGAAGCTAACACCTACAGTTAGTTTCAATCAACATGATGCACATAAGCACGCCAAAGTTGCTATTCCGATTGCTCAAAAGGCACCCGAACAAATAACTGCCCATGCAGGGTGACCACTGCTGATGTTTGGTGTGGATCGATTCTTGAAGGTAAGTTGACAATCTGTACAAAAGATGAAACATTTTTTCTCCATTAAATGATTCCCATTCTTAAACTACAATACTGTCAGAAATGGAGAATGATAGGTCCCAGCAAGGAAGGGAACATCTACCAGTAGGACACGACAAAAAGTGAATAACTGAGACTATATCAAGACACTCGACATCATGTAGGCATCTATAATAGTGCTATGATCCATGAGCATAACCATGTCATCCAGATTTTATAGCGCCTCCAGCAAACAGCAATAAATAGAAGGCATTGTGAGGCAATAGGCTTGTGGCAGGGGGTTGGCTAAATAAAGAAACTGGAAGCAGACTGATTGTTGGCTTCCAAGTACTAGAACTGATAAAAAGCACGGTCAAGATCAAAATGGAGCAGGCACTTCTGAGGCATCTGTCATTGATGGTACTTATTTTGCAAAAAGTGATTTTACAAGGATGGATCCTTCAAGGCCAAATTACTAATTCAAAAGGCACTCATATACTGAGAAAATAATATACCTTCTTAAAAGGAGTTACGCCCCAAGGATTGTCGGGTTGCTCTGGCTCACCACTTATAACCAGCCTCCCAGCAGGATCAGACTGGACCCTGACCTGGATATTCCCAAGAAGCAAAAAATGTGACATTTGAAGAAAATACATGAAGCCAACCACAGCCACACGGGCAAAAGAAGAGAAGAAAAAAGGGGGAGGGGGCGCGGGGGAGAGGGGAGGGGGAACAGAAACATCAGATATTTCTCTTTTTTGGTAAAGGCGTCTTTAGTGGTGAAAAAAGTGGCACCAATTTCATGTATAAGGCACATGGAAAGTGTTTAGAAGAATATCGTGTAAGGTAGTTTACTTTACTATTATACTTGGACTTCTCATAAAGCTATCTCAATATGTTCTAGAGTGGCATGTTCAATTTTATAACAAGATATGGAACTGACATATTCAAACTTAAGGAATTGAGTTAGTTAGAATTGTGAGGACTGACATAATTCTAAATTCACTTGATGACCAGATTCACATGAACACCAAGAGTTAATATTGCCTCATACGGCAAGGGACATGCCAATGGAACATCACAATAATAGTAATGTCAGGACAATATTCGTAAATGACTATATTTACACCGATCTCACCACTACCCACTTTCACAATCTAGCCTACTGTCTCTCTAAAACACTTCTCCATCAATCTGACAAGAAACTCTCTCCACCATCCACAGCACATATATCACATGATACATTAAAAATTATGGCATTTGAACCACTAGTGTTTGCTGTTTCATTTCAACATTACTGATAAACTTCAGTATCAAAAACCCATTAAAGGAAAGAGTGATGCAAATATAGCTTTCGTGATTTTCAGCTGTGAAAAAAGAAACAATCATCCAGAAACCTCAGTACACAGAACTAAACATGAAAGAGGACAACAAAATGTGGTTACCACGTTTGTCTTACTATAAAATCCATGAGATCAACACAATACGAATCAAGAAAATAAAACCCGGAGAACAAGTACTGACCTCCTCCCTTAGAAGCCCAGGGACTAAGGCATAGACTTCAAAGCAATCCTTCTGCACATACGGAACACAAAAATGGAGTCAGTTATAGTGATCCTGCTACTGTGAAAAAATATGCTAGACGTGCCCAATTAGGTGAAATTTTTTCTAGCAAGACCTTGAATCTTGAAGAGGATAACGATGCTAGTGAATCAATAGACTTACAGTTTTCTGTACGTTGATTTTTACCCAATCAGCTGGTGGTCCAATGTCAACTACTGGTATATCCAATCTGGCAAATGGTAAGCATATTAAAATGGTTTGAACAATTAAAGATCTACATTAAATCCAGTCTCCTTTAGAAATTAATAAACCAAACAAAAAAGAGTACAAAAAATACGACTTACTGAAAGATTTTCATCATGTGGAACCACTCCCATAAGTTAAGTAATTAGTAGTTTATCTTCCATGATTTTGATGAATAGGTAACCTAAATATCTTCCCTTTAAATTTGTTGATATTTTTTCTTTATTAATATAAACAAAAAAAAACAGTTTTAAATAGATCAATTAATATGGTTCAAGATAAATAAGAGTAAAGACACAATAGTGGAACCATGTTGAGTCAAGAGACACTTTTGAGATACCAGAAGTCATTTAACAGGGTAACACTACTATAAAACCATTCCATGATACTTAAACCAAAAGAAACAAATATATCACAAACTAATTTAACAGCAGTCACATTACAAAAACCCTGGCTGAAAAGGATACATATTGAAAGAGGGCCTTAACTGTGATTTAGAAGTTTTTGGTCGTGTAGTTTTAATAGAACTTTCCAAGTATGGTTGCTTCTTGCGTTTCACTGGACCTGCAGTGACCACTCCACAATAAGAAACAAGCTATAAAATGGTAGAGGCAGTAATGATACATCCAAAAGAACAGAACAAAATTTGAAGGGATAAGATAAATTTCAATATGGAGCATACCAACGCTTTTAAGCTGCTTTTCACGTTTTTGCATAGACATGGCATTCTTATCCTACAATTACAAGTATACTAAAGCTTAGAGCCTTAAAAAAAAGTACGCACAAGGAACCCAAAACTAATCACCACATAAAAGCAAGGAGCTAGTAAGACATGGCACATACCTTTATAATAGGATCACTAACTTCACCATTACCAAGAAGACGTTGCGAGTGCCAACCCTGCCTTGCACGGGCTGCAGCATCTCTGGGTGCCCTTCCGGATCCCGATGCCTAATTATAGTAAAGAAAGATAAGTTAATTGCTGAAAATCACTCCTACTCTACATTTTGTTTGGAAATAATTAGAAGAGAATGGAGGAAGTATGTAAAATCTATAAGATAACACAAAAACAACAATGAAAGGGCGACCCCAGTGCACAAGGCTCCCCATTATGCGAGGGTCAGGGGGCAGCCTCTATTTGTGCACAGTGTTCCCTTGTTTCTTTAGAAGGGATCATTTCCATAACCAGAACCTGTGGCATAAAGCTAGCCCTAAGAAGCATCCAATAGCTTATGGCATCAGCAAAGTGGATTTTGTCCATTCTTATTACTGCTGCGAAAATATGCCTCCTGAATGTTCTTTTGTAAGAAGATCTCCCTTGGTTGAATAAAGTTTAAAAAGCATAAAACACAACACAGAGAACTGTAATGAGTTACTTTCAACGGACTCCTTAATCACATTTCAGAGTAAAAGAGGAATCAAAATGGAAACCGAGGACGTTTAATTCAAACTTTTCATGGTTCCAATTTTTCAATACCATTCTTAGTCCTTTTTTAATAGTATCAACACTCTTGTTCAAAATTTATGATGTTTACACCAAGGTTAGTCTTAGTCATGCTAAATACCAACCTCTCATGGAGCCAGATCAGAACAAGATGATCAATCTTCAAATAATGACTACATTACCTGATTGTCACCAACCATAGGCTCTGTGGGAGAAGCAGCAGTTATATTAAGCTCCCCACCACGCAAATTGTGACGCTCATAGTCAAGGAGTGCCTAGAAAACGAGCAAAATAGTTTAAGAGTTCATACATGCAGCTGTTCAACACAATTTGTAGAATCAGTTCAATACATCATAGATGACGAAAGAGCACAAAGTATCAAACTAAGACTCACCTTCTCATAGAAACCACGAAATGTCCAAGATACTGTAGTGCATGTCCTGCATGGAAGGACTGGACTGATTATGTATGTATCAAGTGGAGAATGTGATTACTTGTCTATAAGCAGGAAAAACTATCCTTGGTTTCTGTCTGTCAGTGACTCGCCTAAATGCCTCAACGTACAAATTTTCAAAGTATACATAGACGAGCAAAAGAAGCCACAGAGCTTGAACATGTAAATTACACAAATTTAAAATCCGACAATGACAAGTTCATGATATACAGAGAAAATATCAAACAGGACAACAGGCATTTCTCATAAGCAGAATTAACAGCTCTAGCCTGGGCTTGAGAATAGAAGCCATTCCTTACTTGGGGGGTTTGAAGGACTCTCCAACTTGCCGCCACAGCTTACATGATGTAACCTATACACCAAAGAAAAATCTTCAATTGCCTGCTAGAAAGGGTCACTTCAAAACAGGTGAAGTACTGAACAACATAGGAGAGACACAAAATGCACTTTGATATATCTCTTCTCATGTATATGGCTGCAAAAACGTTACAAAGTAGAGCAAATATTTTTCTCAACTAAACAATCCCTCGAAAGTATATAATTTTGACCAATGATAGTTCACCCAATGCTTGAGAATGAACATCCAAAGCAAAATCCAGAAAAACATGTACCTTATCATAACCTCCAAGTCTAGTCACAGCTCGCCACAACCTTCATCACCATTTCAAGTATATGAACATTAGTTTTGACAGAGGCAATATCCAGGCACAATCCCTCCTTAATTTCAACATAAAAGATCATGGTTAACTTACTTGAGGCAATTTAGACCCTCCCCATAAAACTTAGGTGGTTTGAATTCCATGCTCCTCTCCCTAAAGAAACTCTCCAGTTCCTTCATGAATAATGATTGCTCCTCTTCTGTCCCAGACTCACTACCTTCATCGTTTTCATCTAAAAGAAATAAATGTTTCAAACTGGAGTTGCCGTTCACCTTAACTACAGGGGTCTCAGTCTGATGCTCCTCAACCTTCATTGGTTCCACTTTCTCAATTTCAGCCTTAATGTCAACGGATGCCTCATTAGGTGCAACAATGTTGTTTTTCTCTACTGAGGATAAATCATCACAAACAGCACCTGTTTTACTTTCCACCATCTCAGTATCTTCATCTCTGGCCTCCAATATCGGTTCGACAGGTTCTGGATTTTCAGTATCTTCAGCTCTGGCCCCTGATATCAGTTCGACAGGTTCTGGATGACTTTCTGACAGGGCAGTAGAATCAACCTTAGTATCCTGCAGGGGTAACTCAGTGGCTTCCTTCGAAGCCAGGGTGGTAAAATCAACATTTGTTTCCTGTAGAGGCAACTCAGTGGCTTCCTTCTGAGCTAGGGTGGTAGAATCAACCTTCATTTCCTCTAGAGACAAATCAGTGGCTTCCTCCTGAGGCAAATCAGTGGCATCCTTCTGTATCTCATCCTTGGCAACAGCAGCAGATTCAGCATTTCCACTATCATGCTTGGGTACATCTTGCTGATTTTCCGCATTAGCTATACCATCCGGGGCAGAAAGTGGAGTACTTGAGACAGGTTCTTGTTTCTTATCATCAGTTGAAGCATCTTCCACAGGCAATGAGTGCCCATTCTCAATTGGCTTCAAAGTTTCCTCTACAGGCACTGAATCAGGAGATTGTTCATGGGATGCTTCAACTTGCACTTCATTTGGGTGCCCATCATCAGCAAGATCTGGAGCTAGCGGCACTTCCTTATCCATCTCCTCATTCTCATTTGAACCACTCATCTTGTGCTCCTGAAGACACTCCTATAAAAACAAGGGCCTTAATGTTCACAATGCTTATTCCTGTTCCAGTCTTTAAAGAAAACAAATGTAGGGCTCTTCCCATTCTGGGAACTATCCCACCTTCTGCATCCCTCGGAAAACTATTCGGCGTTCTTAGCTTTGGACTTTTGTTTGGGCACTATTTCGAAACAATACACAACAGACTGTTTTCAAAGTTTTGATTTTCATTGTAGCCGAACATCAGCAGAACACGAAAAACCACTCGATGGAATTTCATTCTTTCTAGCATGTCACATGGAAAAAGCTGAAAAGTGAAAATGACCATTAACGTTCTCCTAGTCACTAAAAACCCACAACAAGGCAGGCCAGCAAAAACATTCCCCGGGAGCCAGTTTCAGTTACCAGAAAATTTCCCCAATCCCCCTGCAAATTCCAGCGACCAAAAAAAAAAAAAAAAAAATTCCACAGGCTCTCGTGTACGTGCGCGCATGCACTTTCTACCAATTTCCTCTTCAACTCGAAAACCGAACGATGCGCTCTCTCACCCACCAAACCCAGCTAACGCGAATGCGAACGCCCATCCCCCGTCCGAGAGCCCCCGAGCAACCGAACCGAGCGCCCTAGGGCTTCCAGCTAAAGACAACACCAGCACAGGACCGCACCGGAAACCGAACCGAACGAACGCGCGGCTGACAAGAACGCACCAGGACCCCACGCGCGGGCCCTGCATGTCGAGAGAGAAAGAGAGACACGGAGAGAGGGAGAGAGAGAGAGAAGGAGCGACTGACCTGCGGGCGCCGCGGAAAATGCAGCGGCGGAGATTCGCCGGGGAGCTCGCGGTCCCAGGGGAGCCGGCGAGAAGAGACGCCGCCAAGAAAAACCCTAGCGCGGATCCTCGCCGGGAAGACGGCGGAGGCGGCGGGCGGCGGCGGCGGCGGCGGAGGCGGCGGAGGAGGGAGGGAGGGAGGGAGGGGGCGATGGCGTTTTCCGTTCTCCGTTCTCGAGAGATCTGCGAGATTGAGAAAAAACGCGAAATTGAAAAACGCTTTTCGTGCCCGGGAGAGAGCAGTTACATTTCTTTTTTGTTTTTTTTTTTTCTCTCTCTCTCTCTCTTTCTCTGATCAGAGAGAGACGCGCAGGCGTTGAGCGCGGAGAGAGAGGAACCGAGACGGCGACGTTTCGCTGGTTAAGGCCGAGTCAGAGGTCGCTCGCTAGGTGCGATGATGGGCCGGGCCTGACGAGGCCCGGATATATCGGGCCTTGGAGGGTCCGATGTCTGGGTGGGGACGTCGCAGCTTGGGCTTCTGTTTTCTTCCTCTTCTGGGTAGATATTGTTAGCGTTAAAAGGCCGATTTGGGCAGGTTTAGCGTTGGAGGGGGACGCCGGCTGTCATTTTCTAAGCTTAGAATGTTTGCTGGAGATGCTTGATTGTTCCATTTAGATGATCGTTCGAAAAGTTGTAGGATTCTAGGGCAATTCTAAGGAGCTCTATTGTCTTTATTGAGATTCTATGGCAAGATCACTTTCTTGTTATGCCCGTCTCTCTCGAACATGAATATTTAATATAAAAAAAGCCCGATCGTTAGTAATACTCGCATCATAACGTATGCAAAATGTTGAAAGATATGATTCACTTGTGATTTACTTAGAATATATCAAATTGTAAATTGATACAAAATCACTTATTTTAGGACTGTAAAGATAGGAGAATATTTCTATTTCCTTTTATTGATTCTTCTATGTAATTAAATACATCTTGTACAGAAATTACAATGCAATGAAAGGAATACAATTTTTCCTTGACATCTTTCTTCACGAATTCCTCTTCGCTTCTTTTTCGTGACATGGTATCAGAGCCATCCATGGTTCTGAACTGATTTCTTGCTTCCGCTTCAATTACCTCAAGGAACTTCAATTCCAGAAAAGCATTGGCGAAGGAATCAGATTGTTGATTACCTAGAGGAAGTTTTATCTGCAAGAAAGTTACCAGAGGAATCAAATTTCTTTATCTCATAGCAAAAACACAGGATTCTACCTCAACTCCAGTCGATCAAATTACGAGAGAGGTGCCGCCAAACCTCGATGACCAAGACCAAGATTCATCAGTCGTGGTTCCTACATCCGAACAGCAGCAAAGTCAGATTCAACAGCAATCTCAACACATGCAATGGCAACAAATTCAGGCTCAGGCTAATCTAGGGCAGCCCTTTTCAGGCTACCCATATCCATGGATGCCATATCCATGGTATCAAGGGTTAAACCCTAATGCATCATTGCCTGGCTACCAGAGCAGCGTGCGAGCCGATGGGGGCCTACCGACCAATGATGGGGCAAGCCCATCCATCGACCCAAAGCAGACGGGCGGAACCAATGTACCGGGTAATGGAACGAATCCATACTTGGATTTGCCAGATGCGGGTCACGGATATGGGTCAAGTGGCTCGGGTCAGGGAATGAATCCCTACCCGAGTCCTCTGCCCAGTTTCTTTCCTCCATACCAATTCCTTACTGCCAGTAGCCGCCCGGAACCCGGCGACCCCCTCTATACGACAAACGGAGATGGACCGGAACTCAAAATCATCAGCCAGCAATTAAAGGGTGTCGACAACTATTCAAGTTGGTCGCGTGAATTCCGGAGGGCACTGGTAACGAAGGGTAAAGAGATGTTCATCGACGGAACTTTACCGATTCCTTCCGACGAGAGAATGGCAAGGCTTTGGAGGAGATGCAATCAACTAGTCCGAACTTGGATAGGAAACTGCATCGCCTCCGAAGTCGCGGCCGGACTTCCCCCGACGGAGGATTCAAAGAGGATGTGGGACAACATACAAGAAATGTATGGAAAACTCGACCAAGTCAAAAAAATTCACTCACACGGCGGATCTCGGATCGAAGAAAGGGAATATGACAATCGCAACAATCTACAACGAGACTTTCGGCCATGTGGAACGAATTAGAGGCGAGCGAAGAAGATTTCAAGCGGCCCAATCAAATACGGGCGCAATACAAGCGGATACGAGAGAGGGAAAAGGCGATTCGATTCCTCCTCATCCTCAACGACACTTACCAGTCGTTTCGTTCCCAGATACTCACCGTGGAGCCCCTGCCGAGTCTCGGCCGCATCTATCAACTCGCCACGCAAGAGGAGAGCCAACAAAGAGCGACGGACCATGGCCAGGGAGGAAACGGAATGGTTCTCGCCACGAGAAGCCATTTCCTTTCCTCGCAGAAAAACGGAGGAGAAGCAGATCTAGGGTTCGGGAAAAACGGAGGAGAGGCGGACCTAGGGTTCGCGAATGGCGGATCTAGGTTTTTAAGGAAGCCCACCGACGGTGGCGATTTGTTCCTCAAATCGCACGGTGGAGATCTCTTCCTGGATGCGCCTGGATCCAATGGCTCGCGGCGCATCAACCTCGCTGGATCGAATGGCTCGCAATCAGCGAGCTTCTATGGGCCAGATGGGCCACGCGGGAACACGCTTACTGGACCCAATCGGTCTGCAAGCCCTTATGGGCCAAATGGCCCACGCGAAAATTCATTTCGCATGACAGATGGGCCATATGGAAATTTCTCGGCCCACTCAGCTCGGCCCACTCAGCTCAGCCCAAGACCAAATATCCCTATGCAAAGAATAATGGGCCCAAAGGAAAAGGTAAACTGTATTGTGATTATTGTAAGCGTCCACACCATACAATTGAGAACTGTTGGAAATTGCATGGAAAACCAGGAGAAAAAGAGAGGAAAATTGTCCTCAGTTTTTCAGGTGTCGGGCCAACATATGGGAAATACAATTACCCATGAACAATATCAAGAAGTGATGGAAGCATTAAAGAAATTGGATGCTTCTGATAAGGGTGGAAGTTTCACAGGTACTTCTTATTGCATGATGAATTCAATTTCAAAGGATGAATGGATTATTGATTTAGGTGCTAGTGACCACATAGTCTGTGATCAAAATTTTCTTTTTGACATTGTCAAATTATCTATTCCCATATCGGTACAGCTACCAAATGGCCACATTACTAAAGTCACAATGACTGGAACTCCCTCATTACTCTTAGAAATGTATTGTTTGTCCCTGAGTTTCACTTCAATCTGATATCAGTTGCTCAAGCTTGTCAAGAAAACTCATGTCAAATCATTTTCCATTATGATAAATGCTTCTTTCAGGCCCGTTCGACTGTCAAACTGATGGGCTTGGGTAGAGTCAATCAAGGGCTATTTTTTTGGACGAAGTTTTCGCATCTTTCTAAATTATCTTATGTTGCATTCAATAAATCATTGTGTAATGCTGCTACCAATGAAATAAATTTCCTTAATCATAAAAGATTGGGCCACTCTGCATTTTTTCCTTATCCTGAATGTCCGATCTGTCCCATGGCAAAACAAACACGTGCTTCATTTCCAAATAGCACTTCTAGGACAATTGAGATTTTTTCTCTCATCCATGCTGATGTTTGGGGGCCGTATCATACTTTGAATCATGATGGGTCTCGCTTCTTTCTCACAATTGTGGATGATTTCTCTCGCGCCACATGGATTTTCCTTATGCAATCCAAAAATCAGGTCTTTTTTCACATAAAGACTTTCCTTTCCTTGTCAAAAACTCAATTTGGCAAAACTATCCGTCGGATTCGAACTGACAATGGAAGAGAGTTTTTTAATGCTGAATGTGCCTCTTTATTTTCCTCAAATGGAATCTTGCATGAGAGTTCATGCACATATACACCCCAACAGAATGGAATTGTTGAAAGAAAACATCGTCATCTCTTAGAAGTAGCACGAGCTCTTAAATTCCAAGCTTCTATTCTTGAGAATTTTTGGGGAGATTGTGTGGTCATGGCAGCGTATCTGATCAATCGCATGCCGTCACGAATTCTAAAAGGGAAAGCACCTTTTGAGCTTCTATATGGAAAAAAACCAAATCTGAGTCATCTCAGGGTCTTTGGAAGTCTTTGCTACATGACTACAGTCGGCCATAGAGATAAGATGGCACCACGTGCCAGACAATGCATCTTCATGGGATATCCAACTTTACAAAAGGGATACAGGCTCTATGAACCATCTTCTGGGGATTTTTTTGTAAGCAGGGACGTTGTCTTTCATGAAGATATCTTTCCATTCTCACATTTCAACTCTACTTCTGAAGATGAGAAGACAAGGGGTGATCACTCCTTCATGGAAGAAGACTTATCTTCTGGGGAAACACTTCTTATTGCTTCTCCTCCGAGACCAGCAGATATTTTGTCTCCAGTGGTTATTGAAAACCCCATTCGTTCTTCTGTTGAAGACTCTCCTATAGAAGAACCGACACAGTTAAGGGATTCTCCGAAGCAAATCATGCTTGAAGAATCATCTGTCATACCACATGAGCCACTGCGACGTTCTGGTCGAGCTACTCGTCCACCAACTTGGACAAAAGACTTTATATGTGGTTCTACACGATCATCAGGTACTCGTTACCCTATCTCCGCTTATCTTTCCTTTGATAGATTATCGCCAGAACATCTGTGTTGTATGAGCCGTATTTCTGAGGAACTAGAACCCTCTAGCTATAACGAGGCAAGAAATGCTGCTCATTGGCAAAAGGCCATGGAGTCTGAATTACATGCCTTGGTGGAAAATCACACTTGGGATATAGTATCCTTACCCACTCATCGTAAACCCATTGGGTGTAAGTGGGTATACAATATTAAATACAGAGCAGATGATTCTGTTGAAAGATATAAAGCCCAGTTAGTGGCCAAAGGTTTCACCCAGCGTGAGGGATTTGACTATCATGAGACTTTTTCACCAGTAGCAAAAGATGTCACTGTTCGTTCTTTCCTATCGGTGGCTGCTTTTCGTGATTGGCCACTATATCAAATGGATGTTCATAATGCTTTCTTGCATGGTGATCTAAATGAGGAGATATACATGGATCTTCCACCAGGATTACGGAGACAGGGGGAGTCTAAGGTATGTCGTCTCCGCAAATCTCTTTACGGATTAAAGCAAGCCTCTCGGCAATGGTATGCCAAATTCACTAATGCACTTATGGCTACTGGGTTCAAACAATCCAAGTATGACTATGCTTTATTCACTGGACAAAAGGTATGTCATCTATTTATTTGATGATTTATGTTGATGACATACTTATCATGGGAAATGATGATTCTCGCTATAAAGAAACTTAAAGAGTATCTGCATTCCACTTTTCACATCAAAGACTTAGGACCACCTAAGTATTTTCTTAGAATTGAGATAGCTCATTCAGATCAAGGAATTTCTTTATGCCAACGAAAATTCGTGATGGAGATCATATCATAAGCAGGACTCTCGGGCCGCGGACCAAAGCAATTATTCCTATCGAACAAAATGCCAAGGCGACTTCTATTGAGTATGATACTTTGGTATATCTTCTTTTGATGATCCTCTGTTAAAAGACCCATCGGGATATCGAGACTCGTAGGAAAACTTATATATCGACCATGGCCGGACCGGATATCTCGCTATGCGGTGCAGACTCTTAGTCAATTTATGCACAGTCCAAAGCAATCTCACATGAATGCGGCCTTGAAGATAGTGAGATACTTGAAGACATGTCCAGGCTTAGGGATACTCCTTTCCCGAAAATGCAACATGGAAATGACGGCTTATTGCGATGCAGATTATGCCACATGTCCTATGAGTAGGAGATCTATCACTGGCTTCTGCATCAAGTTCGGAGAATCATTGCTCTCATGGAAGACAAAGAAACAGTCTACTGTATCATTATCTTCAGCTGAAGCAGAATATAGATCTATGGCCAAGACTGTTTGTGAAATAGTTTGGTTGAGGGGTCTACTTCTGGATCTAGGGGCACAAGTTAAAGGACCAACTCTGCTATTTTGTGACAATGATTCAGCACTCAAACTTGCAGCAAATCCCGTATTGCATGAGAGGACAAAGCATATAGAAGTGGATTGTCATTTTACTCGAGAGAAGATCCAAGAAGGGATAGTCGAGACAAGAGGAGTCAGAACCATGGAGCAACCTGCGGATATATTTACTAAGCCTCTTTGTCAAAGACAACATACATATCTTCTAAACAAGCTTGGCGTCTTGGACATATACAGCCACCACTTGAGGGGAGTGTTGGAAGATATGATTCACTTGTGATTTACTTAGAATATATCAAATTGTAAATTGATACAAAATCACTTATTTTAGGACTGTAAAGATAGGAGAATATTTCTATTTTCTTTTATTGATTCTTCTATGTAATTAAATACATCTTGTACAGAAATTACAATGCAATGAAAGGAATACAATTTTTCCTTGACATCTTTCTTCACGAATTCCTCTTCGCTTCTTTTTCGTGACACAAAAACTCCAGAAATCAACTTGAGTATAAAATCTCGAGATCGATTAAGGACATACAGAGAAACTAGACGAATTAGAGGCGGGCTCTAATATCTCATGAATAGTGTTGTTATTACTAATTGGACCCCCCAAGCTTTGTACTCACCAAGCTACAACCTCGAGATGTTGGTGAAGCTATTGCCTATTGGTCCCCCATCGCCATCTCCTTCCTCAATTCTCTTATGTGTGAAAGCACTACTCATTTTAATCGTCATTCTCTCGAACTGCGCCCCCACTGGACCACCGGGGAAGGGACCAGCTACATAGCACAATTACTCCAACCGAAGCTATTAAGTAAACTCGAGAACTCCTCAAACCCACGATGCGGTCAATGGCATGCAACAAATGACACTGAGCAAGGTTTTCTACTCGAGAAGGTGCCTTCATCAACATCAGTCATCGAGGCTGGTGTATGTTACCATCTTAGATCATGTGGATCCCATGTGAGACTCGCATGATCCAATAGATCACCTGTACTTGACTTACGGCATTGTGCGCAGCAAATGACTTCACCGGATGACTAGATCATGTGAAGGAGATGAGGGGGGCAAACAGGCTATGAGAGGAGAGAAGGGATTGTAGATGCTCGAGATCATCGGTGCACCAATATGAGCGTTTTGTCGACAACACAGAGAGCGCGTTGCTTATTATCATCTTGGATGATTCTTAGGAGTTGAATTAGACTTAGATTTTACATCAATAAGACATTTAAATGGTGATATTTTAATGGTACCTCGATCATATCTTTTTCTTTAAAAAAAGAAAAAAAGATGACCTTAAATTTTATTACAAAATTTAAAAGAGGGTAAAGCCACCCCAAATATGCATGCATTTGGAATAATCTCTGTTTATAGTTTTCGGGATGAGCTCTACTTATCATTGAAATAATTAAAATCATATAAATATGCAAGAAATAAAAAGCAATTTAAAGTCGTACAAAATTGTGCAAAGTCGATAAAGAGGTACCTAACGGCTTCTTAAATAGATGTTTGCAAAACATTTTTTTTTTTAGGGGGTCTCAAAATTGTCTTTCCTACGGCATAAAGCAAGTTTGAAAGAAAGATTCGAGTTTAATTACCCCGAAAAACCCATAAAAGCTTATATATTACATTGATGAAGGAGAAAAATCCACTTCTCTATGATAGGAAAAATTGTGATTCGCACATGAAAATAATTATTATGTAACTTCACTATCTCTCACCTTCTAAATTTCAATTTGAGTCATCCTCATTCCCCAATCATTTAAGTTCATCTCTTAAGGAAATCAAATGCGAAAATGTTTTGCATTTTTTTATATACATTTAAAACGTATTTTCATATGTTCTTTTCACATGATGTACATATGCTCTTCTTTTTCTTTCTTTTTTCCTAAGGCTAGTTGGCATGGAAAAAAAGTCGAGAAATAAAAGAAATGAGAATTCCATGTACAGGGATGAAATGTTCTTTACATATAAAAAATCTTCATCCACTTATTAATTTAAAGTTTCAATTTGATTTTGGAGCGCACTTGATGAGGTCCGTGTGGAGTCACGAGCATCTAGAGTCCTCTAAAGAATATGGGAATTTCAAAAGTTGGAATGGCCCATTTGTCTCGAGTAAATAAATTCCGATGCCCCAATTTTTATTCTTTTTTAATCCTATTTTACTTTATTGACTTCTTGGGATGTGGCTGCATGAACCTCTCGAGGGTCGATATTCAATGCTCCACCGAACCTTTGTACGGTCACATCCTATCTTGTTGTTGTCGACCCCACATCATGCCTCGATCAGGCTAGAAAAATAGAAGAAAGAAAAAAGTATAGGACCAGCGTTTAATGTCGAACCTTTATGATGTTGATCCATCTATGCAACATCAATGCATCGAAGCGGATGAAAATAAATTCGTAGCTACTTTAATCATTTTGTGTCCAACGCTGGGGCATGAAGTTTGTAAATCACACTATTTTGTCTGTGATATAGATCCTTCATGTGATTGCAAAGATTGGTGGGCCGGCTCCGAGGGGCACTGACACTAGATGGGACAAGTTTTCCTGATAAGGAATGAGTGGCGAGGACTTCGACGAGGCGGCTGGAGCCATTAGTAGGCCTGATCAGTATAAATGTTTCGAAAATTATGTTTTGCATATTTAGTTAATTTAATATTGATGGCAATTACAGATGATTCAATAGAACTGGTAACATTAAGATTAATCCACTCGATGGATAAGTAAATCATATTTGTGATGAATCTTTTAAATTTTCACATGATTCGCAATTTTCTTTTTCGAAAATAGTGATAAATGTAGAAAATTTACAAAAGATAGAAATGTTGGAATATTAACCATGGCAGGACAAAGCACTGTTGCCCCATGTGAGCTACCCGACCTTGCCTCACGTCGAGTGCAAGGTGGCGACGGGGCACATTTTCGCCGCAACATAGTGGGATACCCATCCCCGTTTCGGGCCCCATCCCTGTGCCATGAATCTTTCATGGGGCAGTGATACATGTGCAATTTATATATCCTTCCACCCACCATTCATCTCAATGGAGCAAACCTGAATTAGCATCGAGATCTCATACCTCGTACCATACGGCAAGATCAATAATTGTCCAAACATCACTTCAACTCAATCACACGATCAGCTCATAGGCATCCGATGGATTCTCATGGTCATGACAAATTTAAGTGCATTTTCGATTAGACGAACAGGTGATGATGTGAATTGTGAAACCGATGGGGAATGGAAACGGGCCATGAACCTGCCAGTGCCGGACAAAGGGAAAGTGCGGGGGCCATTCACGGTGCAATAATGCCAACTACCACTTTAAACGTGTCCATCCCCGATTGATGGAGAGAGAGACTTGTCCACTAAAGGTGCGTTTCGCATTCAAAAGAAGAGCAAAGAGCGCCAAAAAAATAAAACTCAAATTGTGTTTAATGCAATTCAATTATCCCGAAAAATCACAAAAACCAAAATTTACACGTGTCACGTATAAATCATCTATTTTAGTTCCATCTATGGTGAATTTATCATAGTGATATATGTTTGGGCTGTTTTATGATAATAGAAAAAGTTTAAGATATTTGTATCACAAAAGTTGCACAAATTTTATTTGGAGATGTATGAATTGAAATGACTATGATTTGGGATTTTTTTTTGATATATTCCTTCATGTAAACCCGACACTTATGTTTTGCCCTTTTGCCTTCTCTTTTCTCCTTTTTTTTCCCTCCAAAAGGAAGGTTTCGATTGAGATAATTGAGTGTGGACCCATAAATAGTTAATACATGTGCCGATTGGTCGATGATATGGTAATAAAGTCAGGATTGGTTGCAATCAGGAAGTCATTGTACGCGTGCACTAACATAGGTATAGATGACACTGGATGTATGTTCTAGAGCAATGAAAGAGGAGCCACTTGAGACATTTTGAGAATCAAACTCTAGGCCAAATGGATTGAGCCGAGGCATGACCTGAGGCTGAGCATAAATTTCTTATCCAAACACGTTGATTTCAAGATTTATATGATGTCTATGATTCGTCAATTTGAATGGGTTAGCAAAGTATTGACACTGAGTCGAAGAAGATTTTTTCACGTAATTTATCGAGATTCAATTTCTCTGTTTTGTTTTGGAGAGATTGCATTGGATATTAGAATGAATGAGGATGATTCGTACATATCATAAGGCCAATAGTGGTTTGGCTTTCATCGAGCTGAAGTCCATGGAAATGGAGAAAAAGGGCGCATCTATCTTCCGGCTATTTCATTCTCTCTTTTGTTTTTCTATTATTTTTACCACGCCAGAGATTTTACAAAAAAGAAAATGAAAATTAATTTTTTTTTTTTGGTCGGAAGAAAAGGAAAAATAACTAAATATATATTTTTTATATAAACACAAAAGTTGTAGTAATAATGCCCTCCTTCACCAAGTAGGTCTAATTTCAAGGCGAATGAAAAGAAACCCCATAAATCATAATGCTTGTCAAGTAATAATATTCCGAGCTTATACGATAAAAAAAAATCCCCAACTTTTACATCATTATCACATCTATTCCAAATTAATATTCGTGTCACAATATTTGAGGAAGTTATAAGGACAACACTAGCCTATTTTTAATATGTTTCCCAAGCTAAATCTCCAGTGATTTGGAGTTTTTTTGATAAGTATGACATCGGTATACTGGTTTAGAATGTTTTGGTGAATATACCGATTTGAAATTTAGTAACATGAAAAAATAATTTTATGATAAACGTGATATTTATATAGTAATTTAAGATTTTTTGTGATATTGCAATGCTGATATTTCCGCCTATGAATTTATCATGCCAAAGCTACGTTGGCGTGGTGTGGCGGGATCAGCCACGTGCACATTATGTCTTGCTGTGACAGTACCACACAGATTACTGGCATATTTTACACAAATGACCTTGTCAATAAAATATTCACAAAATCCCCCCTCTATTTTCGAAAGGTTGCATTTTTTATTTTTATTTTTCGGTCCTATAATTTAGGTTTGTATCCGACAAATCACGTGTCGGAAAAGGGGACCTTCCCGAAAGTTTGGGACCTTAGGAGCAAGTAAGGTGAGGCAAAGCAATAATGACGAAGGTTTGCTAAAATTACTGGTGGGCCCTCGTTTCTCTAGGGTTTTCTAATTGCACACATGTCGCGTCTAAAATCATGACCTTCCGCTGTTGCTTGTTGCAGTATTTTCACGTGAAAATAAAAATTTAAAGAATTCTATATAATAACCTAAAATTGGCACATAATAAAAAAATTTGAGACCTGAATTAAATTAATAAAGATGCTCGCAAATTAGATCGGAAGAAATGTGTTCTTATATAGGCGATTCAAGCATAAAGGCGATTATACATTACTAAACATATATTTTTATCTTTAAATTTTTTTCTTTTGGCATTCTATCTTTATTTTTTACCTTTTTTTTTTTTTGCTTTGGCATCTTAATAAAGTGAACTGTGAGAATTTGGTATATCGTCAAAATTCGAGATTAGGAACATGCATCTTAAGTATTCTGATCGTTTAAATTAAGACCATTTGTTTTATGGAAAATAAATGATTTATAAAGTATTTTCTTGAAAACGAGTAATTGTATAGCTCGAAACAATCAATTAATAAAAAATCTCCATTATCAACGGTAACTCATGTCCAAATATTTTCATAGACGATGGAGATATTCTTCATTTATACATTTCTGTAAGTAACACAAGTGATCATTTGAAGGAAAATACTTTCAAAATCACCAATTTTCTATGAAACAGATAAGGATTTCGATTCCATGATTGTGCTGGTCCATGGGGCCAAGCGCATGTGCTTTTAAACTGGCTAGCAAAATGATAAATTTTGGCAATCTCCTATATATTGCTTTACGTGAAAGAATGACTGTACTTGTCACGTAGATTGGTCCAAATTGTCCAAATAGATATACATGTGTATGTTTACTAGTGAATGTGCACGTCTCGAAATGATCCAAGATGTACAAATAGATAGCTATTTAGGTCCCCGCCGTGCCCAATTTGGAATTGCTAGCAAGCAAGATTGATAAAAAGCATTGGACTTTTGGCATTCGCGGACGCATCTAGGATTTGGACAAAATCGATGAAGGGGAGGAGATCTGAGTGAATTATTTCGAAAGGCAAATTGAGATAAGATTCCCAACAGGCATCTCGTCATTGTCATACAACACTCGCTTCCATTATTTGACCGAGTTTACAACTCCCAAGTCATTAATATGTTGTACTTTATCTTGAGAGATAGATGGATGGATGGGATGTATTTTATGGGAGATGGGTCTCTTTCTTGAACCAGCGAGATATAAATGTAAATATGCAGAAATGTGATAATTCTCGCTAAGAAATTATTAATTTCTCAGATTCAATTCTAGTTTCCCTTTTCTTTTTTTAGGGTAAAAGCTACAAAAAAAAAAAAAAAAACCCAAAATTATACTTAGTGTGATACATTCATCTTAATTTTACCAAAATTTTAAATTTATATATGCGTGACATATTTATTCTTTGCCAAAGTCACATTAATAAGAATCGTTGAAAATCTTCTAAATTGATGTTGGAAAGCAAATGCCGTTGACACAGCGTTCACATGACTTTCAAGTGAAATAAAAAAATTAGTTATTTTGAC
Organism: Eucalyptus sp. ANBG9806169; assembly: GCA_014182395.1. Taxonomy (NCBI): domain Eukaryota; kingdom Viridiplantae; phylum Streptophyta; class Magnoliopsida; order Myrtales; family Myrtaceae; genus Eucalyptus; species Eucalyptus sp. ANBG9806169. The sequence continues at coordinate 26,103,513 of CM024581.1, read as the reverse complement.
CGAAAAATCATTTGATCGAATCTTGATGGAGAGTAAATACATCATATAGGTGCACGTTTGAGATTTTTTATATTATAAGAAAAATTTTATAGTAAATTTGAGCATTATTTGGAATTCATGACCTTGCAAAAATAGAAATAAATTCAGGACAAATGTATCATAACTAGCAATTGTGGTTTTTTTTCGTTCTCTCTCTCTTTTTTCCTTGAATATTGACTGCTCCAAAAAAGCGTACATATCACAAGGTCGATAGTGGTTTGGCTTTCATCGAGCCGAAGTCCATGGAAATGGAGAAAAAGGCACGGGCACATCTATCTTGCCCGCTGTTTCATTCTCTCTTTTGTTTTTCCATTATTTGTTACCATGCCAGAGATTTTACAAAAAAGAAAAAGAAAAATAAATATTTTTTGGTTGGAAGAAAAGGAGAAAAGGAAAAATAACTAAATATATATTTTATATAAACACAAAAGTTGTAGTAATAATCTCCTCCTTCACCGAGTAGGTCTAATTTCAAGGCGAACGAAAAAAAAAAAAAAAACCCATAAATCATAATACTTGTCGAGTAATAATATTATGAGCTTATATGATAAAAAAAAAATCCCCAACTCTTACATCATTATTACATCTATTTCAAATTAATTTTCGCGTCACAATATTTGAAGAAGTCATAAGGACAACACTAGCCTATTTTTAGTATGTTTCCCAACCTAAATCTCTAGTGATTTGGGGTTTTTCGATAAATATGATATTAGTATATTGATTTAGAATTTTTTAGTGAATATACTGATTTGGAATTTAGTAACATGAAAAAAAAAATTATGATAAACGTCATATTTATATAATAATTTGAGACTTTTTATGATATTATAATTCTGATATTTCCGTCTATGAATTTATCATGCCAAAGCGACACTGGCGTGGTGTGGTGGGATCAATCACGTGCACATTATGTCTTGCTGTGTACCACACAGATTACTGGCATATTTGCACAGATGACGTTGTCAATAAAATATTCACAAAATCCCCCCTATATCTTCGAAAGGTTGCATTTTTTATTTTTATTTTTCGGTCCTATAATTAAGGTTTGTATCCGACAGACCACGTGTCGGAAAAGGGGACCTTCCCGAAAGTTTGGGACCTTAGGAGCGATTACAGTGGGGCAAAGCAATAATGACGAAGGTTTGCTAAAATTACAGGTGGGCCCTCGTTTCTCTAGGGTTTTCTAATTGCACACATGTCGCGTCTGAAATCATGACCTTCAGCTGTTGCTTGTTGCAATATTTTCACGAGAAAATAAAAATTTAAAGAATTCTACATAAATAACCTAAAATTGGCACATAATAAAAAATTTTGAGGCCTGAATTAAATTAATAAAGATGCTCGCAAATTAGATCGGAAGAAATGGGTTCTTATATAGGAGATTCAAGCATAAAGGCGATTATACATTACTAAACATATATTTTTATCTTTTAAATTTTTTCTTTTGGCATTCTATCTTTATTTTTTTACCTTTTTTATTTTTTGCTTGGCATCTTAATAAAGTGAACTGTGAGAATTTGGTATATTGTCAAAATTCGTGATTAGGAACATGCATCTTAAGTATTCCAATCGTTTAAATTAAGACTATTTGTTTTGTGGAAAATAAATGATTTAGAAAGTATTTTCTTGAAAACGAGTAATTGTATAGCTCGAAACAATCAATTAATAAAAAATATCTCCATTATCAACAATAACTCATGTCTAAATATTTTCATAAACGACCGAGATATTCTTTGTTTATTCATTTCTATAAATAACACAAGTGATCATTTGAAAGGAAAATACTTTCAAAATCACCAATTTTCTACGAAACAGATAGGGATTTCGATTTCATGATTGTGCTGGTCCATGGGGCTGGCCCAAGTGCATGTGCTTCTAAACTAGCTAGCAAAATGATAAAATTTGGCAATCTCCTATATATTGCTTAACGTGAAAGAATGATTGTACTGTCACATAGATTGGTCCAAATTGTCCAAATAGATATACATGTGTATTTTACTAGTGATGTGCACGTCCCGAAACGATCCAAGATGTACAAATAGATAGCTACTTAGGTCCCCGCCGCGCCCAATTTGGAATTGCTAGCAAGCAAGATTGATAAAAAGCATTTGACTTTTGGCATTCGCGGACGCATCTAGGATTTGGACAAAATCGATGAAGGGGAGGAGATAGATCCGAGTGAATTATTTCGAAAGACAGATTGAGATAAGATTCCCAATGGGCATCTCGTCGTTGTCATACATCGCTTGCTTCCGACCGAGTTTACAGCTCTCGAGTCATCAATATGTTGTACTTTATCTCGAGAGATAGCTGGATGAACCAGCGAAATATAAATATAAATATGCAAAAATGTGATAATTCTCGCTAAAAAATTATTAATTTCTCAGATTCAATTCTAGTTTCCCTTTTCTTTTTTTAGGGTAAAAGCTACAAAAAAAAAAAACCCCAAATTATACGTAGTGTGACACATTCATCTTAATTTTACCAAAATCTTAAATTTATATATGCGTGACATATTTATTCTTTGCCAAAGTCACATTAATAAGAACCGTTGAAATCTTCCAAATTGATGCTAGAAAGCAAATTCTGTCGACACAGCGTTCACATGACTTTCGAGTGAAATAAAAAAGATTAGTTATTTTGATCGAAAAATCATTTGATCGAACCTTGATAGAGAGTGAATACATCATATAGGTACACGTTTGAGATTTTTTATATTATAAGAAAATTTTTATGGTAAATCTGAGCATTATTTGGAATTGACGACGTTGCAAAAAAAGAAATAAATTCAGGACAAATGTATCGTAACTAGCAATTGTGGTTTTTTTTCGTTCTCTCTTTTTTTTCCCTGAATACTGACCGCTCCAACAAAGCGTGGATTTCAATAACGTTCTCGACATGAGGGCGTGAAACGTGAGCATTAATTACATTTGGAACTTCGCTCCTTCTCTGGCATCATCGTCATCGACCAAACGACTCGTCGTTTTCATCCCTTCAAACTCATCTCTGTCGTCCACCCGACGGCAATCGGCATCATCTAATTTTTCCATCTCCACGTCGAACAGTAGGTGCGCCGCTATGGCTTAGATAGAGGAGGCTCTCGGCTTCGTATCCACATCCATCACCGATCGAGCCACAAAATTTGGTGATGTGTCGAAACGCTCTCCTTACATCCGCTAACTCAATTCGATGATGGTAAAATCGAGATGCCCACACCAGAAAAGTCTCGTACAGATTCCAATTGGATATATGGACGGACTCGAACTTCCCGGTGATTATCCGTTCGCCACGAAAAGCACGTGTACATTTTCGATTGCTGCATGAGGACTGCGGGGAGTACAAATTATCCCAAGTCCGGCGGATAAAATAAGCTTTAAAGGCGTGACATTTTTTTTTTTTGTCAGTCTTACTAAAATTATACTCTAACTTTTACTCTCAGATTTTTACTCTACTTCATTGTAGGGCGTGGAAGTCGAAACCCACTTCTAAAAAAATGAAATTATTCGTTGCATCATTGCATGGTCTATAATTTATTTTAAAAGAAAACCGCTTTTTCATGGGTGGCATTCGTTGCGGCACGAATCCAGAAAGTTGACGAACGATTCGACACATTTTTCCGTTTTCTTTTTTACTCTTTTGTGCATGTTCTTTCATGGGGCCGCACCGCAGCTGTTTCACGTTTTCGGCAGTGGATGGTTCGCGAGGAAGACCGGAGAAGGTAAAAGGAAGAAGAGTAGGTGAAGAAGAGAATCATGGCGACGAACATTAGCTCTACGCCGTGAGTGCCCACTCCAGCCCCACAAGTACTCGAGCATCGGCCGCGTGCTTCTGTGGATGCCGTTCGACGGTGCCCGGCTCGCGTCCCGAGCACGCCTATTGCGCGGTCGCTTTCGCCGCGACGCTGACAGAGCCGCATCGGTTGTTTCTCTCCTCGGCAGACTTGAACCAGCTCGAGTCAATCGTGAATAAAATAAGGGAACTCGCGCGGGACTCGGAGAATCTGGAAGGTAAAAGGGTTCCAGTTTTAGAAGTGGGAAAAGTTGAGTTTTTTATAGTTATGCTGCAGACGATGAGAATGTCGTGCTGTTGGAAAGCTTGAAAAGGTCCCGTGCTAGGCAGGCGCCGCAGAACAGTTGGCTGGCCAAGAGGGCGAATGGCTCCGTCTTCGTGGATCCGAGAAGCGAACTGTGGTGCGATCGCTTCCCGGTTTCGAACTGGGTTTCGCTCCCTCGAATTTGCAGTTCTGCATTTTCCGCTTTGCGACGAGGTGTGACCGCATGCTTTCTCTGTTTGTCTGTGATGGGGCGTACAGGTTTTCTCTAAGTGCGAGGTGGTCTTCAATCCAGTCGTTCGCCGTCGATGCGGGCATATGTATTCCGGTAGGGTCGTATTTGTGACCGCGCGAACGACGGATCGGCATCTTCGCAGGTGTTGAGCGGGCGCGCATCGCGTGCTGTTGCTGCCGTGGAGAGCTTCTAATAGGTAATGAACGATAGAGCGATGCATTCGGGTTTTGCTGCTCGTGTTACAGTAGCTTCAGAAGAGTAGGATTTTGCTTGAAGGAATTCCTAGAACTCTCGGCCCCATTGATTTCAGCGTTAGGAAGCCAACATTTCAGAAATATGCTCAACATGTATGGTGCGCCGAACCCGGTTTCCGGTAGATTCGGGAGGAACGGGTTTCATCTGGTCATGCTCCAGTCCGTTCTTCGACATGATTTCGAGTTATATCCCTTTTTTTCTTCTTTGCTCTGTTCTTCGGACAATCAGAAACGACACGGCACTCCTAAGACACACGAAAATCAAACAGAGTGCAGAGCATACGCATCTTTAGATGACTGTCTCTGCTTACTGATTAAGATAACTGCATCATCTGTAGTGAATATCTCTTCAGTTTATGAATATGGTAATGATTGAAAAATGCGTGCCACGATGCAACTTCTATAGCCAGGAACTCGCTCCCTGTATCCTTGAACTAACTCGATCCTGTCTCTAAATTGTTCTGTTATTTTCCTGAAGAGATTTCCGTTATGGGATTCTGGGCCCTCTTCGTCGTGGCGCTGATGCCCGTTCTGAAGGTGCTCATCATCACGGGGATCGGTCTGGTGCTCGCGTTGGAGCGCATAAATCTCCTGGGACAGAATGCGCGGCACTATCTTAACGATGTAAGTAGTCTCTTCTCATTTCACTTCCTAATCCTGATACAACCGGGGTCAAATCTTAGCCATTTACAAGCCCCGGACTTTTTCTGGCTACCCGAAAATCTCGGAATCTTTGTCGACGCTCTTTGTTTTCACTCTCCCTGCATTGGATATTATCCCAGGAGACTATTGCTTTCGATGTATTGGCTCGCTTGCTTTCTGGTTAGGACTAACAATAGCCGATCTCCATTTGACAGCTTGTGTTCTATGTGTTCGGTCCTGCGCTCGTCTGTAGCTACTTGGCGGAGACGGTTACGCTGGAAAGCTTGGAGGAACTGTAAGTTCGCTTCCGGATTATTCTTTTCCATGGCGCTGTTGCTTTTGCAGTTTGTTCTCACTTTCCCTGCTATTTTCGTTCTACTTCGTAGGTGGTTCATGCCGGTGAACATCCTGCTCACGTTCATAATTGGCTCGTTTCTCGCTTGGATGGTGAACATCATCGCTAGGACTCCTCAACACCTACGGGGTCTCGTCATGGGCTGCTGTGCTGCAGGTACACGCCTTTCTGAGATACTTCTCAAGAGTCGATTTGAACTACAGGGCCATGCCCGCCAAAGCTGAAGACATTACAGACCAAAACTTTCCAGAAACAAAGCGGACTACGTTTCCCTCCGGTCGTAGTCCCAGACATGATCAAGCGGATGAGCAAACATAAGCATCGTGAATGACACATTCCCCAGAAGACCATTCGCCGAATCTCCCTTGATCCCTCCATCTCTACCACTGGCTGATGCATGATCTGATTGTCTCTGCACAGGAAATTTAGGGAATCTCCTTCTGATCATCATCCCAGCCATCTGCGACGAGTCGGATAGTCCCTTTGGAGATTCGAGCACGTGCACTACCAATGGGGACACTTACACCTCGCTTTCCATGTCGGTATGTTCTGCTCTAAAAGGATCGTGGTGTATGCTAGTCGGTATCTTCCAAAATGATCTGTGTGAAAATTCGCTGCATCGTTTTGAAAGTTTCTTTTTAAGTGGTCTGCAACTTCTTTGCCGGTGCAGATAGGAGCGATCTATATATGGTCTTATGTCTATGTCATCATACGCATATCTGCAAATAAAGCCCCGAGCACGCTAGGCGAGAATGGGAGCAGCATAAAGTCTTCCGGGCAGACATCGGAAACCCATGCAGAGAGTACTACCGAACCGCTTCTTCATTCCATAACCCTCGAAGAAAATTCAGCCCCAGTCGATTCTTCTATCGTGGAGTCCGAGGGAAAGGTAGAGAGCCTCCGATTCTCCTTATGCGACGGGCTCTGCCTCTGAGAACTCTGCTTGCTTAGTTCTTGTTAGTCATTGATCTGGATAAAAAGTACGTTTGCCTGATAGCAATTTACGGGTTCTATCCGCCGTTTTGCAGGAGACTTTTCTCCAAAGAATTAGGAAGACGGCCAAGATGCTCACCTGCGGAATCGATCTGAAAATGTTGCTTACTCCAATAACAATTGGAGCGGTAAGCGCGGCATCCCGGATCCTCTCTTACAGGCCATCTGCGTCTTTTCTTGAACCTCATAACAACGCTTGAAAACGAAGAACAATAGATAATGTGCCTAATCGGGGTTTCCGAAATGTTTCTTCTGGACACAATTGAAGCGGTGATCTACTTAATTGTTGGCTATCCATCTGCATCGATGCATCGATGCATCGAACAATTCATTTCTTTCCAAACCGCAATGCTTCAAATTGCTGTATCTGATAATCTGCTTATCTTCTGTAGATCATCGGGTTCATCATCGGGATAGTCTCCCCAATCCGCGACGTTCTCATCGGCGACGATGCTCCGCTCCGCTTCATCGAGAGCTCCATACTTTTACTGGGGTATAGTACACACTACTGCTTCTGGCTTTCTTCTGATGCTAAAGCTCTAGTCTACTTAGAGCGACGATGCATGGCAATGCGATCAGCTCAGATTTCAAATTACCGTATCTTCTGCGTCACAATGCTTGCTGAAGTGAAGTATCTCATAGCTTGATGGTGACTGAAACGATGCCTTATCTACAACGAAAGGTAGCCATCGACACTCGTGCATCGATCTTGACACTCTCCCTTTGTTTCCGTGTCCGATCTGCAGGGAAGCTTTAGTCCCATCGCAGACTCTCATAGTCGGAGCAAACCTCCTTCGAGGTAACTAATTCCCCACGATAAGTCGCTTACGCCTCGATCATCCTCATCGCCACATCTAAACACGCATGAAGAAGGCCTTCTGCCAATTCTCCTCCTCCTAACGGTTCATTGTTCGACATTTTCCCCTCCTCGTTCAGGGCTGCAGAGATCGCAAGTCAACATCGTGGTGATTCTAGGGGTCATCCTCGTGAAGTACGTCGCCATGCCGATCATCGGGGTCGGGGTCGTCAAGGCCGCGGCCCATTTCGGGCTGGTGGGGTCGGATCCGCTGTTCCAGTTCGTCCTCATGCTTCAGTTCGCTCTGCCGCCGGCGATGAGCGTCGGTACGCGTCCGGACTTTCGACCGATCCAGTTTTCCGAGCCTCTCTGTTCGTTCAACGTTCTCTTTCTGTATGTTGCAGGCACGATCACGCAGCTGTTCGGGGCCGGCGAGGGCGAGTGCTCGGTGGTGATGCTGTGGACTTACGCCGTGGCAGCTCTCTCGTTGACTCTTTGGTCAACCTTCTTCATGTGGCTCGTGGCCTGATATATATATATTTTTTGGCAAGCAATTTTTTTTTTTTAAATAGCTATTTCGACCCCATTTCGAATTTTTTTTCTTGGCTTACCGATCATTTTATTTTTCATGAGAGTGGCTTGCCGAATTTTGGGTTTGATTTAAATTACTATTTTTTTTTTTTGGTTTTTTCAATTTTATTTTTCTTAATCACATATTATGGGGGCTCATTGGTTCACGAGCATTCTTATCGGTGCGAAAGATTAGTTGATGGTGATATTTTGTATGGTTCAATTCATGGGAATCATGTGAATTTTTCTTTAAAATTTAATATTTGATTTATAAGCTATGCACTCTTTCTCTTGATATTCCGAATATGATGCCTGATCGAAATAAAGAATTAATTTTATTTGATAAGTGATTATATATAGAAAGAAAAGGATGGATTTTAAAATAAGCTAATTGGAGGGAAAAAATATGAATGTGATTCAAGTTTGGATGACGAGGTTGAACACCTCACTTTAGGAGGTTGATGTTCAAACTTAGACCTTCTTAAGTTTCTTAGTGAAAGGGAGACATTAAATAGCAGTCAATGCATAAGCTTGGCCTATAAGACGATGGTTACAATTTTTGGGTTGCCTCTAGCTCGAGAGGGATGGATAGACAATCACAAGAGATTGCACCAAATGTCGCATAATTAGGTGAGATGGTTAGAGGCATAATTAGGTGAGATGGTTAGAGGTAACTATATGTGATTAGGACTCATTGGTTCTCGGTTCGGTTCCCAATTTTCTAATACCAATCTGGGGGTCTCAGCCTTCAAAGGCATCTTGAGATGAGGGGGACCAGAGCGATTATAAAGCAGGTAAGGGGACTTCTCCCAAGAGATGTGAGATAGCTAAAGCTAAGATCCCTTTAGCATGCACCCGGATCCACCTTAACCTGGCTCTGATGCCAATCTAGGGGTCTCAGTCTCAAAAGACATCTTGAGAGGTGAGGAGGACCGCAGCGGTTATAAAGCAGGCCAGAGGTCTTCTCCCAAGCGATGTGGGATAGCTAAGGGTCCGTTCGTTTCGCGGAAAATGACTTCCGAGAAAATGTTTTTCGGATTTTCCGGTGTTCGTTTCACGGAAAATGAACTAGTCGAGGAAAATGTTTTCCATCATGGAAAAAACAACATTTAAAGTGAGGAAAACGTTTTCCACTTTTGAAAGGTGGAAAACATTTTCCATGACTTCTTCCCTCTTACTTTTTTTTTATTAATACATTTTCATTTTATTTTTATGCTTTTTTTTTTTTTTTTTTTTTTAAATTGAGTTTTTAATTTCTTTTCTTTTCTTTTTTCTTTTATTTCTTTCCTATTCATCTTCTTCTTCTTTGGCCCGACCGGCCACGGCGGCGTCCGGCGACCAGCCGCGGAGCTCTCGCCGGCCTGGGCGGAGCTCGCGGCTCGCCAGATCCGGCGAGTTAGGTGGCGCTCGGGCCTCGCCCGAGCTCGCCGCGAGCTTCGCCAGGCTCTGGCGAGCCGCAAGCTCGCCGGATCTGGCGGCGGAGCTCGGGCTCCCGATCCAGGCGAGCTCGAGCTCTGCCGCCAGATCCGGCGAGCTCGGGCGAGATCGATCGAGCCTCGAGCTCGCCGGATCTGGCCACCAGGTGCCGGCCATCATCAGGCGGGAAGGAGGCGGCGGCGGCGGAAGGAGGAGGAAGGAGGCGGCGGGGGAGGAAGGAGGAGGAGGAAGGAGGAAGGAGAAGAAAAAAATAAAAAGAAAATAAAGAAAAATAAAAAAAATAAAAATTTCGATTTAAAAAAAATATAAATAATAAAAAATTCATTTTTTAAAATAAAATAAAAAATAAAATTATTTTTTTGGTCAATTAAAAATTTTAAAATTCAAAATTTGATAATTTTTCTTAAACAATTAAATGAGCTAACGAACGGTGGAAAATATTTTCCACTCAAATTTTAGGTTTTGACCGAACATCGGAAAATAGAGTCATATTTTCCTGGAAAATGACTTCCAGGAAAATGTTTTCCAGAAATGTGATATTTTCTGTGAAACGAACGGATCCTAAGATTCCTTTAGTTTTTCAGCGGGTTCTTCACTTCTTCTCAACTTGTGTTCATCAAAAAAGGAAGGTAAAGCATAAACCGAAAACTAAAAAGGGAAGGTAAAGCATAAAGCGAAAACTAAAAGGGGAAGGTAAAGCAAACGGGGGAAAGCAAAACCTAAAAAGTAAAAAGGGCAAAGGGTTTTTACTTTCTTTTTTTTTTTTTTATAATATTAGTCGGTCCGGTCAGTTTGGTTCCCACCTTGAAACCGGGAACCGAATTGACTAGCCACCGATTCGAAGAATGGGAATCGGGAATCGGATAGCCCTCTTTAAGAACTGCCGAGAATTGACTAGCCACTGATTCGAAGAATGGGAATCGAGAATTGGATAGCCCTCTTTGAGAACCACTGAGAACCGATCGGTCCAGTTTGGTCCGGACATTTTCTGGTTCGGGCGGTTCTATTGTACACTCCTACCTATGATGGCTAGCCCTCGTAAGATTTGTTGTTGATGCCAAATAATTTATAATATCTGTAATATTATCATAGGGTGCTACTTAACCGAGAAATCTTAATTTAAGTGTTTAATTGAAATTTTTAAGTGACACGAATATCGATATATTTTCAGTCAATTCAACTTCGACCAAAAAAAATTTCGTGGTCTCGGAGACAAATATTTTCATGGTCGCTCTTCTCATCTACTCATTGGATTATGTAGTCAGCGAGGTGCATATCGTTTATAGTAATCACTATTTGAAAAGTATCAAGATATAATAATAATTATTTTTCCTGGCGAGAAGTTATTTTATTACTAACTTCGGGTCTTGCCCGAAAAGGACTCGATCCAACCCAGTCAAGTCCGGCCCAGAAACCGTACCACGACCCGACCCGACCCGACCCGCTCGACGTAACTAACTCCCGCCTTGCTTTTTGGCTCTGCAGAATTTTCCGTTACGCGGTGGTGCCAACGTGCTTCTCAGCCACCCCGCCCATGCGTCCCTCGTTCCGCTCATCTTCTTCCTCCCTGCCGGTCACCTCTTCTCCTCCTCGTCCTTCGTCTTCTCCTTCTTGGCCGGCCTCATTTCGGCGCTTCCGCTTCATTCGGGACTCCGTCGGAGCTCGGTTCCCGGACGGACGTGCGTCTCTGCTGCGGTAGTTGTCGCCCTTCCGTTTCAACCTGCGACCATCGCGTCGAGTCATTCGCTGTTGTTTGCTTTATCCTTTCGCTTAGGAGCAACTTTACCGCGTCTGTTGGCTGGTGGCTCGTCGCTTGGCAACCTGCAGTTCTAACATCGGATCGTCTGCATACTCGTGCGCTCGGTGATGCCGTTTGTATCGCCGCTATGTTCTTTCTCGCGATGCATTCCATGTCTCTGTTGCATCTGCTCGAAAGTGTGGACAGGGTTGAAATCGATGCCCCGAGTGAATTCGCATCGAGTTGTTCGATCTAAAATTACGAGATTATGATATTGTTTAACTGCTAGAATGGAATCTTAGTGTCATTTTACCAGTTTTCGATTGCACTCGGGTCAAAGTTCTGTGCTTTTGCTCTGGGATCCATGCCTGCTTGAACACTCGACTGATGACGAGCTTCCGTTGATTTATCCGCAGAAGAACAGAGCTGCCCAAGACTTGATAATGCGTTTTCTTTCCTAAGGAAGTACGAGAGGAGGTTGAGACCTGGAAAAGGCCTTCATGGAGCTGCTGAATCTTTTCGTTGTTGCACTAATGCCGGTTTTGAAGGTCCTCCTGATTACTGCTCTCGGTTCTCTCCTGGCAATCGCACAAGTAGACATACTGGGGGAAGAAGCGCGGAAGCATTTGAATAATGTAAGTTCCAGATTTTCCAACCTTATGCCGACTATACTTTGGTACTGTTGATGGTATGTCCAAAGTAATTACTTGATTGACCGTGGCAATTTTTATGATCATTGCGATCACAGAAAGGATGGTACCTGGAGAGTGTAGTTCTGGAAATCAAGTTAACGACAGGATACATGTGATTGATGCTCCTTTGTAGTGGTTCCTTTATTTCGCATCTGTCTGTGAGTTATTGATGTAAGGATAACATTAGACGCTTGATACTCTTAGTTTTCATATAGAGACATGTTCTCGTAAAATTACAAGTCATGTCTTGTACAAAAGGTAGAGTGAGCCTTTTGACATGAGTTAACAATTGAAATGTCATTCCAAATCTTATGTACAGAATTCCGAACAATTGTTGGCGCCATTCCTTTGGACTCAACAACTAAATTCCTTAACTCAAATGCTCTTTTTGTCTTACAGATTGTGTTCTTTGTCTTCAGTCCCGCACTTGTGTTCAGCTGCCTGGCCAAATCTATAACATACAAGAGCATGGCTTCGTTGTAAGTTGCACACTACCAGTGTCTATTTTCCAAATACGAGTTTTTAATAATGGTTTTCCAGGAGTAATTGTCTGCAATTCCATGTAGGTGGTTCATGCCATGCAACATTCTCCTTACGTTCATTGTTGGCTCAGCACTTGGATGGTTGCTCATAAGATTCAGTAGGGCTCCTGATCATCTGCGAGGCCTTGTCTTGGGATGCTGTGCAGCAGGTAAGCTTTTGTCAGATATATGACTTTTACACCAGAATGATCTTTTGTTTAGGCCAATGATATTTTCTTTGGGCCGGCACAACAAAGAAGATTCTTAATACATTATCATAACAATTGGTGCACAACTTGTGAAATAGCACCAACCATGAAATTGGAAAGTATTCGCCAACTAACAGACGCCAAACCTCTTGCTTCAGCATTGTCCATTGCTTAGTTTGTCTGGAAAAGAGCGATTTAAAATGAAAATAAAATGTCATTTCTGAAAAATTCAGACAGAAACCAAATAAAGCTGAAGAAAAGTGAATGAAACTACATATTTTGGTTTATTTCAGTTTGAAATGTTCAGACCAAATTTAGAATATTTAGTTTTAAAAATTCAAAAATGATCATCTGTGAAGGGTGAAATCCAGTTTCAAAATGCTTAATATGTAAGTAGAAAAGTCTAGTTGTGCAAATAGTAATTAATGTTTTAACAGTCATAGGTTTTGCTTATAGAAATAATAATTATCCATATCAGTTTATCTGAAACTTTTAGTGAAAGGGGATAAAGAAAATAAAAGTGATTACCCATGTTTTGAACTTTCTTTTTCCTGTAATGCCATGATATTGATACAAAGTATATACTGCTTTATAAATGTTCCATTCTCTAGTAATTAATTCCAATGGGACTCTCATTAAACTTATATCATGCTCTGAACAGGCAATCAGGGGAACATGCTGCTGATTATCATACCAGCAATTTGCAGAGAAAAAGGCAGACCATTTGGCGATCCTGAAAGCTGTAATACACATGGAATGACCTTTGCTTCTCTATCATTGGCAGTATGACTGACTAATTTTCTTCTAATCAATATTACTAGTTGTAACAATAATAAGAGGGTTATAGTTCGTTATTTTCACTATATTATATGAACTAGCATAAGGCACTGTAATTTCTTTCTCATCAAAAACTACTTCAAATTGTGATTTCAGATTGGTGCCATTTACATGTGGTCATATGTATACAACATAATGCGCATATCTTCAAGTAGGAACAGTCAGGGATCTGAACCTGATGTTTCCATGCCCTGTGTTCACTCTGCTGGAGAAAACAGAAACCCATCAGAAATTCAAAAGTTGGAACTTCTTCCCCTACAACAGTTCTCGTCTGTTGAGGATCATGTTGAAGTTGATGTCTCAACGTATGAGGGAACGAGAAAGGTTCCTTCACCTTCTGATTTGCTGCCTTTCTGCAATTGTTAAGTTGCCTCTGTCTGAAAAAGACTAGAAATCCTCAGTTGAGAATCTATCTAAGCACACGAGATAGTTGAGCCTCTTTGGTTATTAGGCCATAGTTAACTGCTAGTGGCTAAGTTTTGGTATTGTAATAATGAGAGAACAGTTACAATGAAAATGTTATGGCATAATCCTCCAGCATGTCTTCCAGGCTGGCATTTTGACTACGTTTCGCAAGACAATGTAAAGTGAAAAGCATTTGTTGTTTGCACCTGCAAGCACTTGTTTTCAGAGAAATTTGATGTTTAGACACTCCATTAGCTAGAAGAAAGGTTAAGCAGCACTAGTTGCAACTAATGAAACCTGCACTTATGGTTGTTTTTTCCTTTGAGTAATGCTGCCTACTGGACTGTGTTTTGAAGAAGTTCATAGCTGTTCAACTGCTTCTTTCTATTTCTTCCAATTTCTCATGGCAGTACAGTAGATGGCAGCAAAGTTCTGACTCTTTTAGGGTTCATAATCAGGTTCTCGTTCCAGCCAAGATAATGATATTTCTGAGAATGGTATGGACAAACATCAACCCAAGAACGCTATTTGCACCTTCAACTATTGGAGCGGTATGCTATTTGTCTGTATTGTTGAAATTTCCGTACTTCGTAAATAGTAGATGATGAGAGGCATATAATTACATAAATCAAAGACCAAATGCAAGTTAGGGTCACTTAATTAAATTCCAGACCACCTTATGGAGATTTTGCTAAAAGTTTCTCGCACTTACTGGGCAATGAATATCCATTAAATGGTATTACCTCCCACTGCTCCCAACAATCGATAATCGATTTGATCTTCTAGAGAAGTAACCAATAATTTTGGACTTGGTGAAACATCGTGTGTTCTGTAACCATCTTAGGATGATACAGCAATTGAAACTTTATTTTCTCACGCAGCTCATAATAGAGGGTCTTAATGTGAGAGAAGCAAGAGGGAGAAAAAAATCTCATGACGTGCCTATGGTGTTGACTAACAAGGTTTTTATTTCAGATGTGATTTTTCACATAAGAAACTGAACTACGTTATGCATTCTCAATTAATAGAGCTATATTCTGATACTGTTGTTTTCCTTCCTCATTTTGCGAGAGAACATTTACTTTACTTCCAATTTAGCACTAGAGACCTCTTTGCAGATTGTAGGTTTCATAATTGGCACCACGCCTCCACTCCGAAAAGCAACTGTAGGTGATAGTGCTCCTCTTCATGTGGTTCAGGATTCGGCATCTCTGTTGGGGTATGTACTATGTATCCTTTATTGATGGATGTTTCCAATGCTTTTGGTGGTGTATGCTCAGTCTGATGTCATTTATCTGAATATTAGGAATTGCTATATAGGAAGACATGACTTTAGCAACAAATAAAAATTAATGATCTGGAAATTTTTATTAGTGTGCCTTAAGTGATCAAATGCTTACACAGAATTGCTTAATGGTTCCTTGCATCTGTTTTGCATATATGCCGACTTTTCAGTATGTCAATCCATGGGTCTGACACCTTGGAATCCC
Organism: Eucalyptus sp. ANBG9806169; assembly: GCA_014182395.1. NCBI lineage: Eukaryota > Viridiplantae > Streptophyta > Magnoliopsida > Myrtales > Myrtaceae > Eucalyptus > Eucalyptus sp. ANBG9806169. The sequence goes on along the minus strand of CM024581.1, from coordinate 26,088,249 downwards.
AATTTCTTTTTTGTATTATTTACTTGCTTTACTGTGGTAAATTGAAGAAATGTTATTCCTAAGCCAAAGTTGCTTCGTGTTCTCATTTTGACAAGGATGAAATTACTTGCCACTACCTTAAAACTGTTAGACAAACTATGCTTCTCTGTTTGTCTGTAATGGTGTTAGACCAGCGTGAACCATTATGATAGAATCGAGAGTGTTTGACTGAATAAGCATATTGGCAGTCCTGTATTAACTTATCATTCTTTGGAGAAAACACTGTGATCGATCATTCAAAAGTTCGCAGCAGGTGCAGGATATGATAATACAGACTGGCGTCTCATATTACCTTTGATTCCTCAGCCCTCCTGTATTGGGAAAAACCAAGGGATTTGCATCCCTTCAGCTATCGAATTCTAGCAAATACATTTATCTCCACGGGTGGTTTTCTCATATGTAGTCCTTGTTTGCCTCCAGGGATGCAGCCATTCCAACTGTCACATTAATACTGGGAGCTAATCTTCTCAAAGGTAGACGCTTCTATTATCCGATTTGTGGTCACTTCTCTACTATCCGGTTCTCTTTTTTGTATTTGGAAGTTAAAGCGGTATATATTTGGGGTCTAGGTCTCAAAGGATCAAGTATACATCCACCAGTCGTCATTGGGATCTTAGCAGTTCGGTACATTGCCTTGCCATTGCTGGGCATGATGATTGTTCGAGGGGCAGTTTATTTGGGTTTGGTGCAATCAGATCCCTTGTATCAGTTTGTTCTTCTACTTCAGTTTGCACTGCCTCCAGCCATGAATATAGGTAAGGACGACAATTCACCGTTTAACATTCACCTCATCATCCTTTTGTTTCTCAAGCTTGTGGCGAACGCCTCATAGAAGGAAATCGTAAGCAAACTGCCGATTCTTTTGAGGTTGTTTTAATGACGATTGTTTAAGTTTTACATATAACTATGACAATGTCGGTAGAACAAGAAAACATGCCTTTATCCTTATCAAAGAATGCTCTTGCTTCTGTGAGTAAACTGGAAGAAAGTATGAGGAAGAGAGAAATGAGATGGGGAAAACAATGCTCCATCTGCTGTGTGGACGATTTCCTTATTAATTAGTGATCATTTTCGGTTATGCACCTTCAATTTCAGCGCCGATCTTGATTTTTCATACCATAGAATTAGTTAAAAACCATCTCATCTGAACAGACTCATTATTCTCGATCGCCAGGAACAATAACCCAATTATTCGGAGCTGCTGAGGCGGAATGTTCTGTCATCATGCTGTGGACTTACGTTGTAGCAGCAGTTTCATTAACACTTTGGTCGGCACTCTTTATGTGGCTGGTGTCATAAGAATAATTCTTTTGTTCGGCCGTTAGTTTTTGTCATGTACAATGATGCTTGGCGAGTAAGAGAACAATGGTAAGAAGAAACGTCACCTTACACGAGATCAAGATTCAAACCAAGATTTCTCCTGCGGTAACCCGAAGACCCGCAATTCTCATCCGGACACGGAGTAAGTATTCTCGTCCGAGATCGTAGAGTTCCTCAGTTTTGGCACGGTTTTTGGCTAGAATGAAGATGAATAATTTCCAAGAAGTAGAAAGCACCATTTTCGGTTTGAATGTGTATTGCACTGACAGTGAACTTCTCTCGACGGAACGTCGGGCCATCACGTATTGAGCGTTTGCTGCGGATTCTGCTGTTCCGTCTGAAAAGAAGAATTTTCTTTTCTTTTTACATTGATAGAATTTTGAAAAAATTGATAAATGTCAAAAATGTTATTTAATAAAAATTTTTACCCGTTATTTGGATTTTTGGTAACTTTTTGATTACTCACTGTCAATTACCAAAACATTATTTTCTTAAATCTTTTTTCAAGGATTTAATTTATCAATTTTTATATAAATTTATCAATCTTTAATGTGAACGCGTTACTAACTTTTTTAGATTAAATTATCAATTGCTTTTAGAATACAAATTTTCGTTTCAGCTACGTTGATTTGATTGTTTCGATTTATCAACTTTCATTATCATTCACCAACTTCTGATGTTCTTACGAATTCTTTAAATTTATTCACACTAGTAGAAATTTACAAACTTTTATCTTACCCGACTCATCGGCTTTCTCTCATTTGGTTATTTGAAAGTTTTAATTTTACCAACTTAAAAACCATTGTCAAAGATGAATTCATGAGAAGAAAGAGTGGGACTGCCTTTGCGTCTTCGAATTGTGCAGTTTTATCTTATATTGTTATAATGAGGATACACCAAGCATCCTTCAAGCAGGGCTTTGAAGGATCTTATTCTTATTGGTTTTTGTAAATATTCAATGCGAAAAAGTCGGAAACCTTTCTGACTTGCTACGATGACTTGATAAAGCATGAATGCGACGTGCACTGCCGGTCGGGATCAGCTCAAAGAAGTTTCAGCTGGAGATCGGGATACCCAAGTCGCGCTTTGTGCCGCTCGAAGAGATCTCTCATCGCTTCGACGAACCGACCATGAACTTCGTTTACCTGAAATTGAGTGAGAGCATCCGACATTTTAAATGACGGCTCCTTCAAAAACCGTGAGGACTCTGGTGAGGTGTAATGGAGAGAAGCCGGCCTTCAAGAAAACGTAGTGAAACCAGGACTGGTCTACTTGTCCTAGTATTGGCAAAACAGTAGCCAATCTTGCACAAAGTGGTCTCAATTTCTATCCTTCCTCTGGTTTTGAAAATACTCTGGTCTGCCTTCCTAATGAACAGACTGAACATTACATGATCACGAAGCGAAGTGCGATTACTAGTCATACCTCTTTGACGGTGGGGTTCGGATTTCTCTTGAACTCAATCGGTTTCCTGACCACTACGTGCATTGGCCGCTGGAAGGGTAAAGGAGTCCTGTGTGGGAGTAGAGAACCATGTCAAAGACAAAGAGGCGAACTGAGGACACAACCGTTTCCGATAAAACTTACCCAAGGATTCCCCAAAAGAAAATCGGGGCGAACTTGATAGCCCTGGAGAACCGCAAGAAAATCCTGCCACGGGGCTTCCACCACTTATAGACATGCGACTGCATGTAATGCCGAACGATTCAGAAAGAGAACTGGAAACGAAGACAGAGGAAAGAAGGTCCCAACAAATTGAAACAGAATGCACAACGTGTGATCACCAGTTGTTGTGCATGCTTGAACAAGGATTGGGAGCACATAAGCATGAAATCATTCAAACAAATGGATACAGAAAACTAACGAAAGCACGATGAAATTCCAAGATGCCAAACATGGGAAAAGAGAACGGGAAAACGTAAAAGGAGAAGGTAAAAAGAACAGTACTTGACCAAAGCAGATCACTGGAACTAGAGGTCGGCCCGTCTCCATTGCTATGCGAACGAATCCTCTTCTAGCTTTGAGGAATGCGATCTTCAAACAGTGCGAGGCAATGTTAGTTTGAGTCCACTAAGTCAGCATCAAAAGCTGAACGGTCAATCATCCTTCCATGCTGGTGCACTAGCGGGTCGATGCATGCGCTTCTTATAATTCGCTGTCTCAAATTTTGCTGATTGCGTAAATTGTTCACCCGTTTGGCAGCATATATCTAGTCAGACGGTAGATAATCCTAGAACTAGAGGTAGTGCGGGGTTCCTCGAATGTCCTGCCATGCAATTATTTCCTTCCTAAACATTTGATATCAATGACAAAAGGCGGTAAATTTCAAAGTGTTTATTTCGAGGACATATTTGTATGTTGGTGCAGCGCAGCAATGAATATTCTATGGCAGAGCAACAAAACTTCTCTAAATATGACAACTCAACTCCAGCAAATTTTCATAGCAATTCTCTCTCCCTCCCTCCCTCCCTCTCTCTCCCTCTCTCTCTCTCTCTCTCTCTCTCAAGGTTGTGTTCAATTTTTTCTGTCCCCACTTCCCAGGAATAGCATGAACACAATGCTATGACAGAGGTGAAAGAGAATCTTTTACGGGGTATGATCCACGTTAGTCCTATTGGGACATGGAAATTGCTGCTATCAGCTATTACTCCATGAGCCATGACGCGAGGCACTTAGCAACATGAAACTTGCAGAATCATGCCAACTGTGGTATGAGAAACTGCATAGCTAAAAAAGGAAAAGCTATTTTGAAGACTGAAACCCAAATTATGCATGCAAATTGCAGGCAAGAGACTTCTAAGCAAGTAGCAATCCAAATTAATGAGATAACAATTGAAGCTGAAAGATAGAGTTGAGAGGACTCGAACCTCGAAGTCATGCTCCATAAGAAACGTCTCTTGAACGCCACCGGGCACAATGATACAGCTATAACCGGCTTCCAAAAGGGAACTGAAATTTTTCCTTGTTGCTGGTGTGACACCCAACCATGTCCAGATGTGCCTCAGAATCGGTGTGTAGAAGACCTAATAAGTAATTAAGCAGCAGGTATTGAGGGGAGCAGTAAAAGGTTTCGTAAGAACATAGAGTGCATATGACCAAGGATCAAATATTTACCGCAGTACTTGCGAGGACTTTAACCTTGGGGAGAGGCATGAACCCAGTGAGGTCAGTCAGCACAACGACACCAATTGGCAGAACCGAATGCGGTTCGTAGCCGAATACTGCAAAGATAAAAGCACTGCAATTTCAGTCGCCCCATTGGAAAAACTAGGAGAAAGAGATTTAGAAGGTCATCGGGCTGGTTTAGTCGAAAAGGTCTCTGGAAGATATATCGAACATCAACAGCCTACTATGAGGAGTCGAGAACAGAGCCCTACCATCTTCGAGAAGTAATGCAAAACATCAACCCACAAAGCCAATGAGTCTTTGAAAGCTCCGGATTGCGCACACGGAACATAGGAGTGCACATATGTTACGATAGAGCAAAACGCAAGACCTCATGCTCAGTATAACTAAGAGAAAAGTGCACTGGTATAATCCACCAGACTCTTCATCAGTCAGCTGACATCTCCCTAGGCAGTAGCTAATTCTCTTTTAACAGAGTTTAAGAAACACAGAAGGCCAACTGATTTTCAGTTTCCAAAGGACAAGCTAACTACAATATTGAGGAACGGAATGGAACTGACCATAAGCCTGATTCGGATCAAAGGCTGTCATATCCTCCACGTGCAGAGTCAGTGGAAAATAACGGCAAGCATGCTTACATATGTACCTGCAGAAAGCAAAATTCCAAACCCACCTTCAAAGCCACGAAACTAGTAATAGCAATAAGTCAACAACACCTCATCATTACAAAGATATCAAACAGAGAGACCGACTGAGAAACCCACCTCGACAACTTTCGCCCAACTTTGCTCTGATCATCTATGGGAATCACCACACAAGCCACAAGCGAGCCAACAACTCTGGTCCATCAAAGAACCAGCAACAAGTGAAACCACGAACAAAGAGCGAATATATTTAAACCCCCAAAGGAAGAAGTAGAAGAAGAAGAGGAGGCGGAGAGACAGAGAGAACTAACAGGAGGGCTTTGGAGAGAGGAAGGAAGAGGAGAGACAAGAGGACGAGTATGGCGTCGAAATGAATTGCGCCGAGCCATATCAGCATCGCCGTGACCATGTGCAACGCGTTCGACGATGGGAACTTTTCTCTCCCGTTAAAGACTCGAAATTTCTCGGTCTGCTGTTGAGGATTCATCTCGCTCTCGTTACCCATCATCACTGCAAAAAGATTAGCAGACCACAGAACTATAATACTCGCTCAAGAGATTGGCACCCTAGCGTGGTTTCGTGTATTATGTTGAATACTTGAGAGGCAGTGTTGCTGGGGTTGATTCATCTGGAGAGGTTATATAGACGGCGTCTCAGGATGTCCTGACGAAACACGGTCCTCAACCCTCCTCCATGCACGGTCGCGTAATTACCGAGTACGCAGATAACGTCAAGAAGAGACGAGACATATCAGAGGAGAAAAAGATGAGCTCCGATTTGTTTTTTCTCTGTAGTCCGTTGTCGCTGTTCACCTCGGAGTACCAAGTGGCCACGACATTCGGTCGAGGAAGCTTGGCTCCTTCTTTTGGAAATTAGAGATTCCATTTCGTTTGGCATCTTTCTTACATCTTTCTTATTCACTGACGAGAGGACAAGAACTCGACCCACCCTCTTCCGCTGATCCAGAAAAATCATCGTATGAGTATATATAGTTATATACGTCACAGTCCCAAAAACAAACGATAAAGCAAACTAACGTGGGTACTAGATTGAACTTGATGAATGATATAACGGATCCACGCAAAAGCTATATGGACCTACTATTATAATTGATTGTCTGAATTCTGTTAGTACTATTTTGCTGGAATTTGACTCCGTGACGGAATACATTTCCCTGAAAGTTTTATTAGGACACAGTTTTGTGGCAATTGTGAATGTGAAATATTATAGGTAGACAAGGGAATTGACAATTTTACTTTAAATAGAAGTGAATGTACAAAAATTTTGCTGGAATTTAATTGACGACACAGTTCAAAGATGCAACGTTGGAATATAACTATAGTGTAGAAATTGAAAGATAATTGAAATATAATATGTTTGTTTTTTTTTTTGTGTACAAGGCTTCCAAGAATTTAACACTAGTATTTATAGTGCCTATCACATAACCGCTCCAGAGCAATCCTCATGCAATTTTAGCCATGTTCATTTATCTCAGTGAATCTCAATGCGATATTCTCATGATGCCACGATCTTATCTGGTGATTTCTCCTTTAAAATCGTGCCAATGTTGGAATCTAATTGATGATGTAGCCGAAAGATGCAATGCCAAAATAAAACTAGAACTACAGGAATTGAAAGATAACATGTTTGTTATTTACGTGCAAGGCTTCCGATAATTTAATACCGGTATTTATAGTACCAATTACATAACTATCTAGAGAATCTAGATGTCTCCTTTAAAATCGTGCCTAGATCTTTTTGCCTTGTGGAGTTAATTTTATCTCTTATCCACGATCTAGAGGACTTTATAGTTCTTTCCAAGAATGATTTCGAATTAGAATATTATAACTATTTCTTCTCACTTAAATATTAGAGTGCGTTTGGTAACATTTCTATTTTCGAGAACAATTTCTTTTTAGAATTAGTTCTTTTTTATGTTTATTCCCTAGAACAGTTTTTGAGTAAAATAATACGTTTAGTAATTGTACAATATTTCTATTTCGGAATAGAAAAAGAATAGGAATGCGTTAGGTATGACCCACAAGTTTTTTTTGTAATGTATAAATTCTTTTAATTTTTTAATAATTTTTTTTGAGGTTCTTTTTTTTTCCTCTCTTCTTCTTCCTCCTTTAGCTAGTCGCCAAGCGATCGCAGGCAATGGATAGTGACCAACAGCATGCGGGGGGCAGCGGATGACAATGAGGAAGAAGAAGAAAAGAAAAAAAAAAAGAAAAGAATGAAAAGACTTATTTCTAAAAATTGTTCATAGGAACAAGAAGTTACTTTGTTTCTACTTTTTGTTTCTATTTAAAATCTATTCCCTGTCCATTTTTCTATTTCGAAGAATAGAAAAATTAATCGACATTACTAAACAGATTTATGCATTTTTTCTATTTCGGGGAACAAAAGAACAAAGAAATAAATACGTTGCCATGCAAACCCCTAGTATTTGTTCGGTATTTCTTTTTCTTTTTCTTTGGTCTACTCCTATCTTATATTTAATTTATAAGTCAACTATGTGTGCTATTAGTTATGCGTAGATTGTGAAACTCTACTCCCTCATTCATGCGTTTCCATCCTAGCCCCTGAGAAGGTGGGGAATCGAACTCATCACCTTCCCCTTTCCATTCGGGAAGGATGGCAAATATGGCAACCCCCAGTGGTTTTGTTCGGCATTTCAATTGGTAACTTAGGGCTGTTTGACAACCAGCTAAACGGTGGTTGATTCTATTATTTTGTTCTACTAAATAAAAAAAGAATATAAATTTGTTTAATAACTTTTTTTGTTTCCGAGAATAGATTTGGAACGAAATTAAGAAGTAAAAAAAAAAAAAAATTACTTTTTTATTTCGAGAACAACTCCAGAATCAAGTTTATTTGCTTTATTTTCTTCTTTTCTTTTTCCTTTTCTTATTCTCATTCTTCCTTTGGCCAGTCGTCGGCTAAGAAGCACCGACACTTTCTGAAAGCCTTCGTATCATGTCCAATACTCCGACAAGTGTCCAACACGCTCCGACACACTCCGACACGTTTCGTGGTTAACTCTTCCCGACATGCTCTGACAAGCGATTCCGACATGCACGACGTCAATTTTAAATTTTTTTAATATTTGAGAGGTCAAAATGTAAATATATGAAAAAAATAATGAAAATAACAAAAATAACGGGGAAAAAAGAAAATTCTTACTCTAAAGTTTCTCACTTATGAGTTCTGATCTTCCTGTGAGTGACAATGGAACGCCCCTCTTCTTGTTGGCGTTCCGTTGCCTCCACATACTTAAAGTTATAATTTTTTTTGCTTCTTTCCGCCTCTTGCAAGCATCCCTTGCGAGTTATCTCTTTTGGTCTATGTTATTGGCTTGTGAGTTATCTCTCACATTTTCCGTGGCGAATTTAGTGATCTCCTTTTCTTTTGGTCATACTTCGAGAGTTCTTGTCCTGAATTTTTATTTTTCTCAAACCTTATTTTGCAGAGGAGCTCCAAGCTAGTCTATATCATGAACTCCAAACTTTGTTTAGGATTATAAGAAATCTCACTAATCTTTGACAAGTATAAGAAAACATGACATGTTCCTTCAAGTTTACTCTTTCATGTTTGCAATTTTTGAATTTCTTGTTCAATTTCTGTCAAATTAAAACAATGAATAATATTAACAAATGTTGGATTAATATTTTTAGTATAAATTAATTCTATGCTCTTTTATTATTATTATTATTATTTTTTTTATTTTTTGCATTTATATATAAAAATATATATTTAATATATAACGTGTCGGAATGTGTCAGAATTCTCTATTTTTTGAGAAATGACATATCGGCGTGTCGTGTCGCGTGTTGCGTGTCCGTGTCGGTGCTACATAGGTCGTTGGCTTGGCCGAGGCCGGCAACTGGCCAAATGAAGGAGGAGAAGAAAAAGAAAAAAGAAAAGAAAAAAAAAGAGAAATATAATAAAATTATTAAAAAATAAAAAAATCCTAATTCACAAAAGAATTTGAAATCTTACCAAACCCATTTTTATGTCAAGAATAAAAATTTTAATAATGTCACGAAACCATGTCCATCAAACACCTTCCAAATCGGACCAAAAGTAAACAAAAAAGGAAGGCCTAAAGGCACCATCTTTATAAAGTTGCTTCGTGATAATGGTCTTTATTCGATAATCACGAACACAAAAGCAGAACTGATCCGATGCCACAAGCAAAAGCTAACCTTTTTTCGCAATCCAATACCGTGATCAAAAGAGATCTAATTCTCAGGTGCACGATAGTGCGATGTTTTCTCAAGTGGGAACTCACGAACCCCGATATAAATTTCCTGACTTTGGTTTCACATTTTTGTTATTTTTATAGGCAGGACGTGATGTTATCTGTAAGGATAGGAGATAGGCGCATGAGCAAGAGCTTGGAGAGAAAATTTGTTTATCATGGTTGGGCTGCCGTACTAAACAAATATCACAAATTAGCCAGGCCGGCATCTTTTTTTTTTTTTTTTGGTAGCTTTCTTTAGTTTGTATACTAATTTGTGGTTTTACCAAGTCATAGCATCTTCCACAAATCTTTTCACTCCAGCAAAACTTCGTGAATCACCCTCACTCGTCATACTAAATGTCAAGCGAATCGATGAACCATGAATTGTTTGAACCAACTATTCTATTTGGTGCTTTTTTTCTTCAATTTGGCATGCCCGTTCAAGTTTATCTCAACAGTGTGATCGAAGATAGGGACAGGGTATAAATAATGCTAATTTATCCAATATTAAATCTAATAAGAGATAGATATGTCTTTTGATAACGTCTTATATGTTAAGATTATTTTTTGGGGGCAATTATGCATGCACTTTGATTTAGTCAAGTTGAATTCAATTATGGGGGTAATAGACCCTAAACCCATTTAAAAGTAATTTATTTTTTTGTCCCTGGCATCTTTGTGATATGTTTGTAGTAAAACGGAAATGAGGCCATCGCAGGTTCTCCATCTCCTCCTTCCTCCTCCTTTTTCATCGTCTTCTTGAATCACCAAGCTTCCATGAAATGGGCCGAGCTCTAGCGCCTCTCCCGGCGAACCCCACCTCCCTCTCTCTCCTCCTCCTCCTCCTCCTACATCTCTTCTCCCCATTACAGCCCGTCGAAGCGCTGGGTTTCCAGTATAGCACATTCAATCCCTCCACCGACTACAACACCTTGGCCGCCATCGATCCGGCCCTCATCAACAACAATGCCCTTCAGGTCACCCCCGACTCCATAGGCAACCTCATCCTCACCAACCGATCCGGCAGGATCCTCTACAAGCAGGGCTTCAAGCTCTGGGACGGCCCCCCTGAAGCCCCCACCAAGGTCTTCTCCTTCAACACCTCCTTTGTCATCAACATCTCCCGGATCAAGAACGGTACCCCTGGCGAGGGCCTGGCCTTCATCGTCGCGCCGGACCAGAACCTCCCGGCGGGGAGCTTCGGAGGCTACCTCGGGCTCACCGACGCCACCACCGACGGCCACGCCAGCAACCACCTCCTGGCCGTCGAGTTCGACACCTTCAGACAGGACTATGACCCGGACGCGAACCACATTGGCCTCGACATCAACTCGGTCGTGTCCAACCAGACCATTTCGCTGGCGGACCATGGCTTCGACCTCGCTCCGAACCGCACCGTATTCTTCCATGTGTGGATCGGATACGATGGTGGCCGGAAGCTCATGGAGGTCTACATGATCGACGAGGATGAGTCCACCCCGACGAAGCCCAAGCCGACGTCCCCAATCATGACGGCAAACATCGACATGAGCAAAGTGGTGAACCAGAACTCCTACTTCGGGTTCGCCGCGTCGACCGGGGACAACGCGGAGCTCAACTGCGTGCTAAGTTGGAACATGACGGTGGAGGAGCTACCGAAGGGCATGCCGGCGGGGCTGGTGATCGGGTTGGCCGTTGGGATCCCGACGGCGGTGTTGGCACTGGCTGGGGCGGCCGCCCTGGGCGTCTGGGCGTGGCGGCGGAGGGCAGCGGCGCGCGACCCGAAAATACTAGGGACGCTGAAGAGCTTGCCGGGGATGCCGAGGGAGTTCAAGTTCAGGGATCTGAAGAGGGCGACGGGGAATTTCGACGAGGGGAACAAGCTAGGGCAGGGAGGGTTCGGGGTGGTATACAAGGGGGTGCTGACGGTGGAGAACCGGCAGGTGGCGGTGAAGAAGTTCTCGAGGGACCAGCTGCAGAGCAAGGAGGACTTCTTGGCCGAGCTCACCATCATCAGCCGCCTGCGCCACCGTCATCTCGTCCCCTTGCTTGGTGAGTTCAAATTCCCATTAAAATTTCTCTTTTTTAATTCTTTTTTATTCCTTTTTTTAATTTCGATGTCTTCTTTTACTGAAAGTTGATGGCGCACGCGTTTCAAAATAAAAGAAATTTTTTTTTAAAAATCCACTCTTGTACGCTTTTTTTTTTTTTTTTTTTTTTTTTTTTTTTTTTTTATAACCCTGAAACCGCTATCGGCCAGCAGCCTAGGCGTAAACTAGGGGCGGCTGAGCCCACCACCTGACCTAGCATGCGGTTGAGTCACACAAGTGAATGCGGGGATTCGAACTCGCTCCCCTCCGATAGAAGGATTGAGCGCAAACCACTCGACCACCAATGGGGTGGGTCTTTTTCATTTTTCATGAAATTTATTTTACTCTTTTTCTTGGAATGGTTAGATTTAGGTTGCTTTGATAAGACAGGGCTGTAGAGTAACGTTTCTGTTTCTCCCAATTTGTGTTCTTTTATTCTTCAGAATAAAAAAAGAACATAAATCCGTTTAGTAACACCAACTTATTTTTCTATTCCTCAAAATAAAAAATAGCCGGTGAATAGATTTGAAACAAAAAAAAAAAAAAAAAAAAAGTAACTTCTTGTTCCCAAAAATAATTTCTAAAAATAAGCTAATTTTTTTCTTTTCTATTTTTCTTTTGTTCTTTATCCTTGTTGTGGTCACCGCCGGTTGCCCTCTAACCACTAGCCACCTTTGGCCGCTCGTGGCCACCGTCGGCACCTGACCGTCGGCGATCGTTGCCGTCGCCGCCCACAGCCCACCACCTACCCCGTCACTATACGATCGCCACCAATCGCCATCATTACTGCTCGATCACTGGTAGCTTGCCGCTCGTCGCCGATTGCTGCTTGTCGTCGCTCAACTGCCGACTGCCGCCCATAGCCCATTGGCTGTTGCCGATCGCTGAAGGCCGATGGTCAGCAGCAACGATCGATGGTCGTGTGGCGACAGGTGGCAAGCAGTGGGCGGCGGTTGGCTGTTTGTGAGCAAGAAGAAAAAAAATGAATAAATATAAATATTTATAAATTGTACTAAACGCATTTCTATTCTTTTTCTATTTCAGGTATAGAAATTTTGTATAATTACTAAACGCGTTATTTTACTTATAAATTATTTCTCGGAGTAAAAATAGAAAAAAATATTTTTGAAAAGAAACTATTTTCCGGAAGAGAAACGTTACCATGCACACCCATAGAAGTAGATGATGTCCCCGTACGACTTCTTGGTAATTTTATTAACTTTGAATTGGAAGGGGTCATCGGTTCGATAGCGGTTAGGAACAATTAATTATCTATTTATATAATTAAAAATAATCTTTTTGGGGGAAATTAAAATTTTAGTGATTTAGTGATTATGAAGCAAATATTCTGAAGAGCCTCCCATATAAGATGACTCTTGAAATCCATTCTTGGTCCACCCTGTCACCACCTTTTTTTGTTTTAATATTTTTTCGATTTATTTATTTATTTATTTATTTTCAAATCTAATTGCACTCAAATTCGAGACTTTGCAACCTACTAAATAAAAGTCAAACATTATCTTAAAAAGAAAAAAAATTGTCCAAGTCTGCTCCCTTTCGAAATGAGATGAAAGGCTTGATAAAAGCAACCAGATTTTTAAACATTGTCGAAGTCTTGTGGTATGCACATTAAAAAATGTGTCGGTCCAGGCCACATGAATCGACGTCATCTTGAGAAATCATCATCTAATTTTTTTTGCTCGGATAATGTCCAGATGTGCTAAATGAAATTCAGAAAAATAAGAAGAAGTAAATTTTGAGAAAATGGCCCACCGTACTCGAAGCGACAAACGTGCTGGCTTAGCTTTGCCGCCGGTCCAAAGATTCTATCATTGAAAGAAGGGTTTGACCGGTCAAGCGGGACCCAAATCGTATGGCTGCCGGGCCCCACGCCGCGCTGCAAAAAATCCCCCTGTTTTTCTTCAAGAAGAGAAACTCCTTCCTGGATTTTCATTTTAAAAAAATTAATTTTATATACATTTATCATCGTCTGATGAATATAAATATTATTATATTTTTTATTAAATTGGCAAAATTTGTCAACTTGTGATTGGACCCCGCTCCAAACGCGTCAAGGCCGGCCGCGATTCTCAGCGCATGCTGAGCGTGCAATAAAATAAAATAATTATTGTCTTTTTGTTTTTTTTTTTTTGGTATTGATGGGAGTTTTGACGCCTGCGCCATTTATGACGTCATTTTTAATTCACGTAAATTTATTGCGAAAAAAGAAGAAGAAAATTCATTTTGTTTTTTTTTTTTTTCCCGACAGGGTGGTGTCACCAGAACGGGATGCTGCTCCTGGTCTACGACTACATGCCGAACGGGAGCCTCGACGGGCACATCTTCTCTGGCCCGGAGAGACAGACGCTAGAGTGGAGTCATCGCTACAAGATCGTTGCCGGCGTCGCCTCCGCACTCCACTACCTCCACGACGAGTATGACCAGAAGGTCCTCCACCGCGACCTCAAGGCCAGCAACATCATGCTCGACTCCAACTTCAACGCCCGCCTCGGCGACTTCGGCCTCGCCCGCGCCATCGACAACGAGAAAAACTCCTACGCCGAGCTCGAGGGCGTCCCGGGGACGGTCGGCTACATCGCCCCCGAGTGCCTCCACACCGGTAAGGCCACCCGGGAGTCCGACATCTTCGGCTTCGGCGCAGTCATCCTGGAGGTGGTGTGCGGCCAGCGCCCGTGGACGAGGGCCGGGTTCGATGGGTTCCAGTTCCTGGTGGACTGGGTGTGGTCGCTCCACCGCGACGGGGGATCCTGGAGGCGGTGGACGGGCGCCTGGGCGGCGGCTACGCGGTGGAAGAGGCCCGGCGGCTGCTGCTCCTCGGGCTGGCTTGCTCGCACCCGATTGCCGCCGAGAGGCCCAAGACGCCCGCCATCGTGCAAATCCTTTCGGGGTCAGTGGAAGTGCCGCACGTCCCGCCTTTCAAGCCGGCGTTTGTCTGGCCCTCGGCTGGCCTTCTGAACGAGGAAGGAGACACCACGGACGTGACGCCGAGGACGTCGTCGTCGCAGTTCGGGCCGGACTGGACGTCGACATACGTGAGTAAAGAAAGCGATGCCGGGTAGAATAACAGCTCTCCCGTGTGAGATGGAAAGAATGGAACTGGCCTTGTAGGCCTGCATCAGAGCTGGGGGGAAAAGAAAAGTTTTTTTTTCTTCTCTCTCTTTTTAATTAAGATTTTTCTTTATATCATTTTTCATTTGGATTGTAAATATTTTTATTTTCTATTTTGTTCGATTTACTAATTTTCTGTTTAAAAATCACTTTTGCTTCTTCAATTGGGAAAGGAGGTCTACATACACTTGAAACGATTAGAATTGGCTGCGCTACATGCGTCGCCAAGTGATCCGCGAGGGTGGTCCACTTATTTCCCGTGGTAATATACACAGCTTATGAAATCGCCCGCAAACATAGATATGATTAGAACTGGGCGTTCTCACGACAGCAAGACCTTCGCCGGCATGTAGGTTCTTGGAGATCCTCAGGTTTCTGAAGTCTTTGTTGTTTCGCCGGTTTTCGTTCCTATAACGAAAAATCTTTCATCAAATGACTAGTTTCAGTTTTATTAGTTTTATTAGAGGAGACTTAGGTTCTTACTAAATTTGAGCAGAAAATGTCAAATGCAAATGTAAATATTATTGCCAATTTGTACATTACAACCCTGATGACCAATACTGAAGATGACTTGATGACTAACAACTTATGGGAATAGATTATGCCGAAATCTAATCGACTACACAGCTTGAACACAATTTGTTGTGACTTATACTTCAGGATCCAAACTATGTCGGAATTTAATCAACATCACAGCATGTTTAGGTGTAGAGCTGGAATTTAATCTATAGCAATGCTCATGGATAGGAAATACAATACTGTAATCTAATCGATGACTTTGGGTTCATGGTGTAGCATCGGAATCTAATCGACGATGTTAGATCGGAGGTAGATACACACCGGAAATTACGATAAAGTAAAGGCAATTGTTGTGTTGTTTTGCCGGGGGAGGGGATGTTCCTTGTTGTGTGGCTTGTGGTGTTTATAGAGCAACCTAGTAACCATCAGTCGGTTAATCCTTCCTTGAGAGTCGATCTTAGTTTCTTCCATGTTCTTTGCTTCCTTCTTAACTGCCTTATCAACATCTTGTTGTTTCCTAACTCGTTGAAAATGCTTGCACGACTTAATCAGCAAGCAATAACCGTTCCTTTAATTCTATGCGCCCTTTTATATACCAACTGTTCGCACTTGAATCTTGACTCCAATTATATTTGAATTCTACATCCATAGTGCTATCCCAAGACCTAGACATGTGGCAATTAACTACCTTGCCATTGAACTAAGCATCTCCACTTGTAGGCCTAGTGACACTCAGCCCAAAGGTTCTTGAAATCTTTGGTCATCCTTGGTCTTTATGACCGATACGGGCTAGATTGCTACTATTATCACCCTCGTAACCATTGCTACTATTATCATCCTCGTGACCAACACGTGATAGCGAGGGTAATTTTGAATGTTAACATATGCCTCATTTTCAAAGAAATAAATTTGAATTTATTTATTTTAAAGGCATACCTTATCCTTTGTGCAATATTCCGAGGATAATTATCATGCCTTTCTGCTTTCTAATGTCTCTTTTCCTATACGCAACTGATATGGATTCTTGTTTCTTGTATTATCTTGACACCTCACTTCGAATTCCCACAGATAATTATTTCCTTTTCTAAACCACCGTCCTTTGCTTGTGTATACCTTAGGGGTTTTTACTGTCACTTTGTCTTCTTTAAACCTTAAATCCCTCTTGCAATTTCCTTCCCGTTTTTGCTCCATCATTCGCCATGGCATAGAACGCTTCTAAGCGTGATTCCGAAAGCTATATTGCCAATTTCAATGCTCTCCAAAGGGGTGAGCATGCTAGAAATTGTCGCTTTAGGTTATTGAGTGCTGTCGAGAATGAGTCCGATTGCTTTCTCCTGGGTCCTAGCCTTATTGATCATCGCACTATTCCTCCATCTCTCAAGGCTTGCTTTCCTGCTAAGCATGATGAGACTCTAGCTCTTCAGCATCCCTCCATCTTGGATATTTGGTCTTCAACATCTTCTTTGTGTCACGGATTTCCTTTGTTGGAAGCCGATTTTCATTAGTGGTACCTATGCTTAAAGGATGATATGGAGACTCGACTTTCTTGGATGAATGCAGGGATAGCGATGGCATTTGAGGTCAGTATGTCATCGCATGACTTGACTCGACGGCTGGTGGGTTCTGTTATAAGCTTTTGGTCCCCATCAACAAATAGCTTCTTTTCTACTTGGGGACCCATGACTGTTACTCTTATGGACATATTCACCATGTTAGGCTTCGAACTGCTGGGACATCCTGTTGAGGACATATCTTCACTGGAGACACCTTTTATCTCAAAAGGAGTCCTCACCTATAGTAACTTTCTAGAATGATTTGGTCATAAGTTTGGGCCCGTCAAACCTTTCGAGTGTGTCACCTTTCTTGTTGTATTGGCTATCAAAATATGTATTCCTTAGTCCAACACTCAACGTTTGCAAGGATTATCTCCAAATTGCCTCAAATCTTGCAATTGGTAGATGTCTTGCCTTAGCCCCACTTACTCTAGCTACTTTATAGAGGTTTTACTCATGTTCACTATCAATGAAGTCCAAGGAGACTGGCACTATTTCCGGTCCATTTTGGATATGTATTTACCCTTTCTTTTTAGTGCTGGCTCTCGTGATCTTCCTCATTACTCTTTGCCGAACTCTAAAAAGCCTCAACCTTTTCCTTTAGGTTGTCGACTGTTGAGTCGTTCGCCCCATGATGCACCCTCGCAACTTCCTCCTTTTGCCTTTTATCTCCAAACCCTCTTGGGAGCTAACCGCAGCGATATTGAATTCTTCCCTTATGATCGTGAAGAATTCTATTACCTTTTGATCAAGACGCTGTAGGCGATTGTCAAGGTTTCTGTATTCGCACACTATCCCCAGTAGATCTTCCGCTATGTTTGTCTTCGATGGGCAAATTCTATCCGGTCTTTGAAATATATTTTCCCAATTACCGTGCTAGGCAATTTGGTCTCTATCAAGCCATTCCAATGCCAAATCCCTATTCAGTGGGTTTTCATTGGATGAACAAGAAGAAATATAACCTTGAGAAGTGCGATCCCCTTGTCTGTTGCTTCTAGATTACCAGTGCCGTGTATGCTTGAATATGCCTTAGATCTTACTAGGATTTTCAGCCACGCCTTGGCTACGGGCCCGTTTGGTTCGGCTTTGGAAATGCCCTTAGGAGAATGCAAATACCTTTGAGGTAAATGGATTTTCCGAAATGCTAGACTATTTGGTAAACTATAACTCAAAAGTGCTTTAGGGAAATGCGAGACTGTTTGGTAAATATATATTTGAAAAGCCCTTTAGTGTGACCAAATTAAGTTTTTTAGTTTTAGTATTTTTAAAATTGCAAAAAAAAAAAAAAAAAAACAATGACTATATAACATTTTACACTTTTATGTTGAAAGTAATGTAAAAGATATATATTAGTAAATTTATTTAAAAATTATATTAAAAGAATTTGATTATTAGATGCAAATCTCAACTTTTGGCCTAGGGTTCTTTTAGGTTTGTTTTCAACTTTGAATAAATTTTTTAATTATTGTAGTATTAATCATCTTCGTTAATTAATGATCATTCTAGTGTATTGATAAAAAATTGAGCTATTAATTGTCAAAAGATAAAAATGACAAAAAAGAAAAAAAGAAAAAGGTAAACCCAACATTTGCAAAGAGTTTTTATTATTTTTTTAAAAAATAAAAATAAAATCCGATGAAATTCCGTCGCCGATCAATGACGGTTGGGGTGTGGGGAAGATGATTGGTTTAAAAAGAAGAAGAAGAATAAGTCAACGGATGAATAGTAAAAGTGGACTTGCATTTCTGAAATGCTGAAAGCCCAAAGTAGGTTCCTAGGGACACCATGAGAACCAGGATGGAACCGCTTCTAATCTACCCGAGCTGCATTTCCTAGAGGATTCTACCAGGCTGGAGAAGAAGAGGAGTTTAGAAAGCCATAGAGAGGTTTTTCAAAACACTCACTCTACTTCAAGGGACTCTGCCCAACACAATACACCCTCCTTGCCTTATATAGGCAATAAGAGGTCACAACGAACAAGGACCAAGCTAATGGGTCCGGGAACAAACAGTGGCATCCGAAACTTTCGGGAGGGAATTATTCACACACTATGAACAGTGATCGTACTGTGAACAGTACTTTCCCTAGCCTAGTGCTACAGTAAAAGTGAACAGTACTATGCTACAGTGAAATTGTACGGACATCGGCCTTTCAGCAGTCTCGTCCGTCATGAGCATTGTAGTCATAGTCTGAGTCGTCCGAGCTGTTTGCTGTTGTCAGAAGATGTGCTTCGTACTTCTGTTCAAGATCTTCAAGATCTTCTGGAGAGAGTATTTGTTTTAGACGATGTGATGAGGATGCTTCCTCATGAGCTCGGTGGGATGCTTCTTCTTCAGCCCAGTTTGTATTGTCATCTTCTGTGGTGTTGGCAGGAATGCTTGGCTGAGGCCAATGGAGTGGCTGTGAGTAATAGGAAGTGTCTATTTGGGATAAGGACAATGGTTCCTGGTCGTAGGGATCTTGAGAAAGAGGACCTCCCCAACGTGCATAGGGGTCTTGGGTAGGTTGGACATTGTCTGGTGCACTTGTCATTTCATTATCCTCAGATGATTCAGTTTGTCTGAATTGCCTGAGTGCTTCCCTAGCTTATGGTACTAGGTCATAATGATCCCATACAGTGGGTTCATTATAATTCCATATACTTTCAGGAATGGTTTTGTTTTCTTGGCATAGGATTCTCTGGAGTTCTCGATATTGGGGTTGGCAAGATGCGACAGATCTCGGATAGGATTTGTGAATCCGAGCTTCTTTGCTATCCATATGTGGTTTGTAGGATGTGGTTCCTATCTCCAGGGGAGCATTGATGATGTTGCCATTGTTTCGGCAGAAGTGCCATGGACGTCGGAAAAACAGGATGGTATGGATCTCAGGATTTGGTGTTGTGGTTCTAAGTTCCTTTTCCAAGAGATGTTTCCAAAGTGAGTAGGAGGATAGAACCAATTGAGAAAGTCTAGAAGGTTTCGATCACTTTCTTTCTCGATATTTCTACCAAGTAAGAATATCCCGGTGAGGTTTGCAACAAATCTCCTGGTTGGGATCTCAAAAGCTATCAAGTACTTATTGGTTAAGTACCACAATAGCGTCTTAAGCGATCGTGGAAATCATCTTCTTTCCAGATAAGAGGATGTATGAATGGATATTCCGGATTTAATCCACAAGGATAAAGAATCGAACTCGCATTGAATCTCGAACAGATCCGTGTGGCTTTGCCACATGAGGTTTTCTAGATTTGCGGTGAGATTGTCGTTCTCGATTTGTTCAATAATCTCCTGGGAAATTTCCAGCTTGGCAAATCTTTGATCTTCTCAATCTTGTATTTTACGCCATGATTGAGCATATGAAAAGCAGTGCCTTTTGATATACATGTTGATTTCGGCTGGTGCCTTTGGTCTTGACAAGAAATCAGCAAGAACATTCTTTTTCCTGGAATATGTTTGGTTTCAAAAGAATATTTTGAAAACCATTCAGCCCATCGAAGCGGTTGGGAATTTGGAATCGCTTCGTTTAAACTTGGTCATCCGAGGAAAAGATGCCATGTCTAATTCCACCAGAAATGATGGCCGATGAGATGGAATTCAAACTTCTTGATCCCATTTTTGACTGCTAAGATTTCTTTGAAAGTGGAGTGGTAATGCATTTCAGATTGTGAAAACTTTCCACTTTTGTGAGCACAAAGGTGTCTCTTACCATCAATTTCTTCAAGCAGAATAGCTGCCCAAAGATTCGTCACCGGCATCGTTTGAAGAATTCTTTTACCCGTTGATGGTATTTTTAGTGGTGGGAGATTCCCGCATAATCTCCTTAAGCTCAAGAACCGCTTTTGTCCGAGTTTTTCCCCAAGGTGGAGGATTCTTCTTTAGCATGGACTGCAAAGGAATCAGAAGTTTTGCAATATTTGGGACAAAGTCCCTGAGATAATTAATTATCCCCAGGAATTGCTGGACTTCATTCTTTGTGAAATTCTCTTCAGGAAACTTTAACAGTTCCTGAGCAATATGCGGCCCTGGATAGTACACGTACCCTTGTTGAGGTGCATACCCAGAAATTCAATTTCTGTTTGGGCAATATTCATCTTTCTCTGGGAAAGCATGATGCCATGCTTTTTGACAATTTCTGCGAATTGTTCAAAGAGTTGGCAGTGTGACTGCTCATCAGAACTGTAGAGCAGGATATCATCGATATATACTGCAGCATTTGAAAGGATTGGTTGGAAGATACGACACATGGCCTTTTGGAAAAGGGATGGTGCTACCTTTAAGCCAAAAGGAAGAACTTTCCACTGAAAGTGTTGGTTTGGAATACAAAATCCTGTTTTGGATCTGTCTTCAGGATGGATGCCCAATTGCCAAAATCCGGCTTTGAGGTCGAATTTGGAATAGATATGGGCCTTTGTTAATCCAGTTTAGAGAGAGTCTCTGGATGGTAAAGGAAATTTGTCATCCTGGAGGAAAAGATTGAGAGGTTGGTAGTTGATTACCAATCTCATCTTTCCTCTGTTCTGCTCAGCTCGTTTGTTAACATAAAAGGCTTCACAAGCCCATTGAGAGTTGGAGATTTCAATAAGGCCTTGTTGCAATAGTTCTGAGCATTCTCTTTGAGCCAAAGCCAAGTGTTCTGGCTTCATTCCCATGTGACTCGCCTTGGTTGGATTTATATCTTCATTTTTCTTGAAAGGAAGGCGAACGAAGAATTCTGGATTTTGCCATAAAGGGTGGGAGCACTTTTGAGCAAATTTCGCATGGGATTCTCGAACATGATTCCAACAATTTTTGCATTATTGGATCTAACAGCTCATCCGAATGGAAAAGAGCCTTTGGATATTGACAAACTCGAGAATTGGTTCTTATACCTAAGACCTTTTCCGGGAATGATACGAAGCCGTGAGATCTCGAGTCATAACGTCCTAACCAATGATCGGTCTTTGTTGGGAAGATTGGATCCAAAGATCTTTGTGGTTATTGAGCATTGTGGGAAAACTGAATGGTCACGGGGGTAGTTCTCACGTTTGTGGAGAAAGTATCTCCTGAGGCAGAGTTGAAATATCGAACATAAGGAGTCCAATATTCTTCAGGAAGAACTTTGGTATCCAAGATTGAACAACTTGCTCCAGTATCAATGAGAGCAATGGCAGTGATTGGTTTAGCAAACTTTGAGGTGAAGATCTTTACAGGAAAATGGGGACAGTGGGTTTGACTTGAAAATATGTCAAGATTTTGTTCGCAGATGTGGGTGATATGTGAAAAATATCTTGATTCGAATCGAATCAATTTCACTGGAATTGTCGTAACATGGAATGATACAAAGAGTTTGTTCAGATTGTTCTTCATCGCCAGAGAATAATGATTCAACATCATCATTTTCAAGAGAAATACCTGTTTCATGCTCAATCTGATGTATCAAATGATGTTGGCCCTTTCTGGCTTGGGGACAGTTTTTGGCAAAGTGTCCTTTTTGGTTGCAGATGTAGCAACGATTCGACTTTTTATGACCTGAGCGATCCTTTCTTTTTCGTAGGTATCGCCATTTCTTCTTTCTTCGGAAGTTCTTGTGGCCATGTTGGGACTTATTCATCGAGAACTTCTTGAAGTGTTTCTTCTTTCGAGAATACTTTCCGCAAGTACCATCACAATCTCTTTTGGAACATTTGATCTTTAGCTTGTGACGAGAGCAGCCGTCTCGAGGGTTGGATCACCGTTGATATAGGACTTGACCATCGGCGTTTTAGGCATATTTCTTCAAGACATAGATGGATTTCTTGTTGTATTTCTCCGGAGGTATATCCCGAACTCTCTTTTGTCTCCCAAAAAGGATCTTTCGACCATTTGGGATAATTCCTTGGGGATGGAATTCAAGAAGATATGCTTCAGATTTGGATCCGCTCCAATTTGGTAAAAGAGCTGGAGCATAATTCGATAATGCTTATCAAGATGTTTCTTTTGGAAGGAACAACATTTTCTTTCGAAAAACTCTCTTCTTTTCATTTCGATAAGATCGGTGGGTTTTCCCACAAAGAAGTGGTATAGGATAGTGATGGCTTGGCTGAAATTTGGTGACATCAGAAAATGGATCTAGTCTTGTTCTGATACTGATTTCCACCAAAGTTTAAGACTTCCTGTGAATCTAGTAACAAAATTGTAAAGGACATCATTCATATCATGGTTGGTGAGGGACCGAGTGTTTAACCAAGTATGAAATTTCTCAAGTCTTTTCGGCCATTTGTGGTAAGGAATATCATCGATGGTAAAAAACTGTTTTGATGCCATAGACACATGATTTCGGGGTTGTCCCTAACAACCTCTCGGGTCGAGTAAATTGACTCCATTTCTTGATCCGGGAGGATCAGCCATGAATATTGAAGAAGTTACTGGTACAACAGGAAGAGGATCAGGCTCAGTAACTGAAAAGGATGAAGTGGAAGAGGATGATACTGAATTAGATTCAGTATCAGAAGTAGTAGTATCAATTTGTTCTGCTGGGAAAAGAGTTTGATTATTTGGGGGAGTTGGATCAGTCTTGTGGACAGGATCAGGATGTCCTTGGACACTCAAATCTTTTAGAAAGGATTCTAATGGATTTGCTAGCATCATCTGATCTGGCTTTTCCCTTATGACAACTGAACATGATTCTTCAGGAATTTTTTCTTTTACTCTTTCCTTTTGGATTCGATTCAACTCTTTGATGCGTTCTCGTATATCCGGTTCCTTCTTGGATGGATCTTGTGGAATAGCAGCAAAGATTGATGTTTGAGGTGGTGGAGGCAAATATCCAGTTCTTCTTGGAGTTGCAAATGGATCAAAAGGTCTCGAACCTTCCTTCTTCAAGGAGTTGGATTTGCCTCTTGAGCTTTTCTATTTCGGTTCGGGCTTTCTAGATAATGGTAACCTAGACGTTGCCCTGATTCTAAGGCATTTAGCCTTTTCTGGAATTCAGAAACCATTTTTTTGGTGGTCTCATCATATCTTCGGAGATCTTGTTGCACACTTCCAATCTTGGAATCAATGGCTTTGAAAGCATTGTTTTGTGCTAACAGAGTCTCTGATTGCCAATTTAAAACAGCTTCAACAGCAGAAGTCTTCTTCTGTCTTCCATGTTCATCCACATCAGTGGGGGTGGATATTTTAGGAACATGGCGGTATCTGCCTTGAGGATCAATGAATTCCTCTGGGGCAGGAAACGAGAGTTTAGATCCTTCTCTGACAAGAGGGGGGAAGTCAGAGTCGTGAAACATAGCAATAGAGGAAATAGGTGGTGTCTCTGCTGGAGCTTCGAGTGGGTAGGAGTGCTTCTTGGCCCACTTTAGGATTGGCTTGTAGAACGGAGAGAGAGCTTGTCTTTTCTGAGGTGGAGATGGCGGTGATCTTGGCGGATCTGGTGAAACTTGGGATGGACTGTTCTTTGGTTGCGGTGGTGGTGCATAAGATACCATAAACTGGTATTTATCGCATTCACCAAGAGTATCAACTGAAGGGTCTCCGTTTAAGAATCTTTGATACACTTTATCCTTTGGCTTTTTCCGTCTAGGTGGAGGTCTATCATATGGATTTACCTCATCAGGAGAATTCATACAATAGGAACATTGGCAAAAAGGATCCCAAAAGCAATGACCATAATTGTCTTTATAGCAATGGACAGGATGCCCATCACTATTAAAGTGCCTAACAAGCTTTTTTGGATCTGGCTCAGAAATGGATTCAGGAACACATGGTTCGATCATGAAGAGAGTTTGGAAAATAGAAGGACTTTCTTCCTTTTCTTTGCCAAATTTAATGGAAACAGATTCCATCTTTTTCCGGACAAACTCGTAGTCCGTAGACTGGAAAGGCTTGTTATGTTGATGTAGCTTTTCGTAGTTGGTAATCCAAGTTTCTGGGAGAAGCTTGGCCAACGTATCCTTCGGGATCTGCCTAGGAACATGGATGCATGATGCTTGATCATTCTGCATAGAGATAAACAAAGCATCTTCATTACCGTTGTTGAAGTTTAGATCAAGAGCATGGTTCTGTACTCGATAAACCATCTGGTAATGCAAAGTTGCAGCTACAGATTCAGCAGTTTGGGGAGCTCCAGTGAGCTGAACTTGAACTTTTAAAAAGGAAAGCAGCTGAGGATCTGATAGAGCAATGTTGAAGTTGGGATACAACGTTACAAAGACTGTTCCGGCATTCAGAGTAGTCTGAACAGTGCCGATGCAGGCATGCTGGTATTGTAAAAATCTGGTATCCAACAACGCAATTCTTGCCACAACGGGTAAACCTTTTCGGCCATGAAAGGTGAGAGCAAGACGAACGGCGCCATAATGAACATGAGTGTATCCCTGTTGAGCCCATTGTCTGGGGAATTCTGAAGGGATCTGAAGAGTAACAAAATACTCCTTTTCAGTAGCAGGAATGGGGTGCTGATCAAATTTGGAGGACTGAACGTACTCTTTTACTTGCTTTGGGGTCTGGTGAATAAGTTGGCGTATGGAGCGGATGGGTGAGAATGATGAGTTGGGTTTTGCAAAAGCAGAGTAAGGGTTCATAAGAGGAAGCTGGGTTTCAGAGATCTTGGTTTCATCACTAAGAGAGACTTCATACAAATAATCTATCTTAGAAGCATTTGAAACACGAAACTCTGGAGGTGTTGAAGATGATGTAGAAGGAGTAAAAGTAACAGGTGCTTCGAGAACTTCGGGTTCTGTGGACATGATGTGAAGAGATCTTCTCAGCACTGGATTTACCTACTAGGCGCATGGAACGGATAATATTACAAACGAAACCATGGCTCTGATACCAAACATCTAAATTTTTTCTTAAGGGGCTTTCGGGGTTGAAAGCTCCTTGGGAATGCTGAACCGAACAGGGCCTACATCCCTGAGTGGATGACTTGGCGGGTCTCATTTAGTTATGGGAGCCCTTACGAAGAAGCCACTAAAACTGCAATTGATTGAATTAAGCCGTGAGGTGTGAAACCAAAGGCAACCGACCAAAAGGGTAAAGAGATCATCAGTTTCAATGTTCCTCCTGACCCTGCCGTATGTGGTATTGGTCATTCATCAAGCAAACTTCCTCTTGACCCAGGAGCGTCAGAAGAATCAGAGCATTAAGCCATCAACACTAATGAAGAACCTGCTGAAGGTACTTTTAGCTCTATTTTGCTTGTCGTATTCCTAGCTTCTCATGTTTCTTCCCATATATCTTATGCTTATCAGATCCTTCTATATTACGCGTAATACCATACTTAGAAGAAGAAGAAACACTGGTAGAATTGATGCCCCAACTGAAGAAAAAGAAAGAAGACTTCTCCTATTTCACCGAAGAAGCAACTCAAAACTTCAACTGATAATCTTGCTCAAGTCATTTCCACTCATACTAAAATATCCGAGAAGACTCCAGCCTCCCCTGTCAATCTTCCTGCCATCAATGATACTATCCCTATCAGTGACGTTGCCTGCTCTCCAATGCTGTTGGATTACGAGTCTAATCCTCATCCCTTAATTGTTCACCGTAAGTTCCGTATCCATATGTCATAGTGATTTCATTGTGTGTCTCTTATTTTAACTATCCGCTTCAAATGACAGTTGGGTCATTAGCTGCCACCAGCGGTTCAGCTTATTCTGAGGCTCCTGTTACTCCAGCTCCTGCTTCGACTGGGCAGACAACAATCTCAGAAACTGCTACTTCTCTTTACTTGTCTATATAGTTGTTCAACTCTGACTGGGTCTTAGTTTCCTCTTTCTTCTTCCTTTCTAGCGACTTCGACAATTCCCACTTTATCGACCAGTTTCATGTCACCAGCGATGCCTTCTCCCATATATGCTATTCCTCTCATTGGGACTTCATCGATGCCTTCTTCATCGACTCCTCCAACACAACCTCAAGCAGATAACTCCTCTCTTGCGTTTGTTGCTAGGGCGATGCATGCAATGGATGAAGCTACTGACATACTGGCTCTGGATCCCTATGACCCAACCCCTGGGCGTATTCCTATTCCAATTAATAGTGACAAGAAGAAGATCAAGCTGGCACGATTTCTGGACCTTTCCACTGGGGAATTTGTAGGGTGATGCACGACCAGACCATTTTTCATCAACTCCATCTTTTAATAAGCCAATACAGTGATGAAAAAGATGAGATTGGTGCCGCCCTTCCTCCAGAGCTCAGAGATCAGTTTAGAAAATATTTCGACGACTATCAGAATATCTTTGACAAATATCGTTTCCATCTTGGTTAGGTACAGAAGATGACTCCTTCTGAAGAAAGCCATCGAGACCCTAGTAGTGCCTTAAGGAAGCCAGCCAGCATGTGGTGGACAGCCGTGGGTCTTTACAGGTCATCATGGGCGAAATAGCTGACCTCAATGAAGAAGAAGCACATCTTACAAGGGCAATTGAAGACGTTCGTCAAAGACGAGAAATCAAGCTTGGGCAGCAAGCAGAATTTGAAGAAATGCTGGGCCATCATGTGTCTTTGCTCAAAGACCTGAAGAGAAAAGAACACTTCGCCGTAGTAGATCAAGAGCTGCAGCATCGCCGTCTCAAGAATGATCATATTTCCCGGTTTGGCGAGCTTGATTTAAAAATGCTTTCCCTTCAACATGGTGTGAAATCCCTCTTGTGCCCCAAGCAACAGACTTCTAAATGAAATGAACCCTTTTGATTTTTTATTTTTGCGTAAATTTAAGATTTCGCGCCAATCTATAATGGGGTTTATGCGGGATCCTAATTCTTCGTCCCCACGTTTGCACAAACTCCTTCTTAGTGGAGTTAGTCAGTTACTTGATTGGGCCTATTTATACCTGACCTCTGTGTTCAGGAAATTGCAACTCAGCTAGTCACAATGGCAAATTCCTTTCCTCCGCCAGTCAATGTCCAAGCTGCTTCACGTTTACATCGCTTCGAAAGGCTTCAGCGGTAGCAAACTCAAGGGCAACTTTCCCTCTCATTCATGGACTGTGACCCTGAAACTCATCGTGTCACCCTAGGTACATACTTCAAGTCGATGCCCCCACCATACGTATTTACTGAACATTTTTCGTGCCATTATAAAGAAGTACTACTCATCAACCAGTTGCACATTTGCATGCATTGGTCATCACCCAACTCCCGTTTCAATTCATATTCCACTTTCGACAAATGTTTCATCAAATAGTATGAAAGAATGAAAAGAGAGATGTCGAGCTTACGGGGAGCAGCCAAAATTAAGGAGGCCCTATCCTTTAGCTGTGTATCAATTGACCCCATCGAGTATGGGCTTGTTTGGAGCCTATGCTGTCTCTGGTCTCCATCGATTAATTGCTTTTTTTCTGTCAACTGGTTCAGTAACAGTCACTCTGCTCGATATATGGTCCTTCCTAAGTAGTAGACCACCTGCCAAATTTCTCATTGCCCATACTTGTTGGCAAATGGTTTTCCATACTAAATCACCACTATTGAACCGTTTCTCCTTTATGTATTTATCCTACGCCTTTGTGATTCTGTTTCTCTGACGGACTAATTTTTCCAGGGCGGTTGTTCTACTTTCGCCCAACTAATCAATGTTGGTATACATTGGTTCATCACATTCTTCTTCGACCAATTCATCCTGCAATTTTACTCTCAATTGACTAAATTGTGATCTTAAAAGGAAGAATAGCGTCTTGGCCATATGTTAACATGTATGGACTAACTCCAGCTGTGGATCTTTTAGATGTTCGATAAGCCCTTAGCATTGTCGATAACAAAGAATCCTAATCTCTTGGATTGTCCTCCAAATGCCTCTTAATTAGGCCAATAATCGTTTTATTGAAGGCTTCGGCTTGACCATTGGCTTGAGCATAATAAGGCGCTAAATGAATCATTTTTATCTCCCTTGATCTAGTGAAGTTCAATACCTCTTGTCTTGTAAACACCTTTCCTTGATATGCGGTTATATACTCAAGAATGCCAAATCGATAAATAATATGCTTCCTGATGAACTCCTTTACTATCTTCTGCGTAATGTTTTATACGGGGCTGCCTCAACCCACTTTGTGAAATAATCTGTGGCAATCAGGATAAAACTGTGCTTTTTCGATGAAGGAGGATATATCTTTCCTATTATATCCATTGCCCATCCTCTAAATGGCCAAGGTTTAACAATGGGTTTCATCACTAACGCTGGCACATGCTGGACCGGACGATGCTTTTGACATGCTTCACATCCCTTAGCATAGTCGATACAATCTTGAGTGATGGTTGGCCAAAAGTAGCCATGTCGATGTAATAACCACTTATTTTAATCTCGGCTTGAGGTGCCCTGCAGATTCCTTCATATGCTTCGGCCATCACTAGAGGTGGCAAATGGGTGGGTCGGGTCGGGTATGGGTCAGGTCGAAAATGGGTCGACCCATATTTGACCCATTTAATCCGTTTTGACCCATATTCTTGTAGTGTAAATCTAGTGACCCATACCCGACCCGACCCGTACCCGACCCATACCCGACCCGACCCGTATTGCTAAAACCTATTAATATTCTAGGAAAACTCACTTCTACTATATGCTAATTGAATTAAAACTTCAAATTAAATTCAAAATAGTAAATAAAATAAAAATAAAAAGAAAAAAACCTATAAATTGAAATATTTATAAATAATTAGACTATGCACATGCTTCTCTTATTTGAAGTTAACATACTATTGAATAACTAAAAACTATAATATTAAATTTTTTTAACTAAACCTAAAAAGCTCATTTTTATGATTTTTTTTAAAGTATAAAAAGTATTATTAAAACATTTTTATGCAATACAAATTTAATGAAATTTTTTATAATTCTTTTTAAAATATTTTTAAAAAATCGAATTTTTATTTTTAAAATATATTTTTATTTTTAAAAATATTTTTATTTTAAATATAAATTTTATTTTTTAATAATTATTTTTTTTTCTCTTTTTTTTTTTTTTTTCTTGCCAGCCGCCGGCCACGACAATGGTCGGCGACCGGCCCTGGGCGAGATCGAGCCTCGCCGGTCGTTGGCGAGGCCGAGCCTCGCCGGATCTGGGCGAGCTTGATCTCGCCCGGCTCGTCGCCGGCCGACGGCCGGCCGTCGCCCGCCGGCGATCGGTTAAGGGAGGAAGAAAAAAAAAAAAAAGAAAAAAAAAAAAAAGAAAAGAAAAAATTGAAATATAAAAGATAATATAATTTGGATTTTTTTATAAAAATACATTTTATAAAATTAAAGAAGGTCATGGCCATGGCCATGAGTTGAAAGTGGGTTTAAATGGGGTTATTAATGAGTTATTAGTAATAACCCATTTAGACCCATTTAGTTTTGTGCTTTATTTTCTCAAACCCATTTTTGACCCATATTTAACTTTCACTTGACCCATATATGACCCATTTAACTAAAAAAGGGTTATGATATGGGTTTATGACCTATATTGCCACCTCTAGCCATCACTAACATGGATTCTTGCTTTCCCAAGCGCTTCAACAACAGTCCATCTATAGTTTTTCGATACAAATCGTGGCCAATTAATAAAATTTTTAATTGCTTTTCTTTTGAAATTTTTATCACTAGTGATAGGATTTCTCAAGTACTCAATGAACGAAGTCCTCCAATCTTGGCATGCTTTTCTTTTGGGTGTCAATAATGGCGCACATATCTTGTGTCGATAACCATTTGTCTTAAGCCATGTGTCCGCTCATGTGTACAACTTGGTTAAGTTTTGGTGTAAACAATTACATATGTTACACTCAAGTAATAGTTTCTCGCTCTTGGAAAAGAAAAAATGGCCTAATTCTCAAAAAAAAAAAAAAAAAAAAAAAGCAACTATAAGTTCAATCCCAAATCTTTTTTGAATTTTTTTTCTTACATAAAAAAAAAATAAAAATCACTTTCTATCACTTTAGTCCTAAATCTACCCTTGTTATACTGCCGTTCAAAAATCGCCACCAGTGTCTTAGAAATTTTTAGCATCAGGGCCATTAGAGTTTCATTATTAGAACCTTAAGAACAATAATTGCCATAATTTTGAAAAAAATCAAAGGCAATTTTTAGATAGAGGGTTAATAAGGCAAATATGGAATTAGAGTGAAAATTGCCGATTATTTTTAGACAAAACAAAATTCAAGATAGGATAGGCCTAAATCTGTTTTATTTTTAATGGAAATAAGCCTCGGAAAAGGGAAAATTTCTTCTCAATACACGTCACCAATGCCGCACATCAACACTTTGATGGAAAACTTGCTTTTTTTTTTTTTTTTTGGGTAAGATGGAAAACTTGCTTGAATTCCGATTAAAATGCATCACCCAGTCTTTCAAAGGTATTTATTAGGCCTATCCAAGTCCTGCTTACCGACCCAAAAAAAAAAAAAGTCCTGCTCAGCTTTGTGTTTCGAAGTATTTTCGGAACCCTAACGTATTTTGTCTCTTCCCACTTTGCCCTCGCTGAATTTTTGGAATTCCAGAAATGCCCCTACCATTTTCACTCGACGGTTGCTGGTCTCGGTCGCATCCAACAAAGGGTTTAGGGTTCGTTAATTTTTAATTAGCAAAAGTTATTAACAAGTGTGGTTTCTTTCCTAGCAACATTTAAATTAAAGTTGCTTCGCAATGCGTTTTAACATTACACGTTGCCAAATACTATACGCATTTTGAAAAAATCATTCAACTTAACATCTTTTGCTTTTTCTCAGAAGGCTTTCCAAAAAGCTAAACCAAATGCAGCATAAGCATGTTGGCTTACATTTTGATTATGATCAATTAAGCCTGGTGTTTTAAAAAAAAAAAAAAAATTGTATGGTTAATATGGGTCATCAATCTAAATGGCAATGTCGGACTCAAATTTAAAGTTGAAAGTAATGTCAAGTCAAGCTTGTTTTATTAATTGCCAGCTTTAAATTTTTGGAACTGGGAACTTGCTAATCTTGGCTGGCTCCCGAGTTAAATTGGGAACAATGCTCACTCCTAATTAATTCGAATAGATTTTTTTTTTAATCTTGTAGAGGGGGTATATGACAGTCTGAATTTCCAAATTTCGTTTTTGATTAAATAAATCGGGCATTTCATCGACGCACCAATAGTGCCATTCTCTGAGCTGATCACTCATGAGATAATTAGATTATCTGGGGAAGCCATTAAGGGATTTTAACGCAATAGACTTGAGAATTTGACCATGAATTGACTGCTCGACCGTGTTGATCTGCAAGGGTCATTACGGCACTGTTGAAATCAATCAGAGATCGTAGATAGGTCGATTTGACTAAGATATGTGATCAGAGTGTGGGTGATTCCACCTGATTGCAAAATACTCATTGATCGGCACTAGACCGATTTTATCGTTTTGGTATCCGGTGCTCGTATTTGAAATCTCGAGATTTTCACGACAACCGAGAGTTGTCAATGTGTCGAAGATGTACATTGTGACTTGAGATAAATTGATCATGAGTCAATTGCATTAAAAATTCCTAAAAGCTACCCGATAGGTTAGGTCACGCTAAAATCGCGTCGGATTGAAATTAACCATAAATTTGAACCCGATTTCAGAAATTGAAAGTTCTGTCATGTCACAATTTATTTTAGGAATGTTGACTCATCCTTTGAAGAGTTTTCGAAGATTCTGAGATTTTTACAGAAAATCGATTCGGACGTTACGGAAAAATAACGGAAATTCGGATAAGCCAAATTGAAGGAAATTTGGACTTCCAAGCTGAGCTACTTGGCGAAAGGGATTTGTAGAAATTATATGGGCTTTTTCTTTGATGAAATTGGACATCAAATTTGAGAATTTGTTGAAGAAATTGAAGACCAAAATGTGAAATTCGGATCTAGAAGAAGGCAGCAATTTTGGGCTTCAAAATTGGATTAATTCATGAATATTACAAGCTAGAAAGTAATGGGAGACATGTGGGATAAGATTGAAGGCCTAGGGGACCAAGCATTTAATTTTGAGGATAGATTTAGGGCCTGTTTGTTAATACTTCTCTTTTCGTTTATAAACAATTTTTGTGTTTTTTTGTTCCAGGGGAACAAAAAAAAAGAAAACGCGTTTGTTTGCGTTTGCGTTTCTGTTCCAAATCTATTTTTTATTCCAGGAACACTTTTGGAACAGAAACAAGAAACAAAAAAACTCGTTTTCTTGTTTGGAACAAAAATTAGAAACACATTTTCTCTCTCCTCCCTCTTTCTTTCTCTTTTTTTTTTTCTTTCTCTTTTTTTCTTTGGCCGGTCGCCGGCCATGGCCGAGGCCGGCGACCGGCCAAAGAGGGCCGGCGATGCCGGCCCCAGCGAGGCCGAGCGTCGCCGCCCCTGGCGAGACTCGGCCTCGCGTTGGCCGGGCGAGCTCGGGGCAAGGCCGGGCGAGCTCGAGCTCGCCGGATCCGGCGAGCCCGAGCTCGCCCAGCCACCGGCGAGGCTCGGCCTCGCCGGGCCACCGCCAAGCGACGCCGGCCTGGAGGTGGCCCGGCGAGGCCGAGCCTCACCGTGGCGGGCGAGCTCGGCTCGCCGGATCTGGGTGAGCCCGACCTCGCCCGGCCAAGGTGAGGCCGCCGGCCCTCGTCGGCCGGTCGCCGGCCATGGCCGGAGCCGGCGACCGGCCAAAAGAAGAAAAAAAAAAAACAAAAAAGAAAGGAAAAACAGAAAAAGAAAATAAAAATATTAAAAAATTAAAAGAAATAAAAAAAGAATACAAATTTACCAAACGTGTTTCGTTCATTTTTTATTCCCGGAACAAGTTTACCAAACGCGTTTTTTGTTCAAAAATTGTTCCCGGAATGAAACACTTTTTTCTATTTCATTCCCTGGAACAATTTTTAAAGCAGTTTTACCAAACGCACCCTTATTGACTTTTACTTTGTTTCTTCAAAACTTCCTCTGCACGCCGTCCCTACCCCTTCGCATCTTCGGTCATTCCTCTCTCCCACACAAAATGACCGAATCTCCTCTCTACCTCTCCACTTTCATTTTTCCTTTGATCTCTTCATTCCCTCATCCCTTCTGCCGAAGCACCACTCACCCAAAATTTCTTCTTTCCTTCATCCACGCCACTTGTCCGTAAGCCAGCAAACCTTGGTCAACATCAACACCATCGAAGTTTCATCCTTGACCGCTCCCTTCTTCTCCAAGCTTGTCTGCCACGTTCGAAGCCCATTTTTCCCCGGAAGTCCATGCGCCATCTCCACTTCTTTGCACGTCCAGCAGAGTCCACCGAAGCCACCGACCCTTCCTCAAGCTGCAAGCGAATTCTCCTCCTCCGCGTGTCTTCATCAGTCAAAGCAGCAGCCCATCTTCATGTGTTAGCAGCTCCTTCTTGGGTTCTTGTTCGGCCCAGCTTCTCCAACGCAAGCCCAATAGCCCAGCAATTTGAACTCCAAGCAAGACCAGCAGCCCACACGTTTCTTTTCTTCAGCCTGTCTTCATTTTGTCAGCTCGGCCCAGTAGCTTGCATTCCCAAGCCCACGCCATTTGAAGCCCGTGAAGTCAGCCCAACTTCGGCCTAGCCCAGTTCAGCAACAAGTCTCAGCTTGGGCTGAGATTTGTTGGGCCAATTCTAGGCCTGGTCCAAGCCCGTTGGTGTTGTCGCGAGCCCAAGTTCGGCCGCCATCGCGGTGAACCGGTTTTCGCTTTAAACCGGTGAGTTTATACACTAAAATCTCCTTTGTAGGCTAATGACATTTAAGGGGTGTTTAGATTTATTTAAGTGTAATTAGTTTAATTATTAGTTTATTTAGTTAAATTAGGATAGTTAGATTTATTAATTAGGTGGTTAGAGATTATAGTTAATTAAGTTAGTATGTGGTTATATAGCTAGGATGCTTATAATAATTTATTTAGCTCAATAGGTGGTTAGATTAGAATTATTTAGCCTAAGTTGGCATTTTTAGTATTTAATGTATTTATTTAATTAATTTTATAAATTATTTAATTATTAAATATTTTCCGAAAATTAGATCGGGATAATCGGTGACTGGAATTTCGTGCTGATCGCAATGGTGTGGTTAATTTCTGCAATTGAGTGTTAAATTACACAAATTGAGTGCTGATTGAATTTTTGGACATTCAGAAAATCCCAAGTGTCGAGTTTTAACACCAAAAATGATTTTATATACTATATAAACTAGTGGGATTTTCTAAAAGAAAAATATTGCATTCTTTGGCTCAGGCCGACCGTGTACCCACACATGATTATTTTTATCGGGTATTTTTAACAAGAAAAAATTAGGCCAAGACATTACTTTAATTGAGGAATATAAGTGCGAAGCACAATGTCCTTGGCCGGGAGTGAATAATTGTGTGTTGGTTTATAATCAAGGCATGTTGATTATTCAAAGTTGAGGTGATAGGTGTCGAGTTGAGGGAACTCGATGGGTTATGGGCAGATAAAGGACTAAGTACTACACGGTAGAAGATTTCGTGTGAGCCACCTCTAATTTCTTATACCATTGCTTATTATAGTCAAGGACTAAGTGTTACGTGGCAACCTGAGTCGCATGGGAATTATCTCTAGTGCTTTGCAATATTGTCATGCATAGTGAAGGGCTAAGTACTACACGAGGATGAAACTTTGTGTGAGTCACCTCTAGTGCCTTATGCTATTGCCTAGTGCAATAAATGACTAAATACTACACGATAGAAAGATTTCGTGTGAATTAGCTCTAGTGCCTTATACTATTACTTTCTGAAGGGAAGGGCTAAGTGTTACATGATAGCGAAACTTCGTGTGAGTTATCTCTAGTGCCTTATACTATTGTTATTTGTGGTCAAGGACTAAGTACCGCACGATGACAAGATTTTGTATAGGGTCATCTCTAGAGCCTTGAGTCTGGTATTGAGTTGGAATGTGGAGTCTGATTTTGAGTGGGAATGTTGAATTGGAATGTTGAGAGTAAATATCGGGTATAGATGGAACCCTCAATATGACTTACCGCGTCTAATTATAGGACGAAATTGTGTAATACGGAATGGGACGTGTCATAACGATTTGGTCTTATAATCGTGACTCTGATGGATTGTTTGATTGAATGGTGGATTAATGATGTTGACTCAATTGATTGACTAAGATTGAATGAGATATTCCAAAGACTCGGGTGTTGTTATTGCACATATGTGATATATGAATTGTGCTAACATGCAGAAGGGAACTGAGGCGAGGTAAGTCTTATGTTCTAATTGTGTGGTTGTGTGATTGCGTGGTTAGGATGCTTCTAGGCGTATTTCCCTCCTAATCGGGGTTTAGAGCGTGAACTCGCTAAGATTTATATCTCACCTAGTCGTGGGCTCAATTTTCAAGACCGTAGAGTAGAGGACCCAAAGCCGAGCTATGGTGACCTGAGGAGTAGGTCAGTTAGATCAGTTTTCTTTTGGAGAACCGTCTTTTGTAAACTCTTGGTTGATAACCTTTGTAAATAACTTAGTTGGTTTATAAAAGCATGTTTGTTGGTGAAATTGTTATCCTGCTTTTCTATCATGAGATGGTTATTGTCAGGGGATTTATTATTCGCTTCCGCATATACGATAAAATAAAAAGAGTCAGCGACTTGTCCTGGGAAGTCGTAAATTTTATCGACCGGAGAGGGATAGGTACGCGTTCAGGGTTTGGGGTGTGACAGGGCATATGGAGATGGATTACTCTCTGCGTTTTCCAAGACAAGGAAATTCCCAATCACTTCTTTCTTGGAATTCGTCCTTTGCAATTTTATCTTCTATTTCATGGCCTTTGTAATGTCATCACCGATGATGCAAGAAGAAACTCAGTCACATTTATCACCTAATTTTCCATTTCTTGCCAAATTACATTTTGCTGTCGTTCTTTTAGTATTTTTTAGATTTTTCTACGATTAAAATTCAGGATTTATATATCCAGCACTCTTTTTTAATTTTATTTTCACTTTACAAAACTTCTATAGTTGCTTTCTTGATAAATCGGATGATTATGGTTGATGCACTTCTCTCTATTGGCTGCAATTCGAGCGTTGGTTTTTAATTGGATCACTAGCGCATACAATGTGATGGCTTCTTCCACGGTTGATTCGATGATTTATTCACTCTTTCATGGTGCTCACATCAAAGTATTAAGAATTTCGTTAAAACACACATTATATTGTAAAATAAAGCGGAAACTAATCGAGTTGCAATTCAAAACTTAACTCGGATGAAAAAATTACTAGAAAAAATCAATGAGAAATGATTAAAAAAAAATAGAAATATATATGATTTCGTTTGAATGTCGGTCTTTACTTTACAAAGAGAAGTAGCTACAAAGAATCTACTATACAATTACTCAATTGTTCAAGTATTTTTCAAACCACAAAATCATATCAATATATTGACAATCTTTTGCGGTATACTCATCAAGAAGTTATAAAAATCCTACAAAATCCTGCGTTTATGTTCTTGTGTCGATTCATCATCATTGCCTTCGAGTTCAAAGCTTAGTAAAATCGGCAATAGCCTTGTTGGCTGGTGAAGCTTTGATCGATAACTTTCACTTTGTTGAAGAATTCAGTGGGTTGTTGTCGATTCTTTAGGTTTTGAACTATTCTGACCAAATTATTGACATCGACGAAGTTTGCCACTTGTTAATAACAATTAAAAATTGGTCTTTTTTTTTTTTTTTTTGTTCTTTTATTGATTTGGATCGTCGATACAAGTTGATGCGCTTCTCTTGTCACGTTTTAAAAATTGGTCTATTTTGCTTTCCTCCTCACGATACAAGTTGGGTCAAATTTTGTACAGCGGACTCAAGTTCAAGACATTATTTAAGAAATTTCATAATAATTCTCACATAAAAGGCCAAACAAACTGCAGATGTTGAAAACCAAGATAAGATTTTGAATATATATAGAGACCAGACAAAAGTCTGCCGATGCCCCCAAGTCAAGAATCAATAGTAATTGTTGCTGTCATCTGGTCCCAATTCTGGAACCTCAATAAACACAAACCAAAGAAGACAACAAAGATAATGTTTTTAACCGTGATTTCGGTCAAAACGTCCCTCATCAAGGTCTTCAATTCAAGGCCAACTTACTCAGTATTTCGCAGTCGGGTCGTCTTAGATTTCGACACAGCTATTGAAGATATGTGCAGATCTGTGGAACTGAATCGAGGGTGTCGACGTGCGAGATTTGGTAGAGGAAAGAAGAGGACCATCATCTCTCACCAGAAGAAGCAACTCCTTCACGACAATAAAGACGTGCTAAGACTTCGACTTGATCTTGGCTTAGGATAACGATCATCATATTGTTCGCATCAGAAGGTTCTCCAGAGGTTAAATAAACAAGAAACTTCCTCTGTTTCGCATGTAGTAATCGAAAATCTTCTGCTTGGCTGATGGTCGATTATTATAATTCTAGAGATCCATCTTCTGTGTTTACCTCAGCCCTGACATGGGCATCTGCAATCTTGGACGATACGCGTAAACAGCTTTGAACATTCTCCTTGCCATCAGCACTTCTCTTACTGAGTAAACAGGCTCATGAAAGTCCTACACAGTCTCGTCACGTTTTCTTTGCCATGGTTGGATATGTTCCTCTGAGTCTCGGATCATTATTTTACTCTTTGTTTTCTTGGATTGGTTTTCATCTCTGCAGAGTTGGTAAATTTGGGACTAAACCAGGAGACGCCGTGACAAGAAAATTTATACCGAAACTCGTTTTTTTCGGCCTAAAATTGTCAGGAAATTCCTTCCTTTGGGCCGTCATGCTGTACGAATTGGATGGACATTTTGCTATGTTGATTTGGATCGGATCTAGAGACGAAGGTTTAGACTTAAAGCATTTGCCTTTTGGTCAATTTCTTGAAACCAGTTTGAATTCTTTCATTCCTTGCTATTTCAGGAACTCTGCAACGTAAGGGAAGCAACCCCGATATAAATTTCCCGACTTTGGTTTCACCTTTTTGTTATTTTTATAGGCAGGGCGTGACGTTATTTGTAAGGACAGGAGACAGGCGCATGAGCAAGAGCTTGGAGAGGAAATTTGTTAATCATGGTTGGGCTGCGGTACTAAACAAATATCACATATTAACCAGGCTGGCAGCTTTTTTTTTTTTTTTTTTTTTTTTTTGGCAGCTTTCTTTAGTTTGTATACTAATTTGTGTTTTTACCAAGCCACAACATCTTGTTAGCTGGGTTCACTCCTATGTGGAGAAAGCCTAATGAGTTGTAAGCTCAAAAAGGGCTTAAGCCCATATGATAAGTCATATGGAGAAATAGGGTTTCTTACTATCTTTAAAAGTGGTAGCCGCAAAAAAACGTAGTAACAAGAGAAAAAGAGAAAGCAAAAAATCTGGAGGTTGGGGCAAAGTCTAATTTACATCAAGCCAGTATCGGAGGTCGATTCGTGGTCCGATTGAGCTAAAATCTTGTTAGCATGTTCGTGGCGCAATCTTCTCGAATCTGAACGGTTTGATTTTTGTTTGAAGCTCCCTACATCAGGTTTTTCGTGGATTGATCAAAATCTACGTTTTTTGTCAGATTTATCCTTGATCTCTTGTGAAATTCATGTGTATTGTTAAGAATTATGTTCTTGAGGTCTTTGTTGCTATGCACTTCTAGTATTTGCTAGAGAAGAACATTATTCACCCAATTTTGTTGATAGTGAAGATTTTCCGGTGGACTCCGGTCCCGTGGTTTTTAATCTCCTCACATCAAGGAAGTTTTCCACATAAAAAAAAAATCGTATTGTATTCGCGTGTTTGGTATCTATTTTACTCTACTATATCGATTCCTATTAGGTTTACACACAATGAAATATTATTTTATTCCGCTGTGTTAATTTGATATTGTTCGAATTGTTACTGTTCTCCCATCACATCTTCCACAAACTTGTTCACTCTAGCAAAACTGTGCGAATCACCCTCACTCGTCATACTAGATGTCAAGCGAATTGATGAACCATGAAATGTTCGAACCAACTATTCTCAGATCTGGTGCTTTTTTTCTTCATGTCAAATACTGAGGATGTAAAGAACCCATTAACATGATGGCCGCATAAATATAGTTCCGCATAAATATGTCGTGCCCGGGGAATCAGTCAACTGTGGACCGTGAAGCCCCTTGACCTAGTCATTGTCCACAGCTGAAGTTACAGGTTTATCCTGGAGTTTGTTCTGAGATGAGCTCATACAAAGCGAAATGGTCCCAACCGCGGGATCGCGCAGGACACAATTCATCTTCAAATTGAAACTTACACAGCTGAACCGGATGTCGTCCGTAGACTATCTGTGATGATTATGCACACGATGATGTGATTAGAGGGAGAGAAGTACAAAGTACAGGTCTCTTGCCCTCGAATGAATGGAAACTTCAGCTCTAAAAGAGTATAGAAATTTGACCCTTCATGGGGGCTTGAAGAGGAGATGACTCCACGAGGAGGAAAGCGCAGTTATGGTACACATCCTCCCAGTCAAGTACGAGAATGACGCACGTGTGCTTGACCATCTCCCCTGAAGACAAACAACGAAAGGGTACATTGGTGATTTCATTTTTCCCTTTCTAATTTTGATTTTGTGCGCATCCCATGATTAATTTGGCGCGACCGGTTAAGTTCATATTGACGGTGTGATAAAAAATACGGACAGGGTATAAATAATGCTAACTTGTCCAATATTAAATCTAATAAAAGATAAGTACGTCTTTTGACGATGTCTTATATGTTAAGATTATTTTTTGGAGCAGTTATGCATGTGCTTTGATTTAGTAAGTTGAATTCAATTATGAGTGTAATAGACCCTAAACCCATTTAAAAGAAATTTATTTTTTGTCCCTGGCCTCTTTGTGATATGTTTAAAGTAAAACGGAAATGAGGCCACCGCAGGTTCTCCATCTCCTCGTTCCTCCTCCTTTTTCATCGTCTTCTTGAATCACCAAGCTTCCATGAAATGGGCCGAGCTCTAGCGCCTCTCCCGGCGAACCC
Source organism: Eucalyptus sp. ANBG9806169 (assembly GCA_014182395.1). NCBI lineage: Eukaryota > Viridiplantae > Streptophyta > Magnoliopsida > Myrtales > Myrtaceae > Eucalyptus > Eucalyptus sp. ANBG9806169. Next base: position 26,047,753 of record CM024581.1, on the reverse strand, counting down.
CACCTCCCTCTCTCTCCTCCTCCTCCTCCTCCTCCTCCTCCTCCTACATCTCTTCTCCCCATTACAGCCCGTCGAAGCGCTGGGTTTCCAGTTCGACACCTTCAATCCCTCCACCGACTACGACACCTTGGTCGCCATCGATCCGGCCCTCATCTACAACAATGCCCTTCAGGTCACCCCCGACTCCAGAGGCAACGTCATCCTCACGAACCGATCCGGCAGGATCCTCTACAAGCAGGGCTTCAAGCTCTGGGACGGCCCCCCTGAAGCCCCCACCAAGGTCGCCTCCTTCAACACCTCCTTCGTCATCAACATCTTCCGGATCAACAACGGTACCCCTGGCGAGGGCCTGGCCTTCATCGTCGCGCCGGACCAGAACCTCCCAGCGGGGAGCTTCGGAGGCTACCTCGGGCTCACCAACGCGACAACCGACGGCCACGCCAGCAACCACCTCCTGGCCGTCGAGTTCGACACCTTCAGACAGGACTATGACCCGGACGCGAACCACATTGGCCTCGACATCAACTCGGTCGTGTCCAACCAGACCATCCCGCTGGCGGACCATGGCTTCGACCTCGCTCCGAACCGATTCATATTCTTCCACGTGTGGATCGAATACGATGGCGGCCGGAAGCTCATGGAGGTCTACATGATCGACGAGGATGAGTCCACCCCGACGAAGCCCAAGCCGGCGTCCCCCATCATGACGGCAAACTTCGACATGAGCAAGGTGGTGAACCAGAACTCCTACTTCGGGTTCGCCGCGTCGACCGGGGACAACGCGGAGCTCAACTGCGTGCTAAGTTGGAACATGACGGTGGAGGAGCTACCGAAGGGCACGCCGGCGGGGCTGGTGATCGGGCTAGCCGTTGGCATCCCGGCGGCGGCGTTGGCGCTGGCCGGGGCGGCCGCCCTGGGCGTCTGGGCGTGGCGGCGGAGGGCAGCGGCGCGCGACCCGAACATACTAGGGACGCTGAAGTGCTTGCCGGGGATGCCGAGGGAGTTCAAGTTCAGGGATCTGAAGAGGGCGACGGAGAATTTCGACGAGGGGAGCAAGCTAGGGCAGGGAGGGTTCGGGGTGGTATACAAGGGGTGCTGACGGCGGAGAACCGGCAGGTGGCGGTGAAGAAGTTCTCGAGGGACGAGCTGAAGAGCAAGGACGACTTCTTGGCCGAGCTCACCATCATCAGCCGCCTGCGCCACCGTCATCTCGTCCCCTTGCTTGGTGAGTTCAAATTCCCAGTAAAATTTCTCAGTTTTTAATTCTTTTTAATTCCTTTTTTTTATAAAAAATTTCGATGTCTTTTTTTACTGAAAGTTGACAGGGCACGCGTTTCAAAAAAAAAGTTTTGAAAAATCCACTCTTGTACGCTTTTTCATTTGTCGTGAAATTCATTTTTTTCCCTGGAATTGTCAGGTTCCAGGCTTCGGTTGCTTGTTAAGATAGAAGGGGATGATTCCCCGTACGGCTTCTTGGTAATATTGTTATCTTTTTTATTAATTTGGTAAAATTTGTCAACTTGTGATTGGACCCAGTCCCAAACGCCTCAAGGCTGGCCGCGACTCTCGCCGCTCGGGGCATGCTGAACGTGCAATAAAATAAAATAATTAGTCTTTTTTTTTTTTTTGTTGGTATTGATGGGAGTTTTGACGCCTGCGCCATTTATGACGTCATTTGTAATTCACATAAATTTATTGGGAAAAAGAAGAAGAAAATTCATTTTTTTTTTTTTTTTTTTCCCGACAGGGTGGTGTCACCAGAACGGGATGCTGCTCCTGGTCTACGACTACATGCCGAACGGGAGCCTCGACGGGCACATCTTCTCTGGCCCGGAGAGACAGACGCTAGAGTGGAGTCACCGCTTCAAGATCGTTGCCGGCGTCGCCTCCGCACTCCACTACCTCCACGACGAGTTCGACCAGAAGGTCCTCCACCGCGACCTCAAGGCCAGCAACATCATGCTCGACTCCAACTTCAACGCCCGCCTCGGCGACTTCGGCCTCGCCCGCGCCATCGACAACGAGAAAAACTCCTACGCCGAGCTCGAGGGCTTCCCGGGGACGGTCGGCTACATCGCCCCCGAGTGCCTCCACACCGGCAAGGCCACCCGGGAGTCCGACATCTTCGGCTTCGGCGCAGTCATCCTGGAGGTGGTGTGCGGCCAGCGCCCGTGGACGAGGGCCGGGTTCGATGGGTTCCAGTTCCTGGCGGACTGGGTGTGGTCGCTCCATCGCGACGGGCGGATCCTGGAGGCGGTGGATGGGCGCCTGGGCGGGGACTACGCGGTGGAAGAGGCCCGGCGGCTGCTGCTCCTCGGGCTGGCTTGCTCGCACCCGATTGCTACCGAGAGGCCCAACACGCCCACCATCGTGCAAATCCTTTCGGGGTCAGTGGAAGTGCCGCACGTCCCGCCTTTCAAGCCGGCGTTTGTCTGGCCCTCGGCTGGCCTTCTGAACGAGGAAGGAGACACCACGGACGTGACGCCGATGACGTCGTCGTCGTCGCGGTTCGGGCCGGACTGGACGTCGAGATACGTGAGTAAAGAAAGCGATGCCGGGTACAATAACAGCTCTCCCGTGTGAGATGGAAAGAATGGAACTGGCCTTGTAGGCCTGCATCAGAGCTGGGGGAAAAGAAAAGTTTTTTTTTCTTCTCTCTTTTTAATTAAGATTTTTCTTTATATCATTTTTCATTAGGATTATAAATATTTTTATTTTCTATTTTGTTCGATTTACTAATTTAATTGTCTTTTTTTTAATCTGGGCGTCGTCTAATTGTTTATAAATTTTCTGTTTAAAAATCACTTTTGCTTCTTCAATTGGGAAAGGAGGTCTACATACACTTGAAACGATTAGAATTGGCTGCGCTACATGCGTCGCCAAGTGATCCGCGAGGGTGGTCCACTTATTTCCCGTGCTAATATCCACAGCTTATGAAATCGCCCGCAAACATAGATATGATTAGAACTGGGCGTTCTCACGACAGCAAGACCTTCGCCGGTATGTAGGTTCTTGGAGATCCTCAGGTTTCTGAAGTCTTTGTTGTTTCGCCGGTTTTCGTTCTGTTGGGATCGCCGGATCCCCAAAAACCGGATTTGGCACTTAAACCGAACCCCTAAATCAATGCGGAAGATGAGCCCGGGAATTAAACACGTATCACCGATCGTAAAGCACACCACGGATTCGAGCGTACCTTGTTGGCCACAGATTAGACACCGATGTCGTATTGAGGAAGAGATTTCAGTCCCGTTCGATCCGATGTCGAAGAATCGTCGTGAAGGGAAGATGGCGTCGCTTCTTAGCTTTGGAGAGAGAGAGAATTCTTTAAGAGAAAGAGAACGTACATTGTAAATGCCAAAGGTGCGTTCTTTCTCTCTCTCATCCCTTTTATAGGTTCCCATTCCCACAGGTCTTATTCCCGTGGGCCGGGCCTTTAGGCCCATCGTGGCCGGGCCAACTTAGGCCCATTTATTAAATCCATCATCTCCCACTTGCACATGGTGGACCAAAACCAACATGGGCGGATAGGCCCAACTTAGGCCCATCAACTGAAAATCCTCTTTTTTTCTTTCAACATTCATACCGGTGAATAATCCGTGCGACAAAGATACTTTGAGAGCTCGTTGCTATACATCTGTTAGGAATATATAGCAGCTCATATTGGGCATCATTTTCCGAGTAAATTTAGTATGCAGTACCCTAGATCGATCGATCATATTTATATCTCTCTTAATCTCATTTAAATAATGATATATATATTGTATTCACAATTATGATTATCCCAAAAACAGTCATAATTGATCGACCTGTGAATACAAAACCACAATGTGATTCTACAAATCCGATCTTCCTCTTTCCTTCAAACTCTCAATTTCAGTTCAACTTGCTTTTCTAGAAATGTCCCATTAGATCGAATCATCTCATGACCATTGGCAACATTCTAAGATAGCAAACACTAAATAGAAATCTTGAGAATAAGTAAGAGTCATGAGGGCACTAAAAAATGAGGAACTGTATTCCTCAAGAGTCTCACACGTCATAAAAGTTGAGATCATAACTTTTGCCACTCTTATAGGTCGTCTAATGCATACGTAGTATGAAATACATATTACGGTATTAACTCATTTCCCATGGAGCGTATGTCTACACAATCAATATCGTACAGATGATAGTTCAGACATACCCAATGTCTAACTTGAGTTCACGTATTTACTCATTCACAAAATTCATCAGAACTCACATCTGGCATCTTAGACAGATAAAGTAAAATGTGTGGGTTATTTTACTTTCGGACATCGTAAGTACTATGTCCTCATCTTAACACTCAGTTAAGGCAACATACATATTTTAAGCTTGAGCTCTCGATTATCACCTAGATAATAAGCTTATAAATCGTCTCATCTCTATTTATCACATTGTAAATAGAGGCGATTACCCGTGTGAGAGGGCTAATCTCTTATTTGTCCGACATACTTTCTCAACATAATATAATGCACTAAGCATTAAGATGCATAAAGATCAAACAAAAGATTCATAGGCATTAATAATGAAACAACACTAGTTCATACATGTGAACAACTCAGGGAAATTACAATCCAAGACATCGACTCTACGCAATCCTAGAGATTTTACATGACCACAAAACACATCTCTAGGTATTGGCTTTGTCATAGGATCTGCTACCATTCTATGCGTAGATATGTACTGCAAGTTCACATCCTTTCGTGCAACCATATCTTTAACAAAGTTATACTTGGTATCTATATGTTTGGTCTTGCCATGATATTTTGGATCTTTAGTGTACGCTATAGCTGCTTGGCTATCACAATTAACTAATAATTGATTTGCAGCTTTCTCAATAACACCTAAGTGATCCAAAAAATCTCTTAAGCCAAACTCTTTCTTATATTACTGCTGATAATGCCACGAACTCAGCTTCCATCGTGGACAAGGCTATACACGTTTGTTTCTTCTTTTGCTCCAACATATGGTGCCATTATTCAATAAGGAAACAAACCTAGAGGTAGATTTCCTTTCGTCTAAACCTCCTCCCTAAACAGTTTAAGGATAGCCTTTGAGTCGCATATCCTTTCCTTGATAACTCATCGTATAATCAGCAGTTCCCTTTAGATACCTCAGTATTCTCTTAATGGCTTTCCAATGTGCTGGATCTGGATTTGATTGGTATCTACTCACCATTCCAACTGCAAAACATATGTCGGGTCTTGTACACATCATAGCGTACATCAAGCTCCCAACTGCACTAGCATAAGGAACATGTTTCATTTGTTCCTTTTCTTGTGGAGTCCTCGGACACGATCTATGGCTCAATCCTTCACCTTTCGCAATAGGAGTGTCTATGGGTTTACAATCTTGCATATGAAATCGTTCAAGAACTTTATTTATATATGTTTCTTGCGAAAGAGACAACGATCTCTTCGAACGATCTCTTGAAATCTTAACTCCAAGAATGTATGCAGCCTCACCCATATCCTTCATCTCAAAGTTGGAAGACAGCCAACTCTTGACGGTATGAACAAACTCCATATTGCTTTCGGCAATCGGTATATCATCAACATATAATGATATGATCACAAATTGATCCTTGGATCTTTTGATATATACACAATGATCCTCATCAATCATTGTAAAATCATATGCCATTATGGCATTATGAAAACGTATATACCATTGTCTCGATGATCGCTTAAGGCCGTATATCGATCTCAAAAGTCGACATACATTTTCTTCTTGGCCTTTCACTATGAAACCAGTAGGTTGTTCCATGTATATTTCTTTCTCTAATTTTCCATTGAGGAAAGCAGTCTTTACATCCATCTGATGTAACTCAAGAATAATGCGAATCGAGGTAAATCTCACTACAGGAGAAAACGTATCTTCATAATCAATTCCTTCCTGTTGATTATACCCCTTCGCAACAAGGCGAGCCTTATGCCTTTCTATCGAGCCATCAGCCTTTCGCTTTATTTTGAGAACCCACTTGTTCCTAATAGCTCAAGGCGTCCTTTTTGAAGATCAACCGGTTCCCGGACTTGATTTGATTTCATTGACTCCATTTCCTCTTCCATTGCATGAATCCATTTTTCCTTACTAGGGCAATTCAGAGCCTCATTAATATTTCTTGGCTCATCCTCATCTTGTGGAGCAACCATAAAAGTTTCCCCTTCAATGTCAAAACGTCGACGGGGAATACTTTTGGCGACTTGTTCGCCGTATGGGAGTTATCATTCCCCATTATGCTCCCACTGGGATTAGATAATGATGATGTCGTCTCATTATGTGGTTGCAATTGAGAATGAGTTGAATTCAATTCATCACTTCTCATATTACTCCCACTTGGACGAACTCCACCAAGATCATTATCTTGATCCGAGGTTTCAAATAGGGAGTTGTCTTCCCATATTTCGCCCTTTTTAGGAAATTCATCCTCTAAGAATGTGACATCCCGTGATTCAAATTCAGTTATACTCCCACTTTCCTGCTCACCTATGAACACATACCCTTTTGAGTGTTCCGAGTATCTTATGAAAATACTCTTCTTTCCTCTGGGACCCAGTTTCCCAAACTTGTGAGAGGACTCATGTGTATAGGCAACACAACCCCATGGCTTAAGAAAACTTAAATCCGGTTTTCTACCTGTCCATAACTCATATGGAGTGGAAGTAACTGATTTGGAAGGCACTCGGTTAAGTATATAGGCAGCAGTTAACAACGCATCACTCCAAAATGTGATAGGTAAGTTAGCATGCGCCATCATGGACCTAACCATTTCCAATAAGGTTCTGTTTCTTCTCTCCGCAACACCATTTTGTTGAGGAGTATAAGGAATAGATAACTGTCTTTCTATTCCTTTTTCATCACATAATTTTCTGAACTCATCAGATAAATATTCTCGACCTCGATCGGATCTCAATGCTTTTATTTTTTTGTCTAATTGATTCTCTACTAGGTTCATAAACCTTTTGAAACAACTTATTGCTTCAGATTTGTGAGAAATCAAATAGACATATCCGAATCGAGTATAATTATCTATAAAAGTGATGAAATAAACAGCCCCATGCCTTCCTCTCACATTCATTGGACCACAGACATCAGAATGGATTAAGTGTAGAGGAAATTCAGCTCTTTTACCTTTTCCAAATGGTTTCCTTGTCGTTTTCCCTTCTAGGCAATACTTACGAGATGGGCAAATCGATTTTTCAATATTGCCCAACAAGCCCTCTTTGGCTAGTCTATTCATACGCTGTTGGCCAATATGACCAAGTCTAGCATGCCATACATTCACATCATTATCATATGTATTGTGAGACGTGAGAAGGGAATAACAAACATTTGCATTAACATAATCAATATCCAATACAATGAAACCATCCAGAAAATAACCATGACCATAGTAGTTTGTATCCAAATACAAATCTACACCTTTATTATGGAAGTTCATATTAAAACCTAATTTAACCAACATTAAAACAGACACTAAATTCCGACGAATCTCCGGAGCATACAACACATCATGAAGGAACAAAGTGCGTCCATCACGCATATTCAGTTGGCATGTGCCAATTCCTTTCACTTCAGCTCTTGAGTTGTTTCCCACATAGATCCACTTAGTTCCAGTAGGTACTCGTCGGAATTCCACGAAGGATCCTCTATCCTTCGCTACATGGTCTGTCGCTCCTGAATCCACAGTCCACAGAGGATTAGATTCAGTCAAGAATACAGAACTTGACACATATGCAAAGTTCCCAATTGTATCAAGGGTGTGTACCTTCTTTGGCTCGCGACAATTGCAGGCATAGTGACCCTTCTGGTCACAGTTGTAACACTTCACCCTTGAGATATTCTTCACATGGGGACGTTTTCCTCTCTTTTGTTGGTTAATTCTTGGTTTCTTGCAAGAAGGACTTGATCCCTTGCATTTCCACATATTGAACGAATCAATGCGCTTGCGCTTAGAGCATGAAGCCCCTTCGAGCTAAAAGCAACACGAAACTATGTTTCTTGCTCTAATGCCTTGAGGCGATGATCAGCTAGCTCAAGGTGGCGCACAAAGCATCCTCTAGATCTTCCATAACATGGTCAAGAGCTTTTAGTGCTTTTTGCTTTTCCAGCACATATTGAATTTTCATTTGCCAAATTTCATAGTTGTCACCTTTGAGCTTTTCACCTTTGTTCAGCTCGACAACTATGCTCTTTGTGGCTGAAGCCATTGATCTGAACACATTAGACATACATGCACGAGTTATTAATGCCTATCACTTATGCATCTATTTTGCACAAAACCCATCATATTAATTAATAATTTTAAGTAAGGTTTCAGAATCAAAAGGTCACTATGTTTCCAATCATCCTCCAAAAATCCTAACTTAAAACTATCATTAATATGATTGTCATATGCAAAATCAATTCTATGAAGCTACAAAAACTTCTATTACTACCCTGGCTAACTACCTACGGCAACCAAAGCAATCACGAAAGCGAGATAATTGACATACAATATAATAATAATACTTTCACTCAATATTGCTAACAAATAGGTTGCTATATCAACAACAATCAGGTAGTTAATATTACATAAGATGTTCACAAAGAACACAAATAAAAATAGCCATAACATTTAAAAACAAGGCATATTACAACTAATGGGGAAAGCTTCTACATGGTCCAATTGTTTTTTCTTTTTCTCTGTAAAATTCTCAGGCATTCTTGACAGCCACGGAAAAACAGACAGATATCCCTTAAGATTTCTCCTACGCACATTCAGTCCTGGCCCAATCGAAGTCATTCCTTGGGTCGCAGTCTTTGTGGCTCCTACCCGATGATATTCATCTACGAATGCCATTACTAGCTCCTTATAGCTAGTAAATCATTTGACCTCCCGTAGGCGATTTAACACTCCTTGCCATTCTAGTGGAAGAGTGTTTATAAAGAATCGCATCATCTGAATATCTGGCATGGGACAACCGTTCCAAATGACTTCCTGAATTTTGTTGTTGACCTCTATGACATTATCAATTATGTCGTCACTCTCCCTTTTATAGATGCCACAACAAGGATTCGAATGATTAACAAAGGCAAAAGATTGCTTGGATCTCTTATAAGGATAACTTTTCTGTCTTGTTTTGCCACTCATTTTTGATCATTACATTAGGTTTTGAATACATTAGGTTTTGAATTTATGATCGGTAGATCACAATATTCTTAATAAATCTCTCTCCATTTTTCCTGGACTAGGAATTCATTCAGAAGATCAAATAAAATTTTTGAAAATTTTCTTCAACGCAGTTATAACTGAGCCCAAGACTAAAAGAATAAAAAAAAAATCTATTTCAAAACGAAATCGAAATTTTTGAACCGAAGTTACATGAAATAATTAGTTACCTCTAGGACCGCGAAATCGTCCGTCGATATGGAAATAGTCCCGAGCTCGTATAAGCTCCTTATAGATAGAGGAGCTCGTGGCATTCTCACCCAAAAATTGTTCCAATTTTCCCTCCAAAACCCAGAGATGGCTTAGAACCAATAGTTCATTATCTAATGGATTTTTCCGACGATTTTGAATCAGAAGAGAGATTTCAAGAAATGGTGTGATCCGTTGGACATAGATCCAATTTTTCCATTTTTTGGATTCCTTAGAATTTGTTTTTCCTGTTCCTGGGGGTATCAAGATGCCACTGTGTCGGGATATCTTATCTGTCTCTCCAGGAAAATGGATATCTCCAGAAAAGATTTTCAGTTCAATCCTGTAGCGAAACTGATTGCAAAAGAGGGGAAATCGGCCACATTAAAATTACCTTCTGGGGAGGTCCGTTTGATATCCAAAAACTGCTCAGCAACAGTCGGACAAGTGGGGAATGTTGAGGTGAACCAGAAAAAGTTGGGTAGAGCCGGATCTGGATGGTCCTATACTGAATAAACGAGTATCTCCTCGAGATGGAAAAAGATTCTCTTTGAAAATCAGTTTTGTCCCATCTGCTAAAGCTTGAAGAATTCCCAAAGGACCGGCGTATTCGGGACCAATACGTTGTTGTATTCCTGCGGATATTTCTCTTTCTAACCACACAATTACGAGTACACCTATTGTGATTCCCAATACAAGAGTCAAAATAGGTAGAAAAAAAACGAAAGGGAGGCGAAAGAAGATCATGAAGATTGTTGCATATGATAGATCTTATATGCATAGTAGGAACTGATTCAGGAATTGAATCAAATGGGCCCTTTTAACTCAGTGGTAGAGTAACGCCATGGTAAGGCGTAAGTCATCGGTTCAATCCGATAAGGGGCTTTTTTTTTTTCATAAAACTCTAAAAGATCGGAAAGTCATAAAACTGAAACAGACTTTATTGAGATAGGTAAACCAATAGTACTCCCCCTCGAAGAACCGTATCTGAGAATTTCATGGTAATCTTTCTGTTCTGATATCCGAATTGGATCCGGAATTTCCTGGGCTAGCCCATACACCCACTGCACGAGTGGAATACTACTTAGTCAAGTAGAAGGGCCAACCTGAGAGCGAGGCAAGCTGGGAACGGGCTGAAACGTGCGATTCGAAGACCAAGTCAGAGACTGAAATAAATCAAAAAATGTATTTTTGTTCAAGAATGAAATCTTATGGGAACTGTGCATATCCAGTTCATCCTTCGGAACCATATCACATCCCGGATCGATGAAATAGGATGAATTGAGACGGTATTTTGTAAATACGTAATTATCTTGAATATATTAACTATTTCTTTATTTTCCGATCGCCTGGAAGGGAACATTAAAGGAATGTTTCCAATAAAAAGAGTTTGTTCTTGCATATCCCTACTGGTTTTCCAAATTAATCAGACCAATCACTTCCTGAAAGGATCCTTACTTCGTATTATACGTGCGCGCGGCTTACGGGAGGCATTGTTCCCGCAACAAATGCAGAACAAAAAATGGATTACATATAATCCACATAGACATAATTGAAAAAAAGGAACAAATTCTTTTTTTTTTTTTTTTTTGTCAACGGTCGTCGGTCAACGGTCAACGAAGTCAACGATCAACGTGGTCAACGGTCAACCGGCAGGGTCATCGAACCGGTCAGACCGGTCGAGCCGGTCGCCCGGGTCGGACGGACCGACCGCACGTGCCGCGCGCGTGCGTGGGCTGACGTCACGCAGACGTCATCTGCACGTGCTGCGCGCGTGCCAAGCGGGTCGGGTCGGGTCGCCGGTCGGTGACCGTCTGGCCAAACGAGCCGGTGCTGATGTCAGCAATGACGTCACTCCGGCGGTTACCGACCGTTGGGTGACGTCATGCTGACGTCACCACGCGTCGGTCCATGGACCGGCGCGTGCCGGTTCGCCGGCCGGCGGCTCGCATGCGCCGGTTCGCCACCGGCGCGTGTCCCGCACGCTTGGCCGGACGAACCAGCGCGCTTGGGCGGGCGCGTCAGGCGCGTTGCGCCCACGCGCAGAGCCTTCTGGCCGCGTGTGGGGGCGCGTGCGGTGTCGTCCGGCGACGTGCGACATGTCGCCGGACTCGTCTCGACGTCGCCTTCCTCCCTATGTCTTCAGATTTTTATTTCGACTTACGAAAAATCGGAAAAATGGGCGAACATGCTCGGGTGTCGGGATTCATGGCCCCGATCCGTACGGCCAAAAAGCATTTGCGAAAAATCAATCATAAACAACAAACAAATCGGGAAAACGTGAACCGATGCTCTGATACCAATGTTGGGATTGCCGGATCCCCAAAAACCGGATTCGGCACTTAAACCGAACCCCTAAATCAATGCGGAAGATGAGCCCGGGAATTAAACACGTATCACCGATCGTAAAGCACACCACGGATTCGAGCGTACCTTGTTGGCCACAGATTAGACACCGATGTCGTATTGAGGAAGAGATTTCAGTCCTGTTCGATCCGATGTCGAAGAATCGTCGTGAAGGGAAGATGGCGTCGCTTCTTAGCTTTGGAGAGAGAGAGAATTCTTTAAGAGAAAGAGAACGTACATTGTAAATGCCAAAGGTGCGTTCTTTCTCTCTCTCATCCCTTTTATAGGTTCCCCTTCCCACGGGCCTTATTCCCGTGGGCCGGGCCTTTAGGCCCATCGTGGCCGGGCCAACTTAGGCCCATTTATTAAATCCATCACGTTCCTATAACGAAAAATCTTTCATCAAATGACTAGTTTCAGTTTTATTAGTTTTATTATAGGAGACTTAGGTTCTTACTAAATTTGAGCAGAAAATGTCAAATGCAAATGTAAATATTATTGCCAATTTGTACATTACAACCCTGATGACCAATACTAAAGATGACTTGATGACTAACAACTTATGGGAACAGATTATGCCGAAATCTAATCGACTACACAACTTGAACACAGTTTGTTGTGACTTATACTTCAAGATCCAAACTATGTCGGAATTTAATCAACATCACAGCGTGTTTAGGTGTAGAGCTGGAATTTAATCTATAGAAATGCTCATGGATAGGAAATACAATACTGTAATCTAATCGATGACTTTGGGTTCATGGTGCAGCATTGGAATCTAATCGACGATGTTAGATCGGAGGTAGATACACACCGGAAATTACGATAAAGTAAAGGCAATTGTTGTGTTGTTTTGCCGGGGGAGGGGATGTTCCTTGTTGGGTGGCTTGTGGTGTTTATAGAGCAACCTAGTAACCATCAGTCGGTTAATCCTTCCTTGAGAGTCGATCTTAGTTTCTTCCATGTTCTTTGCTTCCTTCTTAACTGCCTTATCAACATCTTGTTGTTTCCTAACTCGTTGAAAATGCTTGCACGACTTAATCAGCAAGCAATAACCGTTCCTTTAATTCTATGCGCCCTTTTATATACCAACTGTTTGCACTTGAATCTTGACTCCAATTATATTTGAATTCTACATCCATAGTGCTATCCCAAGACCTAGACATGTGGCAATTAACTACCTTGCCATTGAACTAAGCATCTCCACTTGTAGGCCTAGTGACACTCAGCCCAAAGGTTCTTGAAATCTTTGGTCATCCTTGGTCTTTATGACCGATACGGGCTAGATTGCTACTATTATCATCCTCGTGACCAACACGTGATAGCGAGGGTAATTTTGAATGTTAACATATGCCTCATTTTCAAAGAAATAAATTTGAATTTATTTATTTTAAAGGCATACCTTATCCTTTGTGCAATATTCCGAGGATAATTATCATGCCTTTCTGCTTTCTAATGTCTCTTTTCCTATACGCAACTGATATGGATTCTTGTTTCTTGTATTATCTTGACACCTCACTTCGAATTCCCACAGATAATTATTTCCTTTTCTAAACCACCGTCCTTTGCTTGTGTATACCTTAGGGGTTTTTACTGTCACTTTGTCTTCTTTAAACCTTAAATCCCTCTTGCAATTTCCTTCCCGTTTTTGCTCCATCATTCGCCATGGCATAGAACGCTTCTAAGCGTGATTCCGAAAGCTATATTGCCAATTTCAATGCTCTCCAAAGGGGTGAGCATGCTAGAAATTGTCGCTTTAGGTTATTGAGTGCTGTCGAGAATGAGTCCGATTGCTTTCTCCTGGGTCCTAGCCTTATTGATCATCGCACTATTCCTCCATCTCTCAAGGCTTGCTTTCCTGCTAAGCATGATGAGACTCTAGCTCTTCAGCATCCCTCCATCTTGGATATTTGGTCTTCAACATCTTCTTTGTGTCACAGATTTCCTTTGTTGGAAGCCGATTTTCATTAGTGGTACCTATGCTTAAAGGATGATATGGAGACTCGACTTTCTTGGATGAATGCAGGGATAGCGATGGCATTTGAGGTCAGTATGTCATCGCATGACTTGACTCGACGGCTGGTCGGTTCTGGTATAAGCTTTTGGTCCCCATCAACAAATTGCTTCTTTTCTACTTGGGGACCCATGACTGTTACTCTTCTGGACATATTCACCATGTTAGGCTTCGAACTGCTGGGACATCCTGTTGAGGACATATCTTCACTGGAGACACCTTTTATCTCAAAAGGAGTCCTCACCTATAGTAACTTTCTAGAATGATTTGGTCATAAGTTTGGGCCTGTCAAACCTTTCGAGTGTGTCACCTTTCTTGTTGTATTGGCTATCAAAATATGTATTCCTCGCAACATGATGCACCCTCGCAACTTCCTCCTTTTGCCTTTTATCTCCAAACCCTCTTGGGAGCTAACCGCAGCGATATTGAATTCTTCCCTTATGATCGTGAAGAATTCTATTACCTTTTGATCAAGACGCTGTAGGCGATTGTCAAGGTTTCTGTATTCGCACACTATCCCCAGTAGATCTTCCGCTATGTTTGTCTTCGAAGGGCAAATTCTATCCGGTCTTTGAAATATATTTTCCCAATTACCGTGCTAGGCAATTCGGTCTCTATCAAGCCATTCCAATGCCAAATCCCTATTCAGTGGGTTTTCATTGGATGAACAAGAAGAAATATAACCTTGAGAAGTGCGATCCCCTTGTCTGTTGCTTCTAGATTACCAGTGTCGTGTATGCTTGATATGCCTTAGATCTTACTAGGATTTTCAGCCACGCCTTGGCTACGGGCCCGTTTGGTTCGGCTTTGGAAATGCCCTTGGGAGAATGCAAATACCTTTGAGGTAAATGGGTTTTCCGAAATGCTAGACTATTTGGTAAACTATAACTGAAAAGTGCTTTAGGGAAATGCAAGACTATTTGGTAAATATATATTTGAAAAGCCCTTTAGTGTGACCAAATTAAGTTTTTTAGTTTTACTATTTTTAAAATTGCAAAAAAAAAAAAAAAAACAATGACTATATAACATTTTACATTTTTATGTTGAAAGTAATGTAAAAAAATATATATTAGTAAATTTATTTAAAAATTATATTAAAAGAATTTGATTATTAGATGCAAATCTCAACTTTTGGCCTGGGGTTCTTTTAGGTTTGTTTTCAACTTTGAATAAATTTTTTTAATTATTGTAGTATTAATCATCTTCGTTAATTAGTGATCATTCTAGTGTATTGATAAAAAAATTGGGCTATTAATTGTCAAAAGATAAAAATGACAAAAAGAAAAAAAGAAAAAGGTAAACCCAACATTTGCAAAGAGTTTTTATTATTTTTAAAAAATAAAAATAAAATCCGATGAAACTCGTCGTTGATCAACGACGGTTGGAGTGTGGGAAAGTTGATCGGTTTAAAAAAAAAAAAAAAAGAAGTCAACGGATGAATAGTAGAAGTGGACTTGCATTTCCGAAATGCTGAAAGCCCAAAGTAGGTTCACCTACTTTGGGCTTTCAGCATTTTAAAGGCCAACATTTGGCAAATGACACATTCAAATGCTGAACCAAATATCTAAATTTTTTCTTAAGGGGCTTTCGGGGCTGAAAGCCCCTTGGGAATGTTGAACCGAACGGGGCCTACATCCCTGAGTGGATGACTTGGCGGGTCTCATTTAGTTATGGGAGCCCTTACGAAGAAGCCACTAAAACTGCAATTGATTGAATTAAGCCGTGAGGTGTGAAACCAAAGGCAACCGACCAAAAGGGTAAAGAGATCATCAGTTTCAATGTTCCTCCTGACCCTGCCGTATGTGGTATTGGTCATTCATCAAGCAAACTTCCTCTTGACCCAGGAGCGTCAGAAGAATCAGAGCATGAAGCCATCAACACTAATGAAGAACCTGCTGAAGGTACTTTTAGCTCTATTTTGCTTGTCGTATTCCTAGCTTCTCATGTTTCTTCCCATATATCTTATGCTTATCAGATCCTTCTATATTACGCGTAATACCATACTTAGAAGAAGAAGAAACACTGGTAGAATTGATGCCCCAACTGAAGAAAAAGAAAGAAGACTTCTCCTATTTCACCGAAGAAGCAACTCAAAACTTCAACTGATAATCTTGCTCAAGTCATTTCCACTCATACTAAAATATCCGAGAAGACTCCAGCCTCCCCTGTCAATCTTCCCGCCATCAATGATACTGTCCCTATCAGTGACGTTGCCTGCTCTCCAATGCTGCTGGATTACGAGTCTAATCCTCATCCCTTAATTGTTCACCGTAAGTTCCGTATCCATATGTCATAGTGATTTCATTGTGTGTCTCTTATTTTAACTATCCGCTTCAAATGACAGTTGGGTCATTAGCTGCCACCAGCGGTTCAGCTTATTCTGAGGCTCCTGTTACTCCAGCTCCTGCTTCGACTGGGCAGACAACAATCTCAGAAACTGCTACTTCTCTTTACTTGTCTATATAGTTGTTCAACTCTGACTGGGTCTTAGTTTCCTCTTTCTTCTTCCTTTCTAGCGACTTCGACAATTCCCACTTTATCGACCAGTTTCATGTCACCAGCGATGCCTTCTCCCATATATGCTATTCCTCTCATTGGGACTTCATCGATGCCTTCTTCATCGACTCCTCCAACACAACCTCAAGCAGATAACTCCTCTCTTGCGTTTGTTGCTAGGGCGATGCATGCAATGGATGAAGCTACTGACATACTGGCTCTGGATCCCTATGACCCAACCCCTGGGCGTATTCCTATTCCAATTAATAGTGACAAGAAGAAGATCAAGCTGGCACGATTTCTGGACCTTTCCACTGGGGGAATTTGTAGGGTGATGCACGACCAGACCATTTTTCATCAACTCCATCTTTTAATAAGCCAATACAGTGATGAAAAAGATGAGATTGGTGCCGCCCTTCCTCCAGAGCTCAGAGATCAGTTTAGAAAATATTTCGACGACTATCAGAATATCTTTGACAAATATCGTTTCCATCTTGGTTAGGTACAGAAGATGACTCCTTCTGAAGAAAGCCATCGAGACCCTAGTAGTGCCTTAAGGAAGCCAGCCAGCATGTGGTGGACAGCCGTGGGTCTTTACAGGTCATCATGGGCGAAATAGCTGACCTCAATGAAGAAGAAGCACATCTTACAAGGGCAATTGAAGACGTTCGTCAAAGACGAGAAATCAAGCTTGGGCAGCAAGCAGAATTTGAAGAAATGCTGGGCCATCATGTGTCTTTGCTCAAAGACCTGAAGAGAAAAGAACACTTCGCCGTAGTAGATCAAGAGCTGCAGCATCGCCGTCTCAAGAATGATCATATTTCCCGGTTTGGCGAGCTTGATTTAAAAATGCTTTCCCTTCAACATGGTGTGAAATCCCTCTTGTGCCCCAAGCAACAGACTTCTAAATGAAATGAACCCTTTTGATTTTTTATTTTTGCGTAAATTTAAGATTTCGCGCCAATCTATAATGGGGTTTATGCGGGATCCTAATTCTTCGTCCCCACGTTTGCACAAACTCCTTCTTAGTGGAGTTAGTCAGTTACTTGATTGGGCCTATTTATACCTGACCTCTGTGTTCAGGAAATTGCAACTCAGCTAGTCACAATGGCAAATTCCTTTCCTCCGCCAGTCAATGTCCAAGCTGCTTCACGTTTACATCGCTTCGAAAGGCTTCAGCGGTAGCAAACTCAAGGGCAACTTTCCCTCTCATTCATGGACTGTGACCCTGAAACTCATCGTGTCACCCTAGGTACATACTTCAAGTCGATGCCCCCACCATACGTATTTACTGAACATTTTTCGTGCCATTATAAAGAAGTACTACTCATCAACCAGTTGCACATTTGCATGCATTGGTCATCACCCAACTCCCGTTTCAATTCATATTCCACTTTCGACAAATGTTTCATCAAATAGTATGAAAGAATGAAAAGAGAGATGTCGAGCTTACGGGGAGCAGCCAAAATTAAGGAGGCCCTATCCTTTAGCTGTGTATCAATTGACCCCATCGAGTATGGGCTTGTTTGGAGCCTATGCTGTCTCTGGTCTCCATCGATTAATTGCTTTTTTCTGTCAACTGGTTCAGTAACAGTCACTCTGCTCGATATATGGTCCTTCCTAAGTAGTAGACCACCTGCCAAATTTCTCATTGCCCATACTTGTTGGCAAATGGTTTTCCATACTAAATCACCACTATTGAACCGTTTCTCCTTTATGTATTTATCCTACGCCTTTGTGATTCTGTTTCTCTGACGGACTAATTTTTCCAGGGCGGTTGTTCTACTTTCGCCCAACTAATCAATGTTGGTATACATTGGTTCATCACATTCTTCTTCGACCAATTCATCCTGCAATTTTACTCTCAATTGACTAAATTGTGATCTTAAAAGGAAGAATAGCGTCTTGGCCATATGTTAACATGTATGGACTAACTCCAGCTGTGGATCTTTTAGATGTTCGATAAGCCCTTAGCATTGTCGATAACAAAGAATCCTAATCTCTTGGATTGTCCTCCAAATGCCTCTTAATTAGGCCAATAATCGTTTTATTGAAGGCTTCGGCTTGACCATTGGCTTGAGCATAATAAGGCGCTAAATGAATCATTTTTATCTCCCTTGATCTAGTGAAGTTCAATACCTCTTGTCTTGTAAACACCTTTCCTTGATATGCGGTTATATACTCAAGAATGCCAAATCGATAAATAATATGCTTCCTGATGAACTCCTTTACTATCTTCGGCGTAATGTTTTATACGGGGCTGCCTCAACCCACTTTGTGAAATAATCTGTGGCAATCAGGATAAAACTGTGCTTTTTCGATGAAGGAGGATATATCTTTCCTATTATATCCATTGCCCATCCTCTAAATGGCCAAGGTTTAACAATGGGTTTCATCACTAACGCTGGCACATGCTGGACCGGACGATGCTTTTGACATGCTTCACATCCCTTAGCATAGTCGATACAATCTTGAGTGATGGTTGGCCAAAAGTAGCCATGTCGATGTAATAACCACTTATTTTAATCTCGGCTTGAGGTGCCCTGCATATTCCTTCATATGCTTCAGCCATCACTAACATGAATTCTTGCTTTCCCAAGCGCTTCAACAACAGTCCATCTATAGTTTTTCGATACAAATCGTGCCCAAATTAATAAAATTTTTAATTGCTTTTCTTTTGAAATTTTTATCACTAGTGATAGGTTTTCACAAGTACTCAATGAACGAAGTCCTCCAATCTTGGCATGCTTTTCTTTTGGGTGTCAATAATGGCGCACATATCTTGTGTCGATAACCATTTGTCTTAAGCCATGTGTCCGCTCATGTGTACAACTTGGTTAAGTTTTGTTGTAAACAATTACATATGTTACACTCATGTAATAGTTTCTCGCTCTTGGAAAAGAAAAAAAGGCCTAATTCTTAAAAAAATAAAAAAAAGCAACTATAAGTTCAATCCCAAATCTTTTTTGAATTTTTTTTGCTTACATAAAAAAAATAAAATCACTTGCTATCACTTTAGTCCTAAATCTATCCTTGTTATACTGCCATTCAAAAATCGCCACCGGTGTCTTAGAAATTTTTAGCATCAGGACCATTAGAGTTTCATTATTAGAACTTGTATCTTCATCAACACCTTAAGAACAATAATTGCCATAATTTTGAAAAAAAAAATCAAAGGCAATTTTTAGATAGAGGGTTAATAGGGCAAATATGGAATTAGAGTGAAAATTGGCGATTATTTTTAGACAAAACAAAATTCAAGATAGGATAGGCCTAAATCTGTTTTATTTTTAATGGAAATAAGCCTCGGAAAAAGGGGAAATTTCTTCTCAATACACGTCACCAATGCCGCACATCAACGCTTTGATGGAAAACTTACTTCTTTTTTTTTTTTGGTAAGATGGAAAACTTGCTTGAATTCCGATTAAAATGCATCACCCAGTCCTTCAAAGGTATTTATTAGGCCTATCCAAGTCTTGCTTAC
Organism: Eucalyptus sp. ANBG9806169; assembly: GCA_014182395.1. Lineage (NCBI taxonomy): Eukaryota > Viridiplantae > Streptophyta > Magnoliopsida > Myrtales > Myrtaceae > Eucalyptus > Eucalyptus sp. ANBG9806169. The sequence continues at coordinate 26,027,992 of CM024581.1, read as the reverse complement.
CGACCCAAAAAAAAAAAAAAAGTCCTGCTCAGCTTTGTGTTTCGAAGTATTTCCGGAATCCCAACGTATTTTGTCTCTTCCCACTTTGCCCTCGCTGAATTTTTGGAATTCCAGAAATGCCCCTACCATTTTCACTCGACGGTTGCTGGTCTCGGCCGCATCCAACAAAGGGTTTCGGGTTCGTTAATTTTTAATTAGCAAAAGTTATTAACAAGTGTGGTTTCTTTCCTAGCAACATTTAAATTAAAGTTGCTTCGCAATGCGTTTTAACATTACACTTTGCCAAATACTATACGCATTTCGAAAAAATCATTCAACTTAACATCTTTTGCTTTTTCTCAAAAGGCTTTCCAAAAAACTAAACCAAATGCAGCATAAGCATGTTGGCTTACATTTTGATTATGATCAATTAAGCCTGGTGTTTTAAAAAAATAAAAAATTGTATGGTTAATATGGGTCATCAATCTAAATGGCAATGTCGGACTCAAATTTAAAGTTGAAAGTAATGTCAAGTCAGGCTTGTTTTATTAATTGCCAGCTTTAAATTTTTGGAATTGGGAACTTGCTGATCTTGGCTGGCTCCCGAGTTAAATTGGGAACAATGCTCACTCCTAATTAATTCGAATAGATTTTTTTTTAATCTTGTAGAGGGGGCATGTGATAGTTTGAATTTTCACATTTCGTTTTTGATTAAATAAATTGGGCATTTCATCGACGCACCAATAGTGCCATTCTCTGAGCTGATCACTCATGAGATAACTAGACTATCTAGGGAAGCCATTAAGGGATTTTAACGCACTAGACTTGAGAATTTGACCATGAATTGACTGCTTGACCGTGTTGATCTGCAAGGGTCATTACGGCACTGTTGAAATCGATCAGAGATCGGAGATAGATCGATTTGACTGAGATATGTGATCAGAGTGTGGGTGATTCCACCTGATTGCAAAATACTCGTCAATCGGCACTAGACCGATTTTATCGTTTTGGTATCCAGTGCTCGTATTTGAAATCTCGAAATTTCACGATAACCGAGAGTCACCAATGTGTCGAAGATGTACATTATGACTTGAGATAAATCGATCATGGGTCAATTGCACTAAAAATTCCTAAAAGCTACCTGATAGGTTAGGTCATGCTAAAATCGCGTCGGATTGAAATTAACCGCGAATTTGAACCCGATTTCAGAAATTGAAAGTTCTGTCATGTCACAATTTATTTTAGGAATGTTGACTCATTCTCTGAAGAATTTTCTAAGATTCCGAGATTTTTACAGAAAATCGATTTGGACGTTACGGAAAAATAACGGAAATTCGGATAAGCCAAATTGAAGGAAATTTGGACTTCCAAGCTGAGCTACTTGGCGAAAGGGACTTATAGAAATTATATGGGCTTTTTCTTCGATGAAATTGGACATCAAATTTGGGAATTTGTTGAAGAAATTGAACACCAAAATGTGAAATTCGGATCTAGAAGAAGGCAGCAAATTTGGGCTTCAAAATTGGATTAATTCATGGATATTACAAGCTAGAAAGTAATGGGAGACATGTGGGATAAGATTGAAGGCCTAGGGACCAAGCATTTAATTTTGAGGATAGATTTATTGACTTTTTACTTTGTTTCTTCAAAACTTCCTCTGCACGCCGTCCCTACCCCCTTCGCATCTTCGGTCATTCCTCTCTCCCACACAAAACGACCGAATCTCCTCTCTACCTCTCCACTTTCATTTTTCCTTTGATCTCTTCATTCCCTCATCCCTTCTGCCGAAGCACCGCTCACCCAAAATTTCTTCTTTCCTTCATCCACGCCACTTGTCCGTAAGCCAGCAAACCTTGGTCAACATCAACACCATCGAAGTTTCATCCTTGACCGCTCCCTTCTTCTCCAAGCTTGTCTGCCACGTTCGAAGCCCATTTCCCCCCCGAAGTCCACGTGCCATCTCCACTTCTTCGCACGTCCAGCAGAGTCCACCGAAGCCACCGACCCTTCCTCAAGCTGCAAGCGAATTCTCCTCCTTCGCGTGTTTGCATCAGTCAAAGCAGCAGCCCATCTTCACGTGTTAACAGCTCCTTCTTGGGTTCTTGTTCGGCCCAGCTTCTCCAACGCAAGCCCAACAGCCCAGCAATTTAAAGTCCAAGCAAGACCAGCAGCCCACACGTTTCTTTTCTTCAGCCTGTCTTCATTTCGTCAGCTCGGCCCAGCAGCTTGCATTCCCAAGCCCACGCCATTTGAAGCCCGTGAAGTCAGCCCAACTTCGGCCTAGCCTAGTTCAGCAACAAGTCTCAGCTTGGGCTGAGATTTGTTGGGCCAATTCTAGGCCCGGTCCAAGCCCGTTGGTATTGTCGCGAGCCCAAGTTCGGCCGCCATCGCGGTGAACCGGTTTTCGTTTTAAACCGGTGAGTTTATGCACTAAAATCCTCTTACTAGGCTAATGACATTTAAGGGGTGTTTAGATTTATTTAAGTGTAATCAGTTTAATTTATTAGTTTATTTAGTTAAATTAGGATAGTTAGATTTATTAATTAGGTAGTTAGAGATTATAGTTAATTAAGTTAGTATGTGGTTATATAGCTAGGATGCTTAGAATAATTTATTTAGCTCAATAGGTGGTTAGATTAGAATTATTTAGCATAAGTTGGCATTTTTAGTATTTAATGTATTTATTTAATTAATTTTAGAAATTATTTAATTGTTAAATATTTTCCGGAAATTAGATCGGGATAAGCGGTGACCGGAATTTCATGCTGATCGCAATGGTGTGGTTAATTTATGCAATTGAGTGTTAAATTATGCAAATTGAGCGCTGATTGAATTTTTGGACATTTATTCCAAAAAATTGTAAAATTCGTTATTTATTAAAAAAATCCCGGGTGTCTAGTTTTAACATCGAAAATGGTTTTATATACTATATAAACTAGTGGGATTTTCTAAAAGAAAAATATTGCATTTTTTGGCTCAGGCCGACCGTGTACCCACACATGATTATTTTTATCGAATATTTTTAACATGAAGAAATTAGGCCAAGCCATTACTTTAATTGAGGAATTTAAGTGCGAAGCATAATGTCCTTGGCTGGGAGTGAATAATTGTGTGTTGGTTTATAATCAAGGCATGTTGATTATTCAAAGTTGAGGTGATAGGTGTTGGGTTGAGGGAACCCGATGGGTTGTGAGCGGATAAAGGACTAAGTACTACACGGGTAGAAGATTTCGTGTAAGCCACCTCTAATGTCTTATACCACTGCTTATTGTAGTCAATGACTAAGTGTTACGTGGCAACCTGAGTTGCTTGGGAATTATCTCTAGTGCTTTGCAGTATTGTCATGCATAATGCAGGGCTAAGTACTGCATGAGGATGAAACTTTGAGTGAGTCACCTCTAGTGCCTTATACTATTGTCTAGTGCAATAAATGACTAAGTACTACACGATAGAAATATTTCGTGTGAGTTACCTCTAGTGCTTTATACTATTACTTTCTGAAGGGAAGGGCCAAGTGATATATGATAGCGAGACTTCGTGTGAGTTACCTCTAGTGCCTTATACTATTGTTATCTGTGATCAAGGACTAAGTACCACACGATGATAAGATTTCGTGTAGAGTCACTTCTAGAGCCTTGAGTCTGGTATTGAGTTGGAATGTAGAGTCTGATTTTGAGTGGGAATGTTGAGAGTAAATATCGGGTATAAATGGAATCCTCGATATGATTTACCACGTCTAATTATGAGACGAAATTGTGTAATATGGAATGGGACGTGTCGTAATGATTTGGTCTTATAATCGAGACTCTGGTGAATTGTTTGATTGAATGGTGGATTAATGATGTTGACTCAATTGATTGACTAAGATTGAATGAGATATTCCAAAGACTCGGGTGTTGTTACTGCACGTATGTGATATATGAATTGTGTTAACATGCATAAGGGAACTGAGATGAGGTAAGTCCTCTGTTCTAATTGTGTGGTTGTGTGATTACATGGTTAGGACGCTTCTAGGCGTATTTCCCTCCTAATCGGGGTTTAGAGCGTGAACTCGCTAAGATTTCACCCCGTCGTAGGCTCAATTTTCAGGACTGTAGAGTGGAGGACCCGAAGCCGAGCTGTGGTGACCTGTGAAGTAGGTCAGTTAGATAAGCTTTCTTTTGGAGAACCATCTTTTGTAAACTCTTGGTTGATGACCTTTGTAAATAACTCAGTTGGTTTATAAAAGCATGTTTGTTGGTGAAATTCTTATCATGCTTTTCTATCTTGAGATGGTTACTGTTAGGGGATTTATTATTCGCTTCCACATGTGCAATAAAATAAAAAGGGCCAACGACTCGTCCTGGGAAGTTGCAAATTTTATCGACCGGAGAGGGATGGGCATGCGCTTAGGATTCGGGGAGTGACAGGGCATATGGAGATGGATTACTCTCTGCGTTTTCCAGAGACAACAGACAAGGAAATTCCCAATCACTTCTTTCTTGGAATTCGTCCTTTGCAATTTTATCTTCTATTTCACGGCCTTTGTAATGTCATCACCGATGATGCAAGAAGAAACTCAGTCACATTCATCACCTAATTTTCCATTTCTTGCCAAATTACATTTTGCTGTCGTTCTTTTAGTATTTTTTAGATTTTTCTACGATTAAAATTCAGGATTTATATATCCAGCACTCTTTTTTAATTTTATTTTCGCTTTACAAAACTTCTATAGTTGCTTTCTTGATAAATCGGATGATTATGGTTGATGCACTTCTCTCTATTGGCTGCAATTCGAGCGTTGGTTTTTAATTGGATCACTAGCGCATACAATGTGATGGCTTCTTCCACGGTTGATTCGATGATTTATTCACTCTTTCATGGTGCTCACATCAAAGTATTAAGAATTTCGTTAAAACACATATTATATTGTAAAATAAAGCGGAAACTAATCGAGTTGCAATTCAAAACTTAACTCGGATGAAAAAATTACTAGAAAAAATCAATGAGAAATGATTAAAAAAAATAGAAATATATATGATTTCGTTTGAATGTCGGTCTTTACTTTACAAAGAGAAGTAGCTACAAAGAATCTACTATACAATTACTCAATTGTTCAAGTATTTTTCAAACCCCAAAATCATATCAATATATTGACAATCTTTTGCGGTATACTCATCAAGAAGTTATAAAAATCCTACAAAATCCTGCGTTTATGTTCTTGTGTCGATTCATCATCATTGCCTTCGAGTTCAAAGCTTAGTAAAATCGGCAATAGCCTTGTTGGCTGGTGAAGCTTTGATCGATAACTTTCACTTTGTTGAAGAATTCAGTGGGTTGTTGTCGATTCTTTAGGTTTTGAACTATTCTGACCAAATTATTGACATCGACGAAGTTTGCCACTTGTTAATAACAATTAAAAATTGGTCTTTTTTTTTTTTTTTGTTCTTTTATTGATTTGGATCGTCGATACAAGTTGATGCGCTTCTCTTGTCACGTTTTAAAAATTGGTCTATTTTGCTTTCCTCCTCACGATACAAGTTGGGTCAAATTTTGTACAGCGGACTCAAGTTCAAGACATTATTTAAGAAATTTCATAATAATTCTCACATAAAAGGCCAAACAAACTGCAGATGTTGAAAACCAAGATAAGATTTTGAATATATATAGAGACCAGATAAAAGTCTGCCGATGCCCCCAAGTCAAGAATCAATAGTAATTGTTGCTGTCATCTGGTCCCAATTCTGGAACCTCAATAAACACAAACCAAAGAAGACAACAAAGATAATGTTTTTAACCGTGATTTCGGTCAAAAAGTCCCTCATCAAGGTCTTCAATTCAAGGCCAACTTACTCAGGATTTCGCAGTCGGGTCGTCTTAGATGTCGACACAGCTATTGAAGATATGTGCAGATCTGTGGAACTGAAACGAGGGTGTTGACGTGCGAGATTTGGTAGAGGAAAGAAGAGGACCATCATCTCTCACCAGAAGAAGCAACTCCTTCAGGACAATAAAGACGTGCTAAGACTTCGACTTGATCTTGGCTTAGGATAACGATCATCATATAGTTCGCATCAGAAGGTTCTCCAGAGGTTAAATAAACAAGAAACTTCCTCTGTTTCGCATGTAGTAATCGAAAATCTTCTGCTTGGCTGATGGTCGATTATTATAATTCTAGAGATCCATCTTCTGTGTTTACCTCAGCCCTGACATGGGCATCTGCAATCTTGGACGATACGCGTAAACAGCTTTGAACATTCTCCTTGCCATCACCTTTCACACAAAATCAACCATTATTGGCGGAACCGGAATTCAACTATGGTGTCCCCCTTTGTTTATTCACTTTTGCTTACGGTCTATGGCCATGTTGATTAAGCGTCTTTGACCCTTTGTGCTGAGCGAGTGTGAACATGTGGAAAACTTATTGGGACAACAAATAAACAAAACTTATTTTTAAGGAATTATCAAAAGGGTTATCCCCTTTTTTTTTCCCGAAAATCAAGGAAGAAATGCAGGGAAATTCCTTTCTTGAGTGAAAGGAAGAAAGGGATCAGTTCCCACTTTTCATTGTTGGGTTAACACAAAAAGAGGAACCTCGCTCTTTTCTTTCTTCATTTTATGTGTGAGAGGATAAACGCGGGCAGCATTCAAGAACTATTTCTTCATTGCTTCTTATTTTGTTGCCCGCATTTTATCCAGTCTCGCCACTCTCCAGTTCCGTCCTTCGATATCACCTGTGCTTCCTGGTAATTTTGCTCTAATTTTTTTTCACTATGCACGCATCTGTTTATTGTTTTGTAAAGTGCAAGATCAAAGATTTATTATTGTAATTGGTGATTGATTCTCGCTATCTCTGATGTAGTTTAACATGTTAAACCTTGATGTACTTTGAGTGGGATAAATTGATTTAATTTCGCTTGATTCTTCTTTAAGTTGGGGGTACATAAGCAATTCGAGAAAAAGGAATTATCAGAGCAAAAGTAAAGAGACAGGAGAAGAACGGTCTTAAAGCTTAACTGCATCAGAGAGAAACAAAAGAGAGAAGAGAGAATAAAATTTCATTTGGATGCATACATTCTTCTGTACCCCAATTACAGCTTTTCTATTCATCACATATCAACGTTCACAACTACTTGATAACTTTGAAGTGTTTTTCATGTTTGGATTGGATGCATTGGAGAGAAAGGAAGAGTTTTTGCTAATCTCTAAGGAGAAAAAAAGAAGATAACATAATGGATCGACTTATCCCATCTATTAAACCCTTTCGCATACTTCAATTCCTTCAATATATTTCGCAGCTTCAGCAACGCTTTCAAATCTTCTGTGATATTTTATGAGCTACTTTGAGCTACGTCCAAGCTGCTGAATCTGTGTGCTTTTGCCTCATGAGCCTATGAAACTCTAGTATTATTATCGAGGCAATTGGCACAACGAATTCTCGTCTTTGGAAGGGGATTATAAGGATCAAGGATTCAAATCTTGAAGTTTAGGTGCTGTTGGGGGAAAAGAAAGTGCTTTTGTAACAGGGCCAATCTTTTAGTTAGCCAAAGAAAGGAAAGTTCCCCGAAATATAAAGATTGTTAACTTCACTGATGCTTGTTGAAATTCACCACATTTTGCAATTAGCTAACTGAAGGTGATATTCGATTTCACTCGTCAATGCACTATGAATTTCTTTTTTTAATATTTTTTTGGCAATTCGTATGCTTTAATCAAAATCCACGAATTTTCCTAATGAGCACTCTATTGGCGGCCACGTTTCGGCGGCCATAGGGTGGATTTCACTCACAAATAATGGCCAACAAATTCATTTGCGAAATTTTTGCATTATATTCTGCAGTAAGTTACTGAAATTTGTGAAATATACATGGATAAAACTAAAGCGAGAGGCTAGGATAGCTGCAAAGGAGTATTTTTGCAAAAGACAATCTCTCGTGGCATAACAAACTAATGGGTCAAGCAACAAGTAAATAATTAGAAGCATCTCTATGCAAAAAACAATTGACTGTGAATTTACGATAAACGTTAACCCGAAATGGAGAGCTCTACATAGATAAGATTGACACTCATTATCTCCCAAAAAATTTCCGCATGGATCTGCTTAAGCAACAACACAAGAAACATAAATCACGACTGCAAAACTGTTAAAAGATATCAACCGGCTGAATGGTTATGTCAGCGCCTGTCATTCACATTAGAATCCGAGAATGTAATTATTATACCGGTGAAAGAAGCATTGGAGACTGCAAGGAATAAGGTCTATATTGAATATATTCCACTTGAAGGGTGGGCTGGTGAACCTATCCTAATATAAAAGCTACTCTAAGGAAACTCCATCATCTCCTCCTACTTCTCCTTTTCCTTAGCTCTCTTGTTCACTCATCATAATGGCACAGGAACAATTGTCGTGTAGTCTGCAGCTGCACGAACTGCGTTAAGGCAAGATAGTCGAAGCTTCTACACCAATCTTTACTCGGATTCGCAAAGGTGAATGATCATACTTTTTCTCATCTTCTACAAATTTAATTCCTCGTATTTCACACAGCTCTAATTAGCTTATCTGCATCCATGTTGTATTCGCGTTCTCTCTCCTACTAGATGTCATTTTCTGGTTAATCATCTTGGCCTAGTCAAAACTCTGGTTCTGCTGATTTGCTGCTTGAGATTTAGTCCTTTAAAGTGTTGACTAAGGTCATGCTACTTTTACTACTTGGTAATGGGAGTTCGTATTCTTTGCGTTGAGAGAGGTGAGAACAAGTTTGCAATGCGCTCCTTTGCTCATCCTCCAAACCACCCCCCACAAAAAAAAAAAAAAAAAACATATTTTGCGCAGTGTAATTATGATGAACTTGCGCAGTATTAATATTATTTATATAAGACTTGGGACATTTCTGCTTTCTCATTGGGATACAATTCTTTTGTGCTTACGTTGATCTTTTCCTTTTTTTTTTTTTATCAAATGTTGAGTAAATTGCTAGCCAATTGAGTGATTTTCACATCATTTCCTGGAAGAATTAGGGCATGAATGGTCATGGTCAGACCATTGTCATACTTCGTTAAACACTTTTGAATCCTCTGCTTCAGACGAACTTGTTCTGTTCTGAAAATAATTAACTGGACTTAAAATGATGTTATAGCTCTTATGAGCTATCTGCCACATCTAATGAGGAGAACATGCTCTATATTCATTTTTTTTTTTTTTGTGAAGTTGTGAATTATGTAATATATTCGTAATAGATTTTATCCAGGTAGTCCCAAGTACCGCAAAAGTATGTGATGTAATTGGCCTACTGCTAGGTATGAGGACCTACTTCTTATTCAATCTGCTTCATGTGGAATGCAGCCATATTTTGAGCAGTATCATAGTATTGTTTGGATACCTTCTCCTACCGGAAAATTTACTATTTATATGTGGGGGTAAAGTTATATCTTCACCTGCTAAAGTGCCCAGGCATAAGCTGGTCCGGTTTACTTCAAACGTATGAAAACACAGTTTAGTATTTTAATGTGCTGCCAACTCAAGATAGATTGAAGAAGTGGAATCCTTCTTCGAATGATGTTTACCTTCTCTAGACTTCTTGTGTCAATGTGAATAAAGGCTGACTCGGGATTGTAATTTCTAAGGCCACGTGAGTTGGGAGCGCTAGAACAGCAAGCCCATGACTGTAGAATAGCCGCGACAGGGTACTTTTGCACGTGAGACAAGCATCTCTATGCGAAAGACAATTGACCTAATCATTATATGGGAATTGAGAACTCTACATAGATGTGATTGACCCTCATTATATCCCCTAAAACTTTCCACATGAATCTGTCAAGGCAAAAACGCAGAAAAAGCGATTCATGAACTGCAACTTACACAGTTCAGCACTTCTCTTACTGAGTAAACAGGCTCATGAAAGTCCTACACAGTCTCGTCACGTTTTCTTTGCCATGGTTGGATATGTTCCTCTGAGTCTCGGATCATTATTTTACTCTTTGTTTTCTTGGATTGGTTTTCATCTCTGCAGAGTTGGTAAATTTGGGACTAAACCAGGAGACGCTGTGACAAGAAAATTTATACCGAAACTCGTTTTTTTCGGCCTAAAAATGTCAGGAAATTCCTTCCTTTGGGACGTCATGCTGTGCGAATTGGATGGACATTTTGCTATGTTGATTTGGATCGGATCTAGAGACGAAGGTTTAGACTTAAAGCATTTGCCTTTTGGTCAATTTCTTGAAACCAGTTTGAATTCTTTCATTCCTTGCTATTTCAGGAACTCTGCAACGTAAGGGAAGCTTCCCGTACGCTCTGAACTATAAAGCTTTGACTTTTACAAAGTCAGACTTGCTCACTGTTCTAAAATTCCATCTGATCTCAACCCCTGAAGCTTCAATTGGAAATAGCCTATTCAGTTTCCTCAAGCTTCCTCGTTTAAGTGCATAAACTGATTGATATTCCTCCAGGAACCAACATTTCTGTCTGATTATTAGGTGGACATGTGAGCATCATCAATCTTTTCATTTCACCATTAATGTCACGAAACCATGTCCATCGAACACCTTCCAAATCGGACCAAAATTAAACAAAAAAGGAAAGCCTAAAGGAACCATCTTTATAAAGTTGCTTCGTGATAATGGTCTTTATTCGATAATCACAAACACAAAAGTAGAATTAATCCGATGCCACGAGCAAAAGCTAACCTTTTTTCGCGATCCAATACCATGATCAAAAGAGATCTAATTCTCAGGTGCATGATAGTGCAATGTTTTCTCAAGTGGGAACTCACTAACCCCGATATAAATTTCCCGACTTTGGTTTCACCTTTTTGTTATTTTTATAGGTAGGGTGTGACATTATCTGTAAGGACAGGTAAGGACAGGTGACAGGCGCATGAGCAAGAGCTTGGAGAGGAAATTTGTTAATCATGGTTGGGCTGCGGTACTAAACAAATATCACAGATTAACTAGGCAGCTTTTTTTTTTTGGCAGCTTTCTTTAGTTTGTATACTAATTTGTGTTTTTACCAAGTCACAACATCTTGTTAGCTCGGTTCACTCCTATGTGGAGGAAACCCAATGAGTTGTAAGTCTAAAAAAGGCTTGAGCCCATATAATAAGTCATATGGAGAAATATGGTTTCTCACTATCTTTAAAAGTGGTAGCCGTAAAAAGGCGTAGTAACAAGAGAAAAGGAGAAAACAGAAAATCTGGAGGTTGGGGCAAAATCTGATTTACATCAAGCTGGCATCGGAAGGTCGATTCGTGGTCCAATTGAGCTGAAATTTTGTTAGCATGTTCGTGGCACAATCTTATCAAATCTGAATGGTTTGATTTTCATTTGAAGCTCCCTACATCATGTTTTTCATGAATTGATCAAAACCTGCGTTTTTTGTCAGATTTATCATTTATCTCTTGTAAAATTCATGTGTATTGCCAAGAATTATGTTCTTGAGGTCTTTGCTGCTATGTACCTCTAGTATTTGCTAGAGAAGAACATTGTTTACCCAATTTTGTTGATAGTGAAGATTTTCGGGTGGATTACGGTTCCATGGTTTTTGATCTTCTCACATCGAGGAGGTTTTCCACATAAAAAAAATCGTTTTGTGTTCGCGTTTTTGGTATTTATTTTACTCTAATATATCGATTCCTATTAGTTTACACAAGATGGGAGATTATTTTATACCGCTGTGTTAATTCGATATTGTTCAAATTGTTACTGTTCTCCCATCACATCTTCCACAAACTTGTTCACTCTAGCAAAACTGCGCGAATCACCCTCACTCGTCATACTAGATGTCAAGCGAATCGATGAACCATGAAATGTTCGAACCAACTATTCTCAGATCTGGTGCTTTTTTTCTTCATGTCAAATACTGAGGATGTAAAGAACCCATTAACATGATGGCCGCATAAATATAGTTCCGCATAAATATGTCGTGCCCGGGGAATCAGTCAACTGTGGACCGTGAAGCCCCTTGACCTAGTCATTGTCCACAGCTGAAGTTACAGGTTTATCCTGGAGTTTGTTCTGAGATGAGCTCATACAAAGCGAAATGGTCCCAACCGCGGGATCGCGCAGGACACAGTTCATCTTCAAATTGAAACTTACACAGCTGGTCCGGATGTCGTCCGTAGACTATCTGTGATGATTATGCACACGATGATGTGATTAGAGGGAGAGAAGTACAAAGTACAGGTCTCTTGCCCTCGAATGAATGGAAACTTCAGCTCTAAAAGAGTATAGAAATTTGACCCTTCATGGGGGCTTGAAGAGGAGATGACTCCACGAGGAGGAAAGCGCAGTCATGATACACATCCTCCCAGTCAAGTACAAGAATGACGCACGTGTGCTTGACCATCTCCCCTGAAGACAAACAACGAAAGGGTACATTGGTGATTTCATTTTTCCCTTTCTAATTTTGATTTTGTGCGCATCCCATGCTCAATTTGGCGCGCCCGATTAAGTTCATCTCGACGGTGTGATCAAAGATAGGGACAGGGTATAAATAATGCTAACTTGTCCGATATTAAATTTAGTAAATGATAGATATGTCTTTTGACAATGTCTTATATATTAAGATTATTTTTTGGGGCACTTATGGATGTGCTTTGATCTAGTCAAGTTGAGTTCAATTATGAGGGTAACAGACCCTAAACCCATTTAAAAGTAATTTATTTTTTATCCTTGGCCTCTGTGATATGTTTAAAGTAAAACGGAAATGAAGCCACCGCAGGTTCTCCATCTCCTCCTTCCTCCTCCTTTTTCATCGTCTTCTTGAATCACCAAGCTTCCATGAAATGGGCCGAGCTCTAGCGCCTCTCCCGGCGAACCCCACCTCCCTCTCTCTTCTCCTCCTCCTCCTCCTACATCTCTTCTCCCCATTACAGCCCGTCGAAGCGCTGGGTTTCCAGTTCGGCACCTTCAATCCCTCCACCGATTACGACACCTTGGCCGCCATCGATCCGGCCCTCATCTACAACAATGCCCTTCAGGTCACCCCCGACTCCAGAGGCAACGTCATCCTCACGAACCGATCCGGCAGGATCCTCTACAAGCAGGGCTTCAAGCTCTGGGACGGCCCCCCTGAAGCCCCCACCAAGGTCGCCTCCTTCAACACCTCCTTCGTCATCAACATCTTCCGGATCAACAACGGTACCCCTGGCGAGGGCCTGGCCTTCATCGTCGCGCCGGACCAGAACCTCCCAGCGGGGAGCTTCGGAGGCTACCTCGGGCTCACCAACGCCACCACCGACGGCCACGCCAGCAACCACCTCCTGGCCGTCGAGTTTGACACCTTCAGACAGGACTATGACCCGGACGCGAACCACATCGGCCTCGACATCAACTCGGTCGTGTCCAACCAGACCATCCCGCTGGCGGACCATGGCTTCGACCTCGCTCCGAACCGCTCCATATTCTTCCACGTGTGGATCGAATACGATGGCGGCCGGAAGCTAATGGAGGTCTACATGATCGACGAGAATAAGTCCACCCCGACGAAGCCCAAGCCGGCGTCCCCCATCATGACGGCTAACCTCGACATGAGCAAGGTGGTGAACCAGAACTCCTACTTCGGGTTCGCCGCGTCGACCGGGGACAACGCGGAGCTCAACTGCGTGCTAAGTTGGAACATGACGGTGGAGGAGCTACCGAAGGGCACGCCGGCGGGGCTGGTGATCGGGCTAGCCGTTGGCATCCCGGCGGCGGCGTTGGCGCTGGCCGGGGCGGCCGCCCTGGGCATCTGGGCGTGGCTGCGGAGGGCGGCGGCGCGGGACCCGAACATAGTAGGGACGCTGAAGTGCTTGCCGGGGATGCCGAGGGAGTTCAAGTTCAGGGATCTGAAGAGGGCGACGGAGAATTTCGACGAGGGGAACAAGCTAGGGCAGGGAGGGTTCGGGGTGGTATACAAGGGGGTGCTGACGGCGGAGAACCGGCAGGTGGCGGTGAAGAAGTTCTCGAGGGACCAGCTGAAGAGCAAGGACGACTTCTTGGCCGAGCTCACCATCATCAGCCGCCTGCGCCACCGTCATCTCGTCCCCTTGCTCGGTGAGTTCAAATTCCCAGTAAAATTTCTCAATTTTTAATTCTTTTTTATTCCTTTTTTTAAAAAAAAAAAAATTTCGATGTCTTTTTTTACTGAAAGTTGACAGCGCACGCGTTTCAAAAAAAAAGTTTTGAAAAATCCATTCTTGTACGCTTTTTCATTAGTCGTGAAATTCATTTTTTTTCCTTGGAATGGTCAGATTTCGGTTGCTTGATAAGATAGAAGGGGATGATTCCCCGTACGGCTTCTTGGTAATTTTATTAACGTTGAATTAGAAGGGGTCATCGGTTCGATAGCGGGTAGGAACAATTATTTATCTATTTTACATAATTAAAAATAAAATTTTTGGAGGAAATTAAAATTTTAGCGATTGAGTGATTATGAAGCAAATATTCTGAAGAGCCTCCCATATAAGTTGACTCTTGAAATCCATTCTTGGTCCACCCTCCCACCACCCTTATTTTTTTTCGATTTATTTATTTATTTTCAAATGAAATTGCACTCCAATTCGAGACTTTGCAACCTACTAAATAAAAGTCAAACATTATCTTAAAAAAAAAAAAAAAAAATTGCCCAAGTCTACTCCTTTGCAAAATAAGATGAAATACTCGATAAAAGCAATTACTTTTCTAAACATTCTCAAAATCTTGTGGTGAATGCACATTAAAAAATGTGTCAGTTTAGTATGACATGCCACATGAATCAACGTCATCTTGAGAAATAATCATCTCATTTTTTTGGCTCGGATAATGTCGAGATGTGCTAAATGAAATTCAGAAAAAAAAGAAGAAGTAAATTTTGAGAAAATGGCCCACCGAACTCGAAGCGAAGAACGTGCTGGCTTAGCTTTGGCGCCGGTCCAAAGATTCGATCATTAAAAGAAGGGTTTGACCGGTCAAGCGGGACCCAGATCAGATGCCTTCCGGGCCCCACGCCACGCTGCTAAAAATCCCCTTCTTATTAATTTTTAAAAATTAATTTCATATACATTTATCATCGTCTGATGAATATAAATATTATTATCTTTTTTATTGTCAACTTGTGATTGGACCCAGTCCCAAACGCCTCAAGGCTGGCCGCGACTCTCGGCGCATGCTGAACGTGCAATAAAATAAAATAATGATTGTCTTTTTTTTTTTTTTTTTGGTATTGATGGGAGTTTTGACGCCTGCGCCATTTATGACGTCATTTTTAATTCACATAAATTTATTGAGAAAAAGAAGAAGAAAATTCATTTTGTTTTTTTTTTTTCCCGACAGGGTGGTGTCACCAGAACGGGATGCTGCTCCTGGTCTACGAGTACATGCCGAACGGGAGCCTCGACGGGCACATCTTCTCTGGCCCGGAGAGACAGACGCTAGAGTGGAGTCACCGCTTCAAGATCGTTGCCGGCGTCGCCTCCGCACTCCACTACCTCCATGACGAGTTCGACCAGAAGGTCCTCCACCGCGACCTCAAGGCCAGCAACATCATGCTCGACTCCAACTTCAACGCCCGCCTCGGCGACTTCGGCCTCGCCCGCGCCATCGACAACGAGAAAAACTCCTACGCCGAGCTCGAGGGCGTCCCGGGGACGGTCGGCTACATCGCCCCCGAGTGCCTCCACACCGGCAAGGCCACCCGGGAGTCCGACATCTTCGGCTTCGGCGCAGTCATCCTGGAGGTGGTGTGCGGCCAGCGCCCGTGGACGAGGGCCGGGTTCGACGGGTTCCAGTTCCTGGCGGACTGGGTGTGGTCGCTCCACCGCGACGGGCGGATCCTGGAGGCGGTGGATGGGCGCCTGGGCGGGGACTACGCGGTGGAAGAGGCCCGGCGGCTGCTGCTCCTCGGGCTGGCTTGCTCGCACCCGATTGCTGCCGAGAGGCCCAACACGCCCACCATAGTGCAAATCCTTTCCGGGTCAGTGGAAGTGCCGCACGTCCCGCCTTTCAAGCCGGCGTTTGTCTGGCCCTCGGCGAGCCTGCTGAACGAGGAAGGAGACACCACGGACGTGGCGACGTTGATGACGTCGTCGTCGCGGTCCGGGTCGGGCTGGACGTCGAGATACGTGAGTAAAGAAAGCGATGCCGGGTACAATTACAGCTCTCCCGTGTGAGATGGAAAGAATGGAACTGGCCTTGTAGGCCTGCATCAGAGCTGGGGGGAAAAGAAAAGTTTTTTTTTTCTTCTTTCTCTCTTTTTAATTAAGATTTTTCTTTATATCACTTTTCATTTGGATTGCAAATTCTTTTATTTTGTATTTTATTCGATTTACTAATTTAGTTGATTTTTTTTTTTGGCGTCGTCTAATTGTTTATAAATTTTCTGTTTAAAAATCACTTTTGCTTCTTCAATTGAAAAAGGAGGTCTACATACACTTGAAATGATTAGAATTGGCTGCGCTACATGCGTCGCCAAGTGACCCGCGAGTGTGGTCTGCTTATTTCCCGTGGTAATATCCACGCCTTGTGAAATCGCCCGCAAACATGGATATGATTAGAACTGGGCGCTCTCACCACAGCAAGAGCTTCGCCGGCACGGAGGTTCTTGGAGATCCTCATGTTTCTGAAGTCTGTTGTTTCGCCGGTGGGACGAAAAATATATCACCAATTAGTGTGTTTCAGTTTTATTGGAGGAGACTTAGATTCTTATTGAATTTGAGCATAAGACGTCAAATGCAGAAGTGAATATAATTGCCATTCTGTACATTACAACCCTTACGACCAATACTGAAGATGACTCGATGACGAACAACTTATGGGAATAGATTATGCCGAAATCTAATCAACGACACAGCTTGAACACAGTTTGTTGTGACTTATACTTTAGGACCTAAACTATGTTGGAATTTAATCAACAACAAAGCTTGTTTAGGTGTAGAGCTGGAATTTAATCAATAGCAATACCCATGGATAAAAATACAATATTGTAATCTAATCGACGACTTTGGGTTTATGGCGCAACATCGGAATCTAATGATGATGTTAGATATGAGGTAGAAACATGCCGGAAAGTGCGATAAAGTAAAGATAAAGTAAAGTCAATTGTTGTGTTGTTTCTCTGGGGGAGAGGATGTTCCTTGTTGGGTGGCTTGCGGTGTTTATAGGGCAAACCTTATAACCGTTAGTCTGTTAATCCTTCCTTGAGAGTCGATCTTAGTTTCTCCCACATTCTTTGCTTCGTTCTTAACTACCTTATCCACATCTTGTTGTTTCCTGACTAGTCGAAAATGCTCGCACGACTTAATTAGCAAGCAATAACTGTTCCTTTAATTGTGTGCGCCATTTTGTATACCAACTGTTTCCGCTTGAATCTTGACTCCAATTATATTTGAATTCTACATCTGTAGTGCTATCCCAAGACCTGGACATGTGGCAATTAACTACCTTGCCATTGAACTAAGCATAGCGACACTCAGCCGAAAGGTTCTTGAAAACTTTGGTCATCCTTGGCCTCTATTAGTGATATGAGCTAGATTGCTGCTATTATCACCCTCGCGACTAGCATGTGACAGTGAGAGTAATTTTGAATGTTAACATATACCCTATTTTAAAAGGAACAAATTTGAATTTTTTTTTAAAGGATTACCATATCCTTTGTGCAATATTCCGAGGATGATTGTCATGCCTTTCTGCCTTCTAACATCTCTTTTCCTATGTGCAATTGATACGGATTCTTGTTTCTTGTATTATCTTGACGCCTCACTTCGAATGCCCACAGATAATTATTTCCTTTTTTAAACCGCCGTCCTTTAGTTGCGTATACCTTAGTTTACCGTCACTTTGTCTTCTTTAAACCTTAAATCCCTCTCGCAATTTCCTTCCCGTTTTTGCTTCATCATTCGCCATGGCACAGAACGCTTCTAAGCATGATTCCGAAAGCTATATTGCCAATTTCAATGCTCTCCAATGGGGTGAGCATGCTAGAAATTGTCGCTTTAGGTTATTGAGTGCTGTTGAGAATGAGTCCGATTGCTTTCTCATGGGTCCTAGCCTTATTGATCATTGCATTATTCCTCCATCTCTCAAGGCTTGCTTTCCTGCTAAGCATAATGAGACTCTAGCTCTTCAGCATCCCTCCATCTTGGATATTTGGTCTTCGACATCTTCTTGGTGTCGCGGATTTCCTTCGTTCAAAGCCGATTTTCATAAGTGGTACATACGCCTAAAGGATGATATAAAGACTCGACTTTCTTGGATGTTAGCAGGGATAGCAACGGCATTTGAGGTCAATATGTCATCGCATGATTTGACTCGAGGGCTGGTGGGTTCTGTTATAAGCTTTTGGTCTCCATCGACAAATTGCTTCTTCTTTACTTGGGGACCCATGAGTGTTACTCTTCTAAACATATTCACCATATTGGTCTTCGAACTGCTAGGACATCCTATCGAAGACATATCTTTACTGGAGACACCTTTTATTTTGGAAGGAGTCCTCGCCTATAGTAACTTTCTAGAATGATTTGGTCATAAGTTTGGGCTTCTTGAACCTTCCGAGTTTTAACACCTAAATTTCACCATTTTACTTAAAAATTAATCGCATACAAAAATATGAATTAGTCGCTAAAAAAAGAAAAAAAAAAAAAAAAAGGGGACGAGTGAGGGGCCGGGTCGAGCCGAATCTGGCCTTGGCCCAACCCGGCCCTCCTCTTTTCCCCTCTCTCGCACGCGTGGCCCAGCCCAGCCTCCTTCTCCTTTCGGCCCGGCCCGCACCCCAGCTCTTCCTCCTCTGCCCATCTTCCAAGAAACTTTTACCTGGAGATTTTGACGATAGATTTATATCATGGAGGAAAAAAAAAACTTTTAGCCAAAGGAAATGGTTGTACTTGAAATTTTATATTTTGAGGAAAATAAATTATTTTTTTTTTCAGTCCTACGCCAATCCTACTCTAACACTCATTCGGACTTTTGCCCCGCCTGCCGGGCGTGGGAGTCGAAAACCACTCCCGAAATGAAATCTTCCCCATCCCGTCCCCACGAGAAGGTGGGGATTTGAACCCCCAACCTCCCCCTTCTCTGTATCGTATTTTACATTACGACATGGAATCTACGGTCTCAATGTCCGCGACGGTACAGCCACAAGAAGAAGAAAAGACGGAATGGAAAAGCAGCAGCGCATCTATGCATGTCATCTGTCACATATCAATGAAGAAGACGGAGAATGGAAAAGAGGCAACGGAATTTATGGGTACCAACTGTCAGTTCTAGCCGTCAACAGAGAGAAATTGACGAGACAGATGTGGCCGCCTTTGAAACTACTTGTCATCAGCTTTGTCGAAAGGCTTGAGCAACCCGTAAGTGATTCCCATGGCAATCCACCCACCAACTAGAACCCTCGCGGCCGTGACCTTCACCGGCGAACCGCCGAGATGAGCTCCAACGCCTCCGAACAGAGCAAGAGCTATGGAGGCAACCACCACGACAATCACGACCCTGAGCGTGTGTTGAGCGACGAAGATGGCCGGCAACAGAGGAAACAATGACCCGCAGAGGAAAGCCAAGGCAGACGCGGCGGCAGCTTTGTAAGGGTTGGGTAAAGCTTCTTCTTCGCAGATTGCTTCCTGCTTTGCTTTCGCAGTGTTTTCCGCATACACCTTGAGCGCAGGCGATCTCGGCGAGAATACCGCGATCGACTGAGGCTCCACCCCCGTCGCCGGCGACCCATTTTCCGAGATTTCGCAGATCAACATCCTGTGCCGAGTGCTTCCGGTAGGGGTCCGCTGAGTTGGCTCTGCCGAGTCGGTCCCGTCGTGCTTAGCAGCAGTGACGGTGATCTTAATCTCTTCTGGCTTCTCCATCTTGGCCACAGAGGCGCGCTTCTCAAGGTTCGCCTGCTCGATCTCTCTCTGGGTCGAGACCGAGACGAACTCTCCGACCGCCATGCTTAAAGCGCCCGCGAGAGCCCCCGCGATGCCCGAGAAGACCATGGACCGACGATCATCCCTGGCGGCGCCGACGCCGAGCATCAACGACGTGGTCGAGAGCAGCCCGTCGTTTGCCCCAAGAATGGCGGCCCGGAGCCACTGTGCCCGCTGCAACAGCTCGTTACCCGGAGCATCGGCGGCCTCGGCCTTCTCCCCCGCTGTCGACGGAAGCTGGCTCTGCATGAGGAATCCCCAAGGTTGCAAGATCGCAAAGCGTCCGAGTGGATGGAGAGCGTGGCCTGCTTATGGAATCCACACGCCGAGCGCGTGGATGCTATATAAACCACACATGGGCTTCGAGAAGAAGATGCAAAATACAGAATCTTTGCTTTGGTGCTGACGACTCGTCGCGAAAGCGTACAAAAAACGGAGAATCAAGAACGGTGAGCTCGATGAGTCCTCCTGGATCGTGTCCCAGTATAATATATGCAGTTAATCCTGCTGTGGAACAAGCTATTATTGCGAAAATAGTTGAATACAACCAATCATCATTAAGAATTTCATCTCTAGACCAAAAACAAGCAAAGGGGGAATACCACAAAGAGAACCTACCAATAAAGCAGTTTTTTCAATTGGTACATGCTTTTTTAAACCTCCCATAAGAACCATATTCTGACTTTTATTTGAAGAATATCCAACAATAGCTTCCATTGAATGAATAATTGATCTGGATCCTAAAAACAACAATGCTTTTGAATAAGCATGAGTAATCAAATGAAATAAAGCGGCTCGATAAGACCCCATACCTAGAGCTAACATCATATAACCCAATTGAGACATTGTAGAATAAGCTAAACCTCTTTTAATATCTTTTTGAGCAAGAGCTAAAGTAGCTCCTAATAATACTGTTATTATACCTATTAAAGATATGAAATTCATTATGTAAGGTATGATTATAAAAAGAGGAATAAGTCAAGCTACAAGAAAAATGCCTGCTGCTACCATAGTAGCGGCATGTATAAGAGCCGAAATGGGAGTAGGGCCTTCCATGGCATCAGGTAACCATACATGAAGGGGGAATTGTGTCAATTTCGCAACTGCACCTACAAATAAAAAAAAAGGCACACAAAGTAAGAAATAAAAAAGGAACCTCATTATTATAAATCAAGTTATTCAATATTTGGAACAAATCATGAAATTCAAAACTACCGGTTATCCAATAAAGACCTAAAATTCCTAATAATAAACCAAAATCGCCTACACGATTCGTTACAAACGCTTTTTGACAAGCAGTCGCCGCACTAGGTCGTGTGAACCAAAAACCTATTAATAAATAAGAACACATTCCAACTAATTCCCAAAAAAAATAAATTTGTATCAAATTCGAACTAGTAACTAATCCCAACATGGAAGTATTGAAAAAACTCATATAAGCAAAAAATCTCAAATATCCTTGATCATGAGACATATAATTGTCACTATAAAAAAGAACCAAAATTCCAACAGTAGTAATTAATATTAACATAATAGAAGTAAGTGGATCTATTAAGTGACCGAACTCTAAAGAAAAATCATTATTAATGGTCCAAGACCATACATATTGATAGATAAAACTTCTATTTATTTGCTGAATAGATAGATAGACCGAAAGTATCATAACTATACTTAACAAGAAAATACTAGGAAAAGCCCACATACGGCGAAGATTTTTTGTTGCCGTTGGAAAAAGTAGAAGTCCCACTCCTATTAACATAGGAACTAGAAGTGGAATGAAGGGGATAATCCATGAATATTGATATGTATATTCCATAAAAAAAACCTTTTTATTTTTAATTAATTCTTTATAATTCACCGGCTCTTATATCTTTTTATAGATTCAATAAAAAATCAAGATATGGAATACTTAAATAGAATTTTCTATTCCTAATTATTCTGAATCTTTCTTCTTTAACCAATATTTCAAATATTCAAATCAATAAGTTAGAATTGATCAAATGATATGAATATGATCAAGTTACTATTTATATTTAAAATGAAATAAGACAATAATTCATTTTATTAATATTGAATATTAAGTAAATTTTTATGAAAATGAAGAAAAAAATTCAATTATTATTATGTATTACGATAATTTATATGCATAGAGCAAATAATTACACCAAAATCGAGTAGTTAATACATTACTTTATTTTGATAGAAATAATAGGATGGTCCATACCAAAACGGGCACAATAAAAAAAAAAGAACTTGTTTTTTTTTTTTATTAGTTCGTTTATTCATAATCATTAACTAATTCATGATAGAACTGATTATACTCGATTCGAATAAAAGATATTTTTTTTCTTTGTAGAAAACACTAGAATATCCCACACTTTTCTTTCAATACTAGGGAGAAGAAATAGAATTAAAAGAAAAGACGAAATTACTAAGATAACTTTTAGAAAATCATGTATTCTTTGATTAACTACTAGTTTAATTGAAATTTTAAAATTAAAAAAAAAAATTGTACTCGTTCTTTTCTTTTTCTTTTGCGTTTGACCAACTAATAAAAAACTAAAGTAATTTCAGTAATTTGGAATTTGTTAGGTAAGGATTGGTTTTTTTTTTTTTTTTTTTTTTTTTTTTTTTTTTACTTTTTGGTATATTTTGTTATATGTATAAATATAGCACGACGAAAATAGACAGAGATATAAAAAGAAAAAAAGAAAAAAATGGAATTGCTTGACCAATAGATGTCTTTCACATTTAACTAGAGAAATGAATAACTTTTTTTCAAATTTTTAATGGTATTTCCAAAAAAAAGTACTTCTATATAAAAAAAAAACGTATTCGTAAAAACATTTGGAAAAAGAAGGTATATCGGACAGCATTGAAAGCTCTTTCCTTAGCGAAGTCTCTTTCTACCGGGAATTCAAAAGTTTTTCTGTACAACAATTAAATAGTCAAACACTAGATTAACTAATCTTAATATGAAAATGGTACTTTAAAAAACAAAAGATGCAAGGTTTCACTTTTTTTTTAATATGTTTTATCCGGTGGGGATTCTTATTTTCCTCATTGGTACAATTATCTATCATATCATCATAATAAATAATAAAATTACAAAAAAAAAAAGTTTTTTCTTAGACAAAATGTTCAGTTCAGGTCAATATCGAATTAATTTTCGAAATCTTAAAGAAATTCTTTACATGATGAAAATCCAACCTAAGGCCTAAGGGTTAATATAAAGCTCATCAGGGCTGACGTGGCGATATTGGACGCCGTACGATGCGATCGGTACTGAGGTCGGAAGAAGGATGGAGACTCTTTCGCTGGACGCTGAGTCCAGTAACAGTGTAAACCCCACAAGGGATCCTTTGTTTTCCAGTCAGCCGTCGGGGAGCCATCAACGATAGAGATAACGATGCATCATTCGCCTTTCCGATCCCGTTCGAGGGGCAACAATGGGCGTTTGAGGCGAAACGTCGAACCTCGTTCGCCACTGTCGTGCCCCGTGGCTTCCCCCCCGGCCGTCCTTCGGCCGTTGGACGACGCAGAGGTTTAATTTCATACCTAGGAACTTACCATGTTTCGGTAGACAGATCTTATGTTCAAATCTTCTTGTCTTCACGTCGCTGGCCGGTACGACGGGTTCCGGTGTGCCTCGTAATCAACTCAGCCAAACGGGAAGACCCAACTCACGGATCGTCTTAATTGCAGTGGCCGCTTGTCTCGGGAGCTAGTGTTTCGAGTATTTCCGGAATGCTAATGTATTTTTTTCTTCTCACTCTGCCCTCGCTGAATTTTTAGAATTCTAGAAATGCCCCTACCATTTTCACGCGACGGTTGCTGGTCTCGGTTGCATCCAACGAAGGGTTTCGGGTTCGTTTATTTTTAATTAGCAAAAGTTATTAACAAGTGTGGTTTCTTTTTCCTAGCAACGTTTAAACTAAAGTTGCTTCACAATGCGCTTCTACATTACATGTGGACAAATATTATTTGCATTTCGAAAAAATCGTTTAACTTAACATATTTTGCGTTTCCTTAAAAAGGCTTTCTCAAAAGCTGAACGAAATGTAGCATAAGCATGTGAGCTTACATTCTGATTATGATCAATTAAGCATGGTGTTTTGAAAAAAATTGCATGGTTAATATGCACCGTCAATCTAAATGGCAATTTCGGACTCAAATTTAAAGTTGAAAATAGTGTCGGGTCAGGCTTGTTTTATTAGTTGTCGGCTCTGAATTTTTGGAACTGGAACCACCTTGATCTTGGCCGGTTCTCGAGTTAAATCAGGGCCGGTGCTTACCCCTGATTAATTCGGATAGATTTTTTTTTAATCTTGCCGAGGGGGCACATGGAGATGAATTACTCTCTCCGTTTCCAAAAGACAATTGACAGAGAAATTCCCACTCACTTCTTTCTCGAAATTCGTCTTGCAATTTTATCTTTTATTTCACGGCCTTTGTAATGTCATCGTCGATGATGCAAGAAGAAACTCGTCGCATTCATCACTGAATTTCCATTTCTTGCCAAATTACATATCACTTTCGTTTTTTTTAGCATTTTAGACTTTTCTATACTTAAAATTCAGGATTTATATATCCAGCACTCTTTTTTAATTAATTTTTATTTTTGCTTTATAAAAATTTTATAGTTGCTTTCTTAATAAATCGAATGATTATGGTTGATGCACTTCTCTCTGTTAGTTACAATTCGAGCGTTGGTTTTTAATCGGATCATTAGTGCATTACAATGTGATGGCTTCTTCCACGGTCGATTCGATGATTTATTCACTGTTTCATGGTGCTCACATCATAAGTAGTAAGAATTTTGTTAAAATACACATTTTATTGTAAGATATAGTGGAAACTAACCGATGTTGCAATTCAAAACTTAACTCGGATGAAAAAATTACTAGAGAAATCAATGAGAAATGATTAAAAAAAAACACCAGAAATATACATGATTTCGTCCGAAAGTCGGTCTTTACTTTACAGAGAGAAGTAGCTACAAAGAATCCATCATACAATTACTCAATTCTTCAAATTTGTCTCAAACCCCAAAATCATATCAATATATTGACAATTGTGTTTACTCACAATCCCTTGCGGTATACTCATCAAGAAGTTATAAAAATCCTGCGGAATCCAGCATTTATGTTCTTGCGTCAATTCATCATCACTGCCTTCGTGTTCAAAGCTTAATAAAATCCGCAATAGCCTTGTTGGTGGTGAAGCTTTCATCTAGAACTTTCACTTCGTTGAATTCAATGCGTTGTTGTCGATTCTTAAAGTTTTAGACTATTCAGACCAAATTATTAATATCGGCGAAGTTTGCTACTTGTTGATAATAATTAAAAATGGGTCTTTTTTTTGTGTGTCAGCAGTTCTTTTATTGATCCAGATCATATTTCAACACAAAGGACTCCGCTGAAATTTTGCTTTCCTCCTCACGATACAAGTTGGGTCAGATTTCATACAGCGGACTCAGATTCGAGACATTATTTAAGAAATTTCATATTAATTCTCACATAAAAGGCCAAACAAGCTGTAGATGTTAAAAACCAAGACAAGATTTTGAATATATATAGAGACCAGACTAAAGTTTGCCGATGCCTCCAAGCCAAGAATGAATAATAATTGTTTTTGTCATCTGGTGCCAATTCTGGAACCTCAATAAACACAAACCCAAGAAGACAACAAAGATAATGTTTTTAACCGTGATTTCCGTCGAAACATCCCTCATCAGGGTTTTCAATCCAAGGCCAGCTTACTCGGGATTTTGCAATTGGGTCGTCTTAGATGTCGACACGGCTATTGAAGATATGTGCAGATCTGTGGAACTGAATCGAGGGTGTTGACGTGCGAGATTTGGTAGAGGAAAGAAGAGGACCATCATCTCTCACCAGAAGAAGCAACTCCTTCAGGGCAATAAAGACGTGCTAAAACTTCGACTTGATCTTGCTTAGGGTAACGATTGTCATATGGTTCACATCAGAAGGTTCTCCAGAGGTTAAATAAAGAAGAAACTTTCTCTGTTTCGCATGTGGTCAGCGAAAATCTTCTGCTTGGCCGATGGTTGACTATTATAATTCTAGAAATCCATCTTCTGTGTTTACCTCAGCCCTGACATGGGCATCTTGAATCTTGATCTGTTCTTCACAGAAAGGACGATCTTCCATTAGGTGTAAAGAGCTTTGAACATTCTTCTTGTCATTAGCACTTGTCTGTTACTGTGTAAACAGGCTCATGAAAGTCCTTCACAGTCTTGCCACGTTTTCTTTGCCAAGGTTGGATATTTTCCTCTGAGTCTCGGTATCATTAATTTACTCTGTCATTCTTTGTTTTCTTGGATTGGTTTTCATCTGTGCAGAGCTGGTAAATTTGGGACTAAACCAGAGACGCCGTGACAAGAAAACCGAACTCGCTTTTTTCGGCCGAAAAATGTCAGGAAATTCCTTCCTTTGAGCCATCATGCCGTACGGATTGGATGTACATTTTGCTATGTTGATTTGGAGCGGATCTAGAGACGAAGGTTTAGACTTAAAGCATTTGTCTTTCGGTCAATTTCTTGAAGCCAGTTCGAATTCTTTCATTCCTTGCTATTTCAGGAACTCTGCAATGTAAGGGAAGCTTCACGCACGCTCTGAACCATAAAGCTTTGACTTTTATAAAGTCAGACTTGCTCACTGCAGATTTTACTGGTCTAAAATTCCATCTGATCTTATCCCCTGAAGCATCCCCTGAAGCTTTGATTGGGAAATAGCCCATCCAGTTTCTTCAAGCTTCCTCGTTTAAGTGCATAAGCTGATTTATGTTCCTCCAGGAACCAACATTTTTGTCTGATTATTAGGTGGCGATGTGGGCATCATCGATCTTTTTATTTCACCATTAAGGTCACGACACCGTGTCCATGGAACACCTTCCGACTCGGACCAAAAGTAAACAAAAAAGGAAAGCTTAAAGGCACCATCTTTATAAAGTTGCTTCCTGATAATGATCTTTATTCCATAATCACAAACACAAAAACAGAACCGATCCGATACCACGAGCACAAGCTAACCTTTTTTCGCAATCCAATACCGCGTTCCAAAGAGATCTAATTCTTAAGTGCACGATAGTGCGATGTTTTCTCAAGTGTGAACTCACTAATCCCCGATATAAATTTCCCTACTTTGGTTTCGCCTTGTTTGTGATTTTATAGGGAGTGCTCGACGTTATTTGTAAAGACAGGAGACAGGCGCAAGAGCAAGAGCTTGGAGAGAATATTTGTTAATCATGGTTGGGTTGTGATACTAAACAATGATCACATATTAACCTGGCAGCTTTCTTTAGTGTGTATACCAATTTGTGTCTTTATCAAGCCACAACATCTTCCACAAACCTGTTCACACCAGCAGAACTGCGCAAATCGCCCTCACTCGTCATACTAAATGCCAACCGAATCGATGAACCATGAATTGTTCGAACCAATTATTCTCAGATCTGGTGCTTTTCTCTTCTTTATGTCAAATACTAAAGATGTAAAGAACCCATTAACATGATGGTTGCATAAAGAAAGATGTATTCGTATTCACATATATGAGAATTATATAAAAATCTTGGACTGCCTTTTGAAAAAAATGGTAATATGTTTCTTTTGAGTAATGAGACTATTCCAATACTCGTAGCAAAAGAAACATAATAAATGCAAAGAAAAAGCATCTTTCATCCAATAGAAAAGGATTTGAATCAAGAGTTCTAGATGGATGTGATAGGGTATTTAGTACGTTCGACACATAATCTAAATGCGAAAATTTGGAAGAACTCGGGACAACAATTCACCACGAGCCAAACATAATCTAGGATTTCTCCCCTTGTCGCGACCCGATTTTTCAAATGGTGAATCACCTAAAACTAGGTTAATGGATTACTAAGTCCGAAAACTTGGCGCGGACTCTCCCAAGCCCTACCAATCGCGACTTGATACTAAGAAAAAGACCCACTAAAACATGCAATTATATTTCAAATCGGAGCCGCCACTAACCAATTATGGCTGATTAGAAACCCAGGTAAAGTATGGGAGAATACTTTACCTTTTACGAACCAGAGATTTAATGAATTCGGGGACATGGTTACGTTAAGATACCTTAAATTTTTTTTTTGCAGGCAATCTTGATTAATTTTAACCTAAGATACTAACATGCAAATGGTGGTCATGCGGGTGCACAATCAATTAAATAACATTCAATAAATCAAAATGCTAAGAAATTATAAACCACAACTTTATTAAAGTCCACTCTCTAAGAAAACATTTTTAAAAATGCTAATAAAAATGCATGCCCTAAACATGATTTCTAAATGACATGACACCTAACTTTTCTTTTTCTTTTTCTTTTTCTTTTAGAAAAATTATATGCAATCTTAATCTAAAATTAATATGCATGAATTTTACTTTAATGATATGTGAAATGCAATTTATATGGCCCAATTTGAATTATATGTATGCAATCTAATTTATATATGCATGTGTTTCATGATATGGGATGAATGACATATTAATTCTAATATGCATTCTTTTTGTGATTTTTTTTAACGACTCTTTTTAATGTAAGCAACCTACACTAAATAAAGATGATATGAAATGGGATTAATTATGAACTAACCTATTAATTAACCTTTGTGTTTTTTATTATTATTTTTTATTATTTAAAATTACATGATGGGAAAAGTAAAATACAATGCCATCCTAATTTATTAATATGCAAACTTTAATTAAATGAGCCTAATATGCAAACTAGCTAAAATGCATCTAGTATTTTGTATATTCTTTATTGAAATTAAATAAACTAATTAAGCTATTCAGAATGGAATAATTTCCTAATTCAATTTCGGGATTAATTTGATTTAAACCCCATTTGTCTTAGAAAACTATTGTTCTTTTTAACCTTTTTATTATCTTTTTATATAATGAAAACATGCAAACAAATAAGGATGACATCCTAAAAATAATCCTAAAGGTTAATTTATTAAACCTACGTGTCTTAATTTAAGAAACTTATATGACCCACATGCTCATGCAAATTTTTAATTTTTCACTATTCCCTTTTTTATAATTTTTTATAATTTTCATTTTTTCAAGCAAGTAATTATTTTTACATAAAAACTAAGATAAGAAAAATAATTGAAAAGATAATCCGTTGTCTCACAGATTAAGTTAACAATTATTTTAACTCTATAAATCACAACGAGGGAATCAAAATAATTAAAAATTTGGTCCGAAATCTTACAGACCAAATTAAATAATTATTGTGATTTAACAATTGAAATTCTACCAAAACAAACCCAAAATTAGTATAATTAAAAAAGTGACCCGATGTCTCTCAGATCAAATTAATAACTATAGTAATTTGAGGTAAAATCTACGGATAATGCATATAGAAATTGCAAATATTAACACCCAACATTTAATAAATAAACTAAATATGCTATCAAATAAACAACAAAAATAACATAAAAGATTAAACAAATAACCTAAACTACTAAGTAATGAAAAGTAAAAAAAACTACCTAAGGTAAACCAATGGAAAAAAAAGAGGGCAACCGAGCGGAGGCTCGGCTTGACCGGCGGTGATGTGGAGGGGCACAAGAGCGGCGCTCGGATGGAATGGCCGGAGGAATTGGGCGTCGTCACTCGGGCGGACACGATGGGCTTCGGGTTCGTGCGGCAAGCGGCTTCGCGGCTAAGGCGTCACGGCTTGGGCGGATCGAGCTTCGGATATGCAGCAGTGATCTCGGGCTTGTGAATGTCAGCCCTCGAGTGACAAGGCCTGTTTCAGATCTTGCAGAGATGGTGCGAGTGGTGGATCTGTGAGGGGGCTCCGGCGTCACTGGGCTATTGGCGAAGCTTCTGGTGCAGGGCGGCTGCCGGCAGGGGCGTCGGGTTGGCGTCTGGCTCGAGCGGGCGGCGTCACGGATGGAGCAGGGGCTGCGCAAGCGGCTCTGGAACCTGCTGGCGTCGGGCGGCGTCTGGGTTCGCCGACTGCAGGGGAGTTGATGGAGCGGCGTCACTCGGGGGTAGCGACAGCAACGGCGGACGCGCGGACTTCGGACCAGCGGTGACTGACCGATCGCGAATAGGGCAGAAGAAATGGTGTCTTCGCGGATCGGCACCAGCAGGATGGAACTTCGGATTCCGGTGGAACGGCGGCGGTGCAGGGCGCTGGAGCGGGCAACAGGGACGCCGGATAGGGACTTACGAGGAAGATGAACAGTTGTTCATCTTTTCTTTTTGCTTTTTCCTCTTTTTCTTTTGTTTTCTCTCACCTGACACTCTCTCTCACCTGTCTCTCTCACTCTCTGCAGAAGCAAAAGCTTCTGACTTTACTTTTCTTTTCTCTTTTTTGTTTCTTCCTTGAAGCAAGAGAAACTTCCCCTAATGGCTTTTCTATTTCTTCCTTTCCATGAAAAACGAAGAGAAGCCCCAAAGTCCTTTGCTGCTGACTTTTCTTCTTTAGAATCCTTTTCTTTTCCTTGTATTTCCTCACTACTCGAAGACCCACTGACGGCAAGAATTCTTTCACGCTTTTTGATTTTCTTTCGAACGAAGAGAAGCCCCCTTTTTCACATCTCGGACTCCCCATTTATAGAGTAAAAAGCAAATCAAATTTGTTTTGCAGCTGAAGATTTTCCGATATAGTTGCACACATTCGTTCAACTTCTCAACAAACAAGTGGCTCCAAAAACACATAGCCGTTTAATTTTTTTTTGTTTTTCTTTTTTTTTTTTAAATTTTGAAATGAAGATATGTGTTTAACAATAAAAATGCTTCATTATTCAAAATTTGTTTTTTTTCGAAATCTCCCTCCAAACATTATTTTCATTTATTATCTTCTATTTTATTTTTTAAAAATAAAATTTGATCCTAAATTAGGTGTCAACAGCTGCCCCTCTTTGAAGGGAAGCTCGTAGAGGTTTCCTTCAAAGATATATGACACCTAAAATTAAACCATGTAAAATGAAATATGAAATGCATATGCAAATGTTAATGACTTGACTCTTTTTTTTTTTTTTTTTTGGAAAGAAATGGACTCAAATAAATTTAACCCCTAATGCATGCCATGTAAATGCAATGATTTGGTCAGGAACATAGATCTCTACGTGTCTATGACCAATGAAATGCAAATGCAAAGAAGAGCACTTACTGTCATACCCGTTTGGGGATTTAGGTGTGAAATGATTCCGATGAGACTGTCAATCATCCGGAACTCCCCTCGATAATTGAAAGGCTCAAAGTCTTTAGGGATCTGGAATTCTCATCGATTCTAAGCACTCGGAAATTGCGTCAAGTACTTGAAACTTCAAAAATCTGATTCTTATGTCAGACATTTGAAAACATTTACTTAACGTCTGGAAATCACATCAGATGTTTAGAAGACAAACACTTGGAAATCACATCAAGCGTTTAAAAGTTCAAATATCTAGAATTCACACTAGACATTTGGAAACATTTTATAAATAGATACTTGGAATTCTCATCAAGTACAAAGATGACTGAATAAACTCAAGGTTTCAAAGACAATTTTTGGTCTTTGAGGAAAAATTCAATGAAAGTCCATGCATGATGGCTTTATCAAATTTTCATCGGAAAAATTATCACTAGGACAATTTTCAGGTATAATGTGAGTCTCTTGGACATGCTAAATGAGATACTTTTGGTGTGAAAAGGCTTTTTCACTCGCTCTCATTTAAGAAGGGTTATTTGTCCCGACCATTGATGCGGGAATATATCACTCAATCTTATCATCATCTTGTCGACAAGAATTCGAAATTTTCTTGCAAGCAAGACGACCTTACCAATCCGAGAGGTCTTTGTCAATGACTGTAATGCAGGCTTAGTCAATGGCTTAACAAAGGGACTCTTCGAGTCAAAGCAATTGAAATAATGATTCTGTAATCATCTCCGGGTTTACAAGTCAAGAACCCTGCAAAATGATAAAGAAATAATATTGCTCGCACTTCTTCGAGCAATGCTTAAAACATGTGAATTCATATGTTAATTCAAATGCCCTAATCTAAAGAGACTTTGTAAGGGACGTAACATAAGCTGGGTTCATGGGTTGAGAAACGAAAGGATCGTTAGGCTCAAAGATGTGTATATGGGTCAAAGTTGGTGATCATCATGACATTGTCACCAGTTTTCTTCGCCACGGATTGTCTTCTTGAGATTTCTTTATTGGCTCAAAAGTTTATCACATGATGCCAATGATTATTCAACTGGAGATCTTTTCTCAACATTTTTTTTTTCAAAGTCATTTTCTTTGATGATGGACATTGGTCAAGCACATTGTTTTTTTTTATGCCTCCAATTCATCAGTCATTTCTCTCTTTTTCACGGGCATTGGCCTTGCTTTTACTAGGCACACTGCTTTTTTTATGCCCCTTAGTTCTATTTTGATTTCAGTTCTTGCACACAATGCGTGTGTCAAGTATACTTTAAATGACACCCGAACCTTCAAGGTTCTTCATCTGTCTCCTGCCTTACCCCAGTGTGGGGGATGATCACCAACTGGGTTTAAAAGAAATGAAATAGCAGGCTCAAGTGGGCTATTCAAAGGATATAAGTGTGTAGGATAGTGAAAGAAATGCTCTTCGTCATCCTAAGGCACTTAAATTAGCACATGAATTCAATGTAATAGCATGACTTGAAGATTGATGCAAGTGAGAGCAAGAAAATTTCAATTCATTTTCCTCACTTCATGATGTCATTTTTATCTCCCAGTTGCCCCGATGTGGGGTGGTTTTTGACAGGGGTAATTTGAAAAGAACATCCATAAGTGTATGGGCTCAAAAATGGTTAAGCAATGGAACACCTGTAGTGTTTGGGATAGAGAAATGAACCGCATCTCGTCATTTCAGCTGTCGTACTTTTCGCAAGAAAATTCTTCACCTTGAAATACAAAATGTTTCCATACTCACCTTACAATGTATAGACAAAGGATTGTGTATGGGATTAGGCTTGCCTTTCACACCTCATTTAGCATGCTCAAGTA
The DNA here is from genome assembly GCA_014182395.1 of Eucalyptus sp. ANBG9806169. Classification (NCBI taxonomy): domain Eukaryota; kingdom Viridiplantae; phylum Streptophyta; class Magnoliopsida; order Myrtales; family Myrtaceae; genus Eucalyptus; species Eucalyptus sp. ANBG9806169. Next base: position 25,995,153 of record CM024581.1, on the reverse strand, counting down.
ACTCAACATCTTTCACTGAATTATCCATTTTGATAAATTTCAAGTGGAATTGACGAATTGCACAATATCATGTGAAAGCATTATATAATAATAAAGAGGCATGCTCATAAAGTCAAAACTATTATGTGTCCATGTCTTGCCCTTCCTTTGTAAATGAGCTCATGTGTGCAGGGCTGTACCTGAAACATAAAGCAGATAATTAAAAGAAACAAATAGGGTAAATTAGATGCATGCTGAAAATTATTTTATTTTGAATTTTTTTTTTTTTAAAAGGGAACATGAAGAAGCCTGGCCTTCAGAATTAGCTCCTTGCCGTTTTCTTTTAGTAGGATTTCATCACAGGGCTAGTTTGGTGTACTTCAACATGTCCTTAAAACATGAAAATCTCAATGTATTTTATTGGATGAAAGGCAAATTACATTATTGAAATCAGGGAAATCCTAGAATTGAAAATGCAAATATGCAAATTCGGAAAGCGATAAAGACTCCTGCGCAGAGGAGAGTGCAAATAATTAAAATTCTCCTACTCTCGAGCTTCGTCGATGGCAAACACTGAACACTTCAGTCATTCCTTTGAGTGCGTCATCAGAGCTCTTAATCTTTGGAGGTGCGAGATCATCTATGCCACCCCATCCATCTGGGATGATATCCCGTGGGTCGATGTAGGAGCTGGGAGGAGCCGAATACTTTACATAGTAATCGAATTTGCCACTTGGTTGCCCCAGGGTGTCCATCACTTCTGTTTCCTCATGCATCATTTGAAATACGGTGGGCTCAGCATCAAAATTGAGAATGGCATTCACAGCTTCTGGGTGGTCAGGGAGTGGGTTATTCTGGATGTTCGGCTGTGCATCGCGGAATGAGACCACCTTGGCATCCAAAAGATTTTGGATTTTGTGTTGGAGCGTATAACAATCATCAACAGAATGCCCTACTTCCCCCATATGATAAGCACACGTCTTAGACGGATCATAGTTAGGGAAACGCTCGGGATTAGGTCGCTTAGGCTCCTTAGCGAGTAATCCATTTTCTCGAAGAGTCGGCAAGATCTTGGACAATGGCTTAGGAAGATGCGTAAATTGACGCCTGGAAGAGTTCTTCTGCTGGCCAAAAAATGGTCGTGCTCCTCCCTGTTGAGTGTTCGAAGTTGGGCGAGGTGCCTGAACATAAGTTGCATTAACCTCTGCTATAGGTTCCTTATCCTTCTTGGCAAAGACTCCCCTATATGAGCTGGTTTGATCAGACGCCCATCCATCACGCAGGGCTATTTCAATTCGCTCGCCAACAGGGACTAGTTGATTGAACGACTCGGCAGTCGATCCTAACATCCGATTTCGATATTCAGGCGGGAGCATCTTCATGAACAAATCCATCAACTCATTTTCAGTCGGTTCCATAGGAATTTGAGCAGCTACAGACCTCCATCTCGTGACATATGCCTTGAAAGATTCCGTCTTCCTCTTCTCAGTGCGAAGTAAATCCTCTCGAGATGGAGTGACATCAATATTACACTTGTACTGCTTGAAGAATGCATCAGTCAAATCCTCCCAAGTCTCTAGGAGATTAATCTTCTTCATAATATATCACTAGAGTGCTGGTCCTGTCAGGCTTGCTTAAAATTGCTGAATCATCAGGGGTATGTTATCAACATATGGGGTCATCCTAACCACATAAGTCTGCAAATGGATCTTTGGGCAAGAAGTGCCATTATACTTTTCAAAGTCCGGCATTTTGAACTTCTTTGGTATCTTGATCTTTGCATAATGGGACATATCAGTTGGGTCTTGATTAAATGCACCCTGTTTGCTTGAGTTTCTCCTCGATTTTCGCCAAGCGTTTTTCTTGCTCGGTCTTGATACAGTAAATGTCCGTATCACTTTTATCTCCTCGTCAACAATGATTTGAGGCGTGTCAATAGTTTTTTCCCTAGAGACATCATTAGAGCTTGATGGGCCACTTGTGGATACATTCTTGCCTTTATCTTTCGGATCGCCATAGGAGCATGTTGTGGAACACCACTTCGACTTGCGGAGCTGATGGGACGATATTTGCCCGAAGAGAATCGATTTGTTTAGAAAGCCGCTCAAGGACATTCAAGACTTGCTTCATTTTGTTTCGAGGGCAACGATACGAGTTTGTTCAGCAACACGTATTTGTTCGGCGTCATCGGCCATTGTTACTCTAGAACGAGTACGGATTGGCGATCTTGGGTGAGCCACGTTGTTACCTAAGAAGAAAGAAGATAATATAAGAAACAATGACAAGATAGGAAAATGGCCCATGACAATGGTCTAATCATCTCATTTTATTTATTTTAAATGTTTGAACCAAACTCCCTAACAATGAACCAAACTTCCTAACAATGAACTAAGAATTGAAATTCAAATCCCTAAACATTGAACTAAAATTAAAACATCTCATTTTATATGCTTTCGGGAACCCAACACCTTGCGAAGCTTCTTATTTTTAGCTTCAATCATTTCCACTTTCCGCTTAAGATGCTCAATTTGTGCTCATTGGGTGGGCTTTTTGGTCACATCAGGGACCACTGGACATAAGGCCTGGTCGCCTTGATCTAACTGGTCCAGCCATATTTTGAGCTCTTTTTGGAGAGGAAATGAATTGTACGTCGGTATTCCCCATTGCATATAAGACAAGACTGACGACGAAACCTATTGTCATGGACCAACAAAATTACAATAAAGTAAGTAAATTGCAAAGTAGGAGTTTAGACAACTTACTTTTACCAAAAATGGATGACAATCACATAGACACACGCATGAAATGTGCGGCTCGATTTCTATCTAGATGGCTTAACAAAGTGGAGCTAAGGGGATGATCTGACCGTTGCAGTCTCGCATTAACGTGTCAGGTCCCCCTAACTCCGGCTTAGTCGAATGGAATGTCCAATAATCTCGCAATCTCGCGGATATGGACAAACACATTTGACACCATGAAAGAGATTTCGGGGAAGGGAAGGTCAACCTCTACATAGCAGTGTCGCTTTAGAGGAAGTATCCTTCTCAACACTTGTTCATCTTTTCTTTTTGTTTTTTCCTCTTTTTCTTTTGTTTTCTCTCACCTGACACTCTCTCTCACCTGTCTCTCTCACTCTCTGCAGAAGCAAAAGCTTCTGACTTTACTTTTCTTTTCTCTTTTTTGTTTCTTCCTTGAAGCAAGAGAAACTTCCCTTAATGGCTTTTCTATTTCTTCCTTTCCATGAAAAACGAAGAGAAGCCCCCAAGTCCTTTGCTGCTGACTTTTCTTCTTTAGAATCCTTTTCTTTTCCTTGTATTTCCTCACTACTCGAAGACCCACTGACGGCAAGAATTCTTTCACGCTTTTTGATTTTCTTTCGAACGAAGAGAAGCCGCCTTTTTCACATCTCGGACTCCCCATTTATAGAGTAAAAACCAAATCAAATTTGTTTTGCAGCTGAAGATTTTCCGATATAGTTGCACACATTCGTTCAACTTCTCAACAAACAAGTGGCTCCAAAAACACACGGCCGTTTAATTTTTTTTGTTTTTCTTTTCTTTTTTTAAATTTTGAAATGAAGATATGTGTTTAACAATAAAAATGCTTCATTATTTAAATTTTTTTTTTTTTTAAAATCTCCCTCCACAAACCCAAATGTTTTATTTTCATTTATTATCTTCTATTTTATTTTCTAAAATTAAAAATTTGATCCTAAATTAGGTGTCAACACCCCTCGAAACTAAACCGACCAAAATCAACTTAACCCCATCAACAACCAGCCATATATAACCTTGGAATAAACAAATATAATGCCGAAATGATAAGTAGACAAAATCAACAACATCATCTAGGTTTAAATGTTTATGGGAAAAAAAACCAAGGACTGCTAAAAAACTTCCACTAATCACTAAGGATAGTAGGATACATAAAATAATTTTTTTTAATCATATACTTGAGACTTCACATAAGTATTACAAATTCATTTTCTCATCACAAAAGTGGATAAATATAAATGGGACTAAAAACTCTAATTGTAATCGGAAAATTCGGACGCAATTCTCGACGAATGAAAATAATCAATTCGTAGCTCTCGATTTCACGAACAATATACTTTAATTTGAGCCAATTCCATTATAATTTGGCGTTTGAGTGAAAGCCACAAACTCGTGTCCCTTTTTGTTCTCTTCTTCTCCACGCTCTCGGGTGGGGACGCTCTCTACCCTGGCCTTGCACGAAGCAGCCACTCATTTTTTTTTTTTTTTTTTTTTTTTCTTTTCTTCCTTTTTCTCTTTTGTTTTTCTTTTGTTTTGATTTATGTTAGCTGGGTCCCACAAGAGGTGGACACCACTAGCCGACGATATGGAATATGCACGTGCCCGGGGAATCAGTCAGCTGTGGACCGTAAAGCCCCTTGACCTAGACGTTGTCCGCAGCCGAAATTACTGGTTTATCCTGGAGTTTGTTCTGAGATGAGCTCATACATCGCGCAGGACCAAGTTCATGTTCAAACTTATACAGCTGAACCAGATGTCGTCCGTAGACTATCCGTGATGATTACGCACGAGATGATGTGATTAGAGGGAAAGCAGTACAGATTACAGGCGTCTTGCCCTCGAACGAATGGAAAGCTCAGCGTTAAGAACGTATATAAATTTGACCGTTCATGGGCGGCTTGAAGACGAGATGACGCCACGAGTCATAATACAATTGTCCTCCCAGTCTAGGATAGCGGTGACGCGGTGTGCGCTTGACCATCTCCCCTGAAGACAAACAACGAAAGGGTCCAATTGGTAATTTCAGTTTCCCTCTTTAATTTCGATTTGGTGCTCGTCCCGAGCTCATTTTGGCACCCCTGATCTAGTTCATCTCGACGGTGCGATCAAACACAGGGACAGGGCGTAAATAATGCTAAGTTGTCCAATATTAAATTTAGCAAAAGGTAGTTATGTCTCTCGAACGCTTCTTATATGCTAAAATTATTTTTTGGGCATTTGTGCACGTGATTTGATTTAGTGAAGTCGAATTCAATTATAGGGGTAATAGACCCTAAATCCATTTTTTTCTTGTCGAAAGAAAATTATATTCATTACTCAAAAGATGTGGAAGTACATAATTGTCATGACAAAGCAAATCGAAATAGAGCATGAATACCAAACAATAAAGTCAAATCCAGTACATAAGGAGGATGAATGGAGCAATTGCAAAATTAAGTGCAAACTTGTTCCACATATCAGCATTCGATTACTGGATCATGTATCTTTGTCAGTGATGATCATATATTGAAAATTCCTTTTTCAATAATTATGACGTTGTTAGTTGGCGGTGCTCGCCTATATTGGGCTTCCTCTACATTATCATCATACAGAAAAAATCATAATAAGTTATATAAACATGTATCTAACATGTGAAGGAGCATATCTTCGTAATTCAACGAGATGCCAAAACTCCTGCAATCATCATTAAGACCGGAAGTAGTGAACTTGTGTACGAACATAGCAAACAAGCATCAAATCCCCAAAAGCATATTTCTTAAACTCTAAAATTTAGATCGGGAGAGTATAGCATTCAAATTTAGAATTAGATTGAAAGAGTTCAAACTATCATATCAAGAACTAGACCGAGTGAAGAGAACTCCCAAATCTAAATCAAAAGAAAAAAAGTAAGGAAAGAGCGATAAATTGCAAACATAATTGACAAAAGAGAGAGGGGAGGATGAGAATAGCTTAAACCCTCCCCATGGTTGAAGAGAGAAAAAAGACTTTTCGGCTCCCTCTGCAAAGACTTTTCTTCGAGTAATGTATTGGAAAGTTTCAAGCAACAACGATAGAGAGAGATAGAGAGAGGGGGAGGGTGTGATATGTTTGAAGTAAAACAAAAACGAGGCCACCGCAGGTTCTTTATCTCCTCCTTCCTTCCTCCTCCTTCTTCATCGTCTTCTCGAATCCCCACCAAGATCCCCTCAAGCTTCCATGAAATGGGCCGAGCTCTAGCCCCTCTCCTGGTGAACCCCACCTTCCTCTCTCTCCTCCTCCTTCTCCTCCATCTCATCTCCCCGTTTCAGCCCGTCGAAGCGCTGGGTTTCCAGTTCAGCACCTTCGATCCCTCCGCCGACTACGGCGCCTTGGAAGTCATCCCTGAGGCCCTCATCTACAACAGTGCCCTCCAGCTCACCCCCGACTCCAGTGGCAACGTCGTCTTCACGAACCAATCCGGCAGGATCCTCTACAAGCAGGGCTTCAAGCTCTGGGACGGCCCCCCTGAAGCCCCCACCAAGATCGCCTCCTTCAACGCCTCCTTCGTCATCAACATCTTCCGGATCAACAACGGTATCCCTGGCGAGGGCCTGGCCTTCATCGTCGCGCCGGACCTGAAACTCCCAGCGGGGAGCTTCGGAGGCTACCTCGGGCTCACCAACGCCACCACCGACGGCCACGCCAGCAACCACCTCCTGGCCGTCGAGTTCGACACCTTCAAACAGGACTATGACCCGGATGCGAACCACATCGGACTCGACATAAACTCGGTCGTGTCCAACCAGACCATTGCGCTGGCGGACCATGGCTTCGACCTCGCTCCGAACCACACCGTATTCTTCCACGTGTGGATCGAATATGATGGCGGCCAGGAGCTCCTGGAGGTCTACATGATCGACGAGGACGAGCCCACCCCGACGAAGCCCAAGCCGGCGTCCCCAATCATGTCGGCGGGCCTCGACATGAGCAAGGTGGTGAACCAGAACTCCTACTTCGGGTTCGCCGCGTCGACCGGGGACAACGCGGAGCTCAACTGCGTGCTGGGTTGGAACATGACGGTGGAGGAGCTGCCGCAAGGCACGCCGGCGGGGCTGGTGATCGGGCTAGCCGTTGGCATTCCGGCGGCGGCGTTGGCGGTGGCTGGGGCGGCCGCCCTAGGCGTCTGGGCGTGGCGGCGGAGGGCAGCGGCGCGCGACCCGAACATAGTAGGGACGCTGAAGTGCTTGCCGGGGATGCCGAGGGAGTTCAAGTTCAAGGATCTGAAGAGGGCAACGGGGAACTTCGACGAGGGGAACAAGCTGGGGCAGGGAGGGTTCGGGGTGGTATACAAGGGGGTGTTGGCGGCGGAGAACCGGCAGGTGGCGGTGAAGAAGTTCTCGAGGGACGAGCTGAAGAGCAAGGACGACTTCTTGGCCGAGCTCACCATCATCAACCGCCTGCGCCACCGCCACCTCGTCCCCTTGCTCGGTGAGTTCGAATTCTCAGTAAAATTTCTCATTTTTTATTCCTTTTTTTTCGATGTCTTTTTTGTTGAAAGTTGACGGGGCACACGTTTCAAACTAAAAAAGTTTTGAAAAGATCCACTCTTGTACGTTTTTTCGTTTTTCGTGAAATTTATGGTTTTTTTTTTTTTTTTTTTTCTGGAGTGGTCAAATTTCGGTTGCTTGATAAGATAGAAGTAGATAATGTCCCCGCACGGCTTCTTGGAAATTTTACCAACGTTGAATTGGAAGAGGTCATCGGTCGGATAATGGGTAGGTATCTATTTATGTAGTTAAAGATAAATTTTTTTTGGGGAAATTTAAATTTCATCGATTGAGTAATTATGAAGCAAATATTCTGGAGAGCCTCCCATATAAATTGACTCTTCTTCAAATCCATCCTTGGTCCACCCTCTCATCACCTTTTTTTTTTTTTTTTTTTTTGTCGAATTATTAATTTATTTTCAAATGAAATTGCACTCCAATTCTAGACTTTGCAACCTACCAAGTAAAAGTCAAACATTATCTTAAAAATAAAAATTTGACCAAGTCTTCCGAACTAGGAAGAAAGATCTGACAACAACTTTCCTAAACGTTATTGAAAACTTGTGGTGAATGCATATTAAAAATATCTCAACTCAGTATGACATATCACACGAATTGACGTCATCTTGAGAAATCATCGTCTCATTTTGTTTTTTTTTTTTCCCGACAGGATGGTGTCACCAGCACGGGATGCTGCTCCTGGTCTACGAGTACATGCCGAACGGGAGCCTCGACGGGCACATCTTCTCTGGCCCGGAGAGACAGACGCTAGAGTGGAGTCACCGCTTCAAGATCGTTGCCGGCGTCGCCTCCGCACTCCACTACCTCCACGACGAGTTCGACCAGAAGGTCCTCCACCGCGACCTCAAGGCCAGCAACATCATGCTCGACTCCAACTTCAACGCCCGCCTCGGCGACTTTGGTCTCGCCCGCGCCATCGACAACGAGAAAAACTCCTACGCCGAGCTCGAGGGCGTCCCGGGGACGGTCGGCTACATCGCCCCCGAGTGCCTCCACACCGGCAAGGCCACCCGGGAGTCCGACATCTTCGGCTTCGGTGCAGTCATCCTCGAGGTGGTGTGCGGCCAGCGCCCGTGGACGAGGGCCGGGTTCGACGGGTTCCAGTTCCTGGCGGACTGGGTGTGGTCGCTCCACCGCGACGGGCGGATCCTGGAGGCGGTGGACGGGCGCCTGGGCGGGGACTACGCGGTGGAAGAGGCCCGGCGGCTGCTGCTCCTCGGGCTGGCTTGCTCGCACCCGATTGCTGCCAAGAGGCCCAACACGCCCACCATCGTGCAAATCCTTTCCGGGTCAGTGGACGTGCCGCACGTCCCGCCTTTCAAGCCGGCGTTCGTCTGGCCCTCGGCGAGCCTGCTGAGCGTGGATGGAGACACCACAGACGTGACGCTGATGACGTCGTCATCGAGGTCCGGGTCGGGCCGGACGTCGAGATACGTGAGTAAAGGAAGCGATGCCGGGTACAAATACAGCCTTCCCGTGTGAGATGGAAATATTGGAATCGGCTTGTAGGATAGCAACAGAGCTGCGGGTTAAAGAGAGTTTTTTTTTTCCTCTTTCTCCATCTCCTTTTTAATTACGATTTTTCTTTATATCATTTTTCATTTGGATTGTAAATTTTTTTATTTTCCATTTTGTTCGATTTGAAATCAGTTGTGAAAAATCCAAGATGTCACAGCTTTCTTTAGTGTGTATTAATTTGTGTTTTTATCAAGCCACATCATCTTCCATAAACCTGTTCACACCAGCAGACATGTGCAAATCGCTCTAACTTGTCAAACTATATGCCAAGCGAATCAATGAATTATAAAAAAAGTTCGAACCCACCGCTAAGTTCTCCAATATTAAATTGAGTCGAGTTACAAAAGTAGATACGTCTCTCGAACGGACTTTACATGCTCAATTATTAACGTTGAATATCTGTTACAGGGTCCTAAACCCATTTTACAAATAATGTCTCTAGCTAAAGCAATTTTGTCCCTGGCGTCTTTACGTGTGGTGGGATTATTGTTTTGGAAAGTTCCAAGCAATGAGTGAGTGAGAGAGAGAGAGGGGAGAGAGAGAGAGAGAGAGGGTGTTATATGTTTAAAGAAAAACGGAGAAAACGAGGCCACCACAGTATTCTCCATCTCCTTCCTTCTTCTCCTTCTTCTAGTTCTTCTTCATCGTCTTCTTGAATCCCACCAAACCCCTCAAGCTTCCATGGTATGGGCCGAGCTCTAGCGCCTCTCCCGGCTAACTTCACCTTCTTCCCTCTCCTCCTCCTCCTCCTCCTCCTCCCTCTCATCTCTCCGTCACAGTCCCTCAAAGTGCAAGATCTCCAGTTCGGCCCCTTCGATTCCTCCTCCTACGCGAAGTTTAAGGTCATCTATCCCGCCACCATCTCCAACCAGGCGCTCCAGGTCACCCCCGACTCCACACGCAACGTCTCCCTCCAGAACAGATCTGGCAGGATCCTCTACAACCAAGGCTTCAAGCTCTGGGACGGGCCCCCCGAGGCCCCCACCAAGCTCGCCTCTTTCAACACCTCCTTCGTCATCAACATCTTCCGGATCAACAACGGTACCCCTGGCGAGGGCCTGGCTTTCATCGTTGCGCCGGACCAAGCCCTCCCCGTGGAAAGCTCCGGCGGCTACCTCGGGCTCACCAACGCCGGCACCGACGGCTTCCCAGACAACCACCTCCTGGCCGTCGAGTTCGACACCTTCAAACAGGACTATGACCCGGATGCGAACCACATCGGCCTCGACATCAACTCGGTCGAGTCCAACCAGACCGTCCCGCTGGCGGACCATGGCTTCGACCTCGCTCCGAACCACACCGTATTCTTCCACGTGTGGATCGAATATGATGGCGGCCAGGAGCTCCTGGAGGTCTACATGATCGACGAGGACGAGCCCACCCCGACGAAGCCCAAGCCGGCGTCCCCAATCATGACGGCGAGCCTCGACATGAGCAAGGTGGTGAACCAGAACTCCTACTTCGGGTTCGCCGCGTCGACCGGGGACAACGCGGAGCTCAACTGCGTGTTGGGTTGGAACATGACGGTGGAGGAGCTGTCGCAGGGCACGCCGGCGGGGCTGGTGATCGGGTTGGCCTTTGGGATCCCGGCGGCGGCGTTGGCACTGGCTGGGGCGGCCGCCCTAGGCGTCTGGGCGTGGCGGCGGAGGGCAGCGGCGCCCGACCCGAACATACTAGGGACGCTGAAGTGCTTGCCGGGGATGCCGAGGGAGTTCAAGTTCAAGGATCTGAAGAGGGCAACGGGGAACTTCGACGAGGGGAACAAGCTGGGGCAGGGAGGGTTCGGGGTGGTATACAAGGGGGTGTTGGCGGTGGATAACCAGCAGGTGGCGGTGAAGAAGTTCTCGAGGGACGAGCTGAAGAGCAAGGACGACTTCCTGGCGGAGCTCACCATCATCAACCGCCTGCGCCACCGCCACCTCGTCCCCTTGCTCGGTGAGTTCGAATTCTCAGTAAAATTTCTCATTTTTTATTCCTTTTTTGTCGTTGTCTTTTTTATTGAAAGTTGACGGGGCACACGTTTCAAACAAAAAAAGGTCGCACAACCTCGCCGCCCCATATCTGGGTCGTGGCGGTTGCCGGAGGATGCGCGACCTCACTGCGACCCAGATCCGGGGGTGGCGAGGTTGCGCAACCCCGCCGCAACCCAGATCCGAGGGCAGCGAGGTCCTCTCGCGACCTCACCGCCCCAAATCTTGGTCGCGGTAAGGTCGCCTAACGTTCGATAGCCCTCCCTTGCCGGTGGTCTTCAGGGGTCACTCAACCCCAGGCGGGCCTTCCCAGTTGCCTCTGAGACTACCTGAGTCAGATGTCGGCCATCGGCGACATATTTCGATCGCCGGCGGCCGCCTACCCTTGCTGGTCAATTTTTTATTTATTTTTCTTTTGATAATTTTTTTTATCACAAAAGTCCTCAAAGGTACTCAACAAGGACTTTTAAATTGTAATTTAACAAGCACAATTTGCATTCTGAAAAATCTCTTCAATCTAAAGTCCTTTACATTTTCCCAATGACTTTCTTCAAAAGTTCAACCAAACGCACCTAATGTCCCCGCACGACTTCTTGGAAATTTTACTAACATTGAATTGGAAGGGGTCATCAGTTCGGTAACGGGTAGGTATCTATTTATATAGTTAAAAATAATTTTTTTGGTGAAATTTAAATTTTAGCGATTGAGTAGTTATGAAGCAAATATTCTGGAGAGCCTCCCATATAAATTGACTCTTGAAATCCATTCTTGGTCCACCCTCCCATCACCTTTTTATTTTTAAATTTTTTTTATCGATTTATTTATTTATTTTCAAATGAAATTGCACTGCAATTCTGCAACCTACCGAGTAAAAGTCAGACATTATCTTTAAAAAAAATTTGACCACGTCTCCCCCTTTTGAACTAGGAAGAAAGATTCGATAAAAACAGCAACTTTTCTTAACGTTATCAAAAATTTATGGTGAATCGACATTTAAAGATGTGTCGACTCGATATGACATGTCACACGAATCGACGTCATCTTGAAAAATCATCGTCTCATTTTTTTTTCCTCAAGTAATGTCGAGATATGCTAAATGAAATTCAGAAAAAAAAAAAAAAAGATGTAAATTTTGAGAAAATGGCCCACCTCACTCGAAGCGAAAAACGTGTTAGCTTAGCTTTGCCGCCGGTCCAAAGATTCCATCATTAAAAGAAGGGTTTAACCGGTTAAGCGGGACCCAAATCAGATTTATGACGTCATTTTTAATTCACGTAAATTAATTGGGAAAAAAGAAGAAGAAAATTCATTTTTTTTTCCCGACAGGGTGGTGTCATCAGAACGGGATGCTGCTGCTGGTCTACGACTACATGCCGAACGGGAGCCTCGACGGGCACATCTTCTGCGGCCCGGAGAGGCAGACGCTAGAGTGGAGCCACCGCTACAAGATCGTTGCCGGCGTCGCCGCCGCACTCCACTACCTCCACGACGAGTTCGACCAGAAGGTCCTCCACCGCGACCTCAAGGCCAGCAACATCATGCTCGACTCCAACTTCAACGCCCGCCTCGGCGACTTCGGTCTCGCCCGCGCCATCGACAACGAGAAAAACTCCTACGCCGAGCTCGAGGGCGTCCCGGGGACGGTCGGCTACATCGCCCCCGAGTGCCTCCTCACCGGCAAGGCCACCCGGGAGTCCGACATCTTCGGCTTCGGCGCAGTCATCCTGGAGGTGGTGTGCGGCCAGCGCCCGTGGACGAGGGCCGGGTTCGACGGGTTCCAGTTCCTGGTGGACTGGGTGTGGTCGCTTCACCGCGACGGGCGGATCCTGGAGGCGGTGGACGGGCGCCTGGGCGGGGACTACGCGGTGGAAGAGGCCCGGCGGCTGCTGCTCCTCGGGCTGGCTTGCTCGCACCCGGTTGCTGCCGAGAGGCCCAACACGCCCACCATCGTGCAAATCCTTTCCGGGTCAGTGGACGTGCCGCACGTCCCGCCTTTCAAGCCGGCGTTCGTCTGGCCCTCGGCGAGCCTGCCGAGCGAGGATGGAGACGCCACAGACGTGACGCCGATGACGTCGTCATCGAGGTCCGGGTCGGGCCGGACGTCGAGATACGTGAGAAAAGGAAGCGAGGCCGGGTACAATAACAGCCTTCCCGTGTGAGATGGAAAGATTGGAATCGGCTCTTAGGACTGCAACAGAGCTGCGAATTAAAGAGAGTTTTTTTTTTCCTCTTTCTCCATCTCCTTTTTAGTTACGATTTTTCTTTATATCATTTTTCATTGGGATTGTACATTCTTTTATTTTCCATTTTGTTCGATTTACTAATTTAGTTGTTTTTTTTTTAAAAAAAAAAAAAAATTTAGGCGTTGTCTAATTGTTTATAAATTTTCTGTTTAAAAATCACTTTTGCTTCTTCAATTGGGAAAGGAGGAGGTCTACATGCAATTGAAATGATTAGAGTTGGCTGCGCTGCATGCGTTGCGAAGTGATCCGCGAGTGCGGTCCACTTATTTCCCACGGCAATGTCCACGGCTTATGAAATCGCCCGCAAGCATAGATATGATTAGGACTGAGCGCCCTCACGATTGCGAGGGCTTTGCCGGCATGTAAGTTTCTGGAGATCCTCAGGTTTATGAAGTCTTTGTTGTTTTGCCAGTTTTGATTCCCGCAACGAAAAATCCTTCACCGAACGGTGCGTTTCGGTTTTATTAGGGGAGACTCAAGTTCTATGTTGAATCCGAACTGTGGATGTCAAATGCAAATGCAAATATTATTTCTGATGGATTTATTAAAATGGGCCTAAGTTGGCCCGGCCACGATGGGCCTAAAGGCCCGGCCCACGGGAATAAGGCCCGTGGAAAGGGGAACCTATAAAAGGGATGAGAGAGAGAAAGAACGTACCTCTTGGCATTTAGAACGAACGTTCTTTTTCTCTTTAAGAACTCTCTCTCTCTCCAAAGCTAAAAAGCGACGCCATCTTCCCTTTTTGGCGAATTTTCGACATCGGATCGAACGGGACTGAATTCTCTTCCTCAATACGGCGTCGGTGTCTAATCTGTGGCCAACAAGGTACGCTCGAATCCGTGGTGTGCTTTACGATCGGTGATACGTGACATTTCCCGGGCTCATCTTCCGCATATGATTTAGGGGTTCAGTTTAAGTGCCGAATCCGGTTTTGGGGGATCCAGCGTTCCCCACATTGGTATCAGAGCCTTAGTTCACGTTTTTCCCGACCAATTTACTGTTTATGATTGATTTTCCCAAAAAGCATTTCGGCCGTACGGATCGGGGCGAGAAATCCCGACACCCGAGCATTGTTCGCCATTTTTTCTTACTTTTCGTAAGTCGAAATCAAAATCTGAATGCATAGGGAGGAAGGCGACGTCGAGACGAGTCCGGAGACACGTCGCACGCCGCCGGGGGACCCCGCACGCGCCCACACGCGCGGCCAGAAGGCGCTGCGCGTGGGCGCGACGCGCCCAGACGCGCTGGTTCGCCCAGCGCGTGTGGCACACGCACCGGTGGCGAACCGGCGAATGCGCGCGCCGCCGTCGACGAATCGGCACGCGCCGGTCCACGGACCAACGCGTGGTGACGTCAGCATGACGTCACCCAACGGTCGATAACCGCCGGGTGACGTCATCGATGATGTCGCGCCGACGTCGGTTGGTCGGGCGGTCCCCGGCCGGCGACCCGTCCGGCGACCCGACCCAACCCGACCCGCGGAGGCCAAGGCACGCGCGCGACATGTGCCGGCCGACGTCGGCCCCACGCACGCGCGCGGCACGTGCAAGCTGACGTCAGCCCGCGCACGCGCGCGGCACGTGCGGTCGGTCGGTCCGACCGGTCCAATGTCCGACTCCGTTGACCGTTGACTCCGTTGACCGTTGACCGTTGACTTCCGTTGACCGTTGACGACCGTTGACCGTTGACAAAAAAAAAAAAAAGGAATTTGTTTCTTTTTTCAATTATGTCTATGTGGATTATATGTAATTCATTTTTTGTTCTGCATTTGTTGCAGGAACAATGCCTCCCCGTAAGCCGCGCGCATCTGTGCGCATAATGTCAGATGAACAAAAGGAAAGGCTTACAAGGTTGATAGCCGATTTGAATGGTTATCGATGGGAGAGTGACGATATAATTGATCATGTCATAGAGGTCAACAACAAAATTCAGGAAGTCATTTGGAACGGTTGTCCCATGCCAGATATTCAGATGAAGCGATTCTTTATGAACACTCTTCCACTAGAATGGCAAGGAGTGTTGAATCGCCTACGGGAGGTCAAATGATTTACTAGCTATAAGGAGCTAGTAATGGCATTCGTAGATGAATATCATCAGGTAAGAGCCACAAAGACTGCGACCCAAGGAATGACTTCGATTGGGCCAAGACTGAATGTGCGTAGGAGAAATCCTAAGGGATATCCGTCTGTTTTTCCGTGGCTGTCAAGAATGCCAGAAAATTTTACAGAGAAAAAGAAAAAGAAATTGGACCTTGTAGCAGCTTTCCCTATTAGTTGTAATATGCCTTGTTTTTAAATGTCATGGCTGTTTTTTATTTAGTGTTCTTTGTGAACATCTTATGTAATGTTAACTACCTGATTGTTGTTGATATAGCAACCTATTTGTTAGCAATATTGAGTGAAATCATTATTATTATATTGTATGTCAATTATCGCTGCTTTTCGTGATTGCTGGTTCTTTGTGGGTAATTAGTGTGGGTAGTAATAGAAGTTTTTGTAGCTTCATAGAATTGATTTTGCATATGACAATCATATTAATGATAGTTTTAAGTTAGGATTTTTGGAGGATGATTGGAAACATAGTGACATTTTGATTCTGAAACCTTACTTAAAATTATTAATTAATATGATAGGCTTGTGCAAAATAGGTGCATAAATGATAGGCATTAATAACTCGTGCATATATGTCTGATGTGTTCAGATCAATGGCTTCAGCCACAAAGAGCATAGTTGCCGAGCTGAACAAAGGTGAAAAGCTCAATGATGACAACTATGAAATTTGGCAAATGAAAATTCAATGTGTGCTGGAAAAGCAAAAGGCACTAAAAGCTCTTGACCATGTTTTGGAAGATCTAGAGGATGCTGTGCGCCACCTTGAGCTAGCAGATCATCGCCTCGAGGCATTAGAGCAAGAAATAGATATTTTCTGTGTTGCTTTAAGCTCAGAAGGGGCTTCATGCTCTAAGCGCAAGCGCATTGATTCGTTCAATATGTGGAAATGCAAGGGATCAAGTCCTCCTTGCAAGAAACCAAGAATTCACCAACAAAATAGAGGAAAGCGTCTTCATATGAAGAATATCTTAAGGGTGAAATGTTACAACTGTGACCAGAAGGGACACTATGCCCGCGATTGTTGCGAGCCAAAGAAGGTACACACCCTTTGTACAATTGTGAACTTTGCATATGTGTCAAGTTTTGTATTCTTGACTGAATCTAATCCTCTGTGGACTGTGGATTCAGGAGCGACAGACCATGTAGCGAATGATAAAGAATCCTTCGTGGAATTCCGACGAGTACCAACTGGAACTAAGTGGATCTATGTGGGAAACAACTCCAGAGCTGAAGTGAAAGGAATTGGCACATGCCAACTAAATATGCGTGGTGGACGTACTTTGTTCCTTCATGATGTGTTGTATGCTCCGGAGATTCGTCGGAATTTAGTGTCTGTTTTAGTGTTGGTTAAATTAGGTTTTAATGTGAACTTCCATAATAGAGGTGTAGATTTGTATTTGGATACAAACTACTATGGTCATGGTTATTTTCTGGATGGTTTCATTGTATTAGATATTGATTATGTTAATACAAATGTTTGTTATTCCCTTCTCACGTCTCCTAATACATATGATAATGATGTGAATGTATGGCATGCTAGACTTGGTCACATTGGCCAACAACGTATGAATAGACTAGCCAAAGAGGGCTTGTTGGGTAGTATTGAAAAAGTCGATTTGCCCATCTGTAAGCATTGCCTAGAAGGGAAAACGACAATGAAACCATTTGGAAAAGGTAAAAGAGCTGAATTTCCTTTGCATTTAATCCATTCGATGTCTCGTGGTCCAATGAATGTGAGAGGAAGGCATGGGGCTGTTTATTTCATCACTTTTATAGATGATTATACTCGATTCGGATATGTCTATTTGATTTCTCACAAATCTGAAGCAATAAGTTGTTTCAAAAGGTTTATGAACATGGTAGAGAATCAATTAGACAAGAAAATAAAAGCTTTAAGATCCGATCGAGGTCGAGAATATTTATCTGATGAGTTCAGAAAATTATGTGATGAAAAAGGAATAGAAAGACAGTTATCTATTCCATATACTCCTCAACAAAATGGTGTTGCGGAAAGAAGAAACAGAACCCTACTGGAAATGGTTAGGTCCATGATGGCGTATGCTAACTTACCTATCACTTTTTGGAGTGATGCGTTGTTAACTGCTGCCTATATACTTAACCGTGTGCCTTCCAAATCAGTTACTTCCACTCCATATGAGTTATGGACAGGTAGAAAACCGGACTTAAGTTTTCTTAAGCCATGGGGTTGTGTTGCCTATACGCTTGAGTCCTCTCACAAGTTTGGGAAATTAGGTCCCAGGGGAAATTAGGTCCCAGAGGAAAGAAGAGTATTTTCATAAGATACTCGGAACACTCAAAAGGGTATGTGTTCATAGGTGAGCATGAAAGTGGGAGTATAACTGAATTTGAATCACGGGATGTCACATTCTTAGAGGATGAATTTCCTAAGAAGGGCGAAATAGGGGAAGTCAACACCCTATTTGAAACCTCGGATCAAGATAATGATCTTAGTGGAGTTCGTCCAAGTGGGAGTAATATGAGAAGTGATGAATTGAATTCAACTCATTCTCAATTGCAACCACATGATGAGACGACATCATTATCTAATCCCAGTGGGAGCATAATGGGGAATGATGTGCAAAGTGTACAAACTCCCATACGGCGAACAAGTCGCCAAAGTATTCCCCGTCGACGTTTTGACATTGAAGGGGAAACTTTTATGATTGCTCCACAAGATGAGGATGAGCCTAGAAATATTAATGAGGCTCGAATTGCCCTAGTAAGGAAAAATGGATTCATGCAATGGAAGAGGAAATGGAGTCAATGAAATCAAACCAAGTTTGGGAACCGGTTGATCTTCCAAAAGGACTCGAGCTATTGGGAACAAGTGGGTTCTCAAAATAAAGCGAAAGGCTGATGGCTCGATAGAAAGGCATAAGGCTCGCCTCGTTGCGAAGGGGTATAATCAACAGGAAGGAATTGATTATGAAGATACGTTTTCTTCTATAGTGAGATTTACCTCGATTCGTATTATTCTGGCAATAGTATCTAGTATGGATCTTGAGTTACATCAGATGGATGTAAAGACTGCTTTCCTCAATGGAGAATTAGAGGAAGAAATATACATGGAACAACCAACTGGTTTCATAGTGAAAGGCCAAGAAGAAAAGGTATGTCGACTTTTGAGGTCGATATACGGCCTTAAGCGATCATCGAGACAAAGTGGTATATACGTTTTCATAATGCCATAATGGCATATGATTTTACAATGATTGATGAGGATCATTGTGTATATATCAAAAGATCCAAGGATCAATTTGTGATCATATCATTATATGTTGATGATATATCGATTGCCGGAAGCAATATGGAGTTTGTTCATACCGTCAAGAGTTGGTTGTCTTCCAACTTTGAGATGAAGGATATGGGTGAAGCTGCATACATTCTTGGAGTTAAGATTTCAAGAGATCGTTCGAAGAGATCGTTGTCTCTTTCGCAAGAAACATATATAAATAAAGTTCTTGAACGATTTCGTATGCAAGATTGTAAACCCATAGACACTCCTATTGCGAAAGGTGAAGGATTGAGTCATAGACTGTGTCCGAGGACTCCACAAGAAGAGGAACAAATGAAACATGTTCCTTATGCTAGTGCAGTTGGGAGCTTGATGTACGCTATGATGTGTACAAGACCCGACATATGTTTTGCAGTTGGAATGGTGAGTAGATACCAATCCAATCCAGGTCTAGCACATTGGAAAGCCGTTAAGAGAATACTGAGGTATCTAAAGGAACCGCTGATTATACGATGAGTTATCAATGAAAGGATCTGCGACTCAAAGGCTATTCTGAAACTGATTAGGGAGGAGGTGTAGACAAAAAGGAAATCTACCTCTAGGTTTGTTTTCTTATTGAGTAATGGCACCATATGTTGGAGTAGTAAGAAACAAACGTGTATAGCCTTGTCCACGATGGAAGCTGAGTTCGTGGCATTATCAGCAGTAATATAAGAATGAGTTTGGCTTAAGAGATTTTTGGATAATTTAGGTGTTATTGAGAAAGTTGCAAATCCATAATTAGTTAATGGTGATAGCCAAAGCAGCTACAGCGTACACCAAAGATCCAAAATATCATGGCAAGACCAAACAAGTAGATACCAAGTATAACTTTGTAAAAGATATGGTTGCACGAAAGGATGTGAACTTGCAGTACATATCTACGCATAGAATGGTAGCAGATCCTATGACAAAGCCAATACCTAGAGATGTGTTTTGTGGTCATGTAAAATCTCTAGGATTGCGTAGAGTCTGATGTACTGGATTGTAATTTCCCTGAGTTGTTCACATGTATGAACTAGTGTTGTTTCATTATTAATGCCTATGAATATGTTGTTTGATCTTTATGCATCTTAATACTTAGTGCATTATATTATGTTGAGAAAGTATGTCGGACATATAAGAGATTAGCCCTCTCACACGGGTAATCGCCTCTATTTACTATGTGATAAATAGAGATGAGACGATTTTTAAGCTTATTATTTAGGTGATAATCGAGAGCTCAAGCTTAAAATACGTATGTCGCCTTAATCGAGTGTTAAGATGAGGACATAATACTTACGATGTCCGAAAGTAAAATAACCCACACATTTTACTTTATCTGTCTAAGATGCCGATGTGAGTTCGATGAATTTTGTGAATGAGTAAATACGTGAACTCAAGTTAGACATTGGGTATGTCCGAACTATCATCTGTACGGTATTGATGATGTAGACATACGCTCCATGGGAAAGGAGTTAATACCGTAATACGTATTTCATACTACGTATGCATGAGACGACCTATAAGAGTGACAAAAGTTTGATCTCAACTTTTATAACGTGTGAGACTCTTGAGGAATAGAGTTCCTCAATTTTTTAGTGCCCTCATGACTCTTACTTATTCTCAAGATTTCTATTTAGTGTTTGCTATCTTAGAATGTTGCCAATGGTCATGAGATGATTCGATCTAATGGGACATTTCTAGAAAAGCAAGTTGAACTGAAATTGAGAGTTTGAAGGAAAAAGGAAGATCGGATTTGTAGAATCACATTGTGGTTTTGTATTCACAGTCGACCAATTATGACTGTCTTTGGGATAATCATAATTGTGAATACAATAAATATATCATTGTTCAAATGAGATTAAAGAAAGATATAAATGTGATCGATCGATCTAGGGTACTGCATACTAAATTTACTCGGAAAATGATGCCCAATATGAGCTGTTATATATTCCTAACAGATGTATAGCAACGAGCTCTCAAAGTATGCTGGTCGCACAGATTATTCACCAGTATGAATGTTGAAAGAGGAAAAGAGGGATTTTCAGTTGATAGGCCTAAGTTGGGCCTATCCGCTCATGTTGGTTTTGACCCACCATGTGCGAGTGGGAGATGATGGATTTATTAAAATGGGCCTAAGTTGGCCCGGCCACGATGGGCCTAAAGGCCCGGCCCACGGGAATAAGGCCCATGGAAAGGGGAACCTATAAAAGGGATGAGAGAGAAAAAGAACGTACCTCTTGGCATTTTGAACGAACGTTTTTTTTCTCTTCAAGAACTCTCTCTCTCTCCAAAGCTAAGAAGCGACGCCATCTTCCCTTTTTGGCGAATTTTCGACATCGGATCGAACGGGACTGAATCCTCTTCCTCAATACGGCGTCGGTGTCTAATCTGTGACCAACAAGGTACGCTCGAATCCGTGGTGTGCTTTACGATCGGTGATACATGACATTTCCCGGGCTCATCTTCCGCATATGATTTAGGGGTTCGGTTTAAGTGCCGAATCCGGTTTTTGGGGATCCGGCGTTCCCTACAATTTCCAATCAAATTATTACAACCCTAACGACTAATAGTCAAGATGACTCGATCACTAACAACTTTTGGGAATACACTATGCCGGAATCTAATCAATGACATAGCTTGAACATACCTTGTTGTGACTTGTACTTCAGAACTTAAACTATGCTGGAATTCAATCAATGATACAACTTGTTTAGGTGTAGAGCTAGAATTTAATCAACATCAATACCCATAGATACGAAATACAATGTTGTAATTTAATCGATGACACTGGATTTGTCACGTGACATCGGAATCTAATTGATGATGTTGGACCAGAGGTAGATACGCACCGTAATTTAATCAATGACGGGAATCTTCAAGCTATAGCTAAAGTACGATAAAGTAAAGGCAATTGATGTGTTGTTCCCGAGGGGGGTTCTCGTTGGGTGGCTTGTGGTGTTTATAGGGCAACCTAGTAACCATCAGTCGGTTAATCCTTCCTTGAGAGTCACTCTTAGTTTCTCCCATGTTCTTTGCTTCCTTCTTAACCGCCTTATCCACATCTTGTTGTTTCCTGACTCGTCAAAAATGCTCGCATGACTTAATTAGCAAGCAATAACCATTCCTTTAATTTTGCGCGCCCTTTTGTGTACCAATTGTTCCTGCTTTAATATTGACTCCAATTCTATTTGAATTCTACATCCATAGTGCTATCCTAAGACCTAGACATGTGCAATTAACTACCTTGCCATTGAACTAAGCATCTCTACTTGTAGGCCCAACGACACTTAGCCCAAAGGTTCTTGAAAACTTTGGTCATCCTTGGCCTTTATGACTGATATGGGCTGGATTGCTACTATCGTCACCTTTGTGACCAACATGTGACAGCAAGGGTAATTTTGGATGTCAACATATGTCCACTTTCAAAAGGAATAAATTTTAATTTATTTCTTTTAAAGGGAATACCTTGTCCCTTGTGCGATCTTTTGAGGATGATGATCATGCCTTTCTGCCTTCTCACGTCTCTTTTACTCTATGCAACTGATACGGGTTCCTATTTCCTATATTATTTTGACACGTGGCTTTGAATTCTCATAGATGATTATTTCCTTTTTTAAACTGCCATCCTCTACTTGTGTACACCTAAGGGATTTTCACTGTCACTTTGTCTTCTTCTTTAAACCTTAAATCCCTCTTGCAGTTTCCTTCTCGTTTCTATTTCATCATTCGCCATGGCACAGAACGCTCTTGAGCATGATTCCGAAAGCTATATTGCCAATTTCAACGCTCTACAAAGGGGTGAGCATGCTAGAAACTGTCGCTTTAGGTTATTGAGTGCCGTTGAGCATGAGTTCAATTGCTTTCTCGTGGGTCCTAGCCTTATTGATCATCGCACTATTCCTCCATCTCTCAAGGCTTGCTTTTCAGCTAAGCATAATAAGACTCCGGCTCTTCAGCATCCCTCCATCTTGGGTATTTGGTCTTTGGCATCTTCTTGGCTTCGCAGATTTCCTTCGTTTGAAGCTAATTTTCATAAGTGGTACTTGCGCCTAAAGGATGATATTGAGACTCGACTTTCTTGGATGAATGCGGTTATAGCGACGTCATTTGAGATTAGTATGTCTCGCATGACTTGACTTGAGGGCTAGTGGGTCATGTTATAAGCTTTTAGTCTCCTTCGACAAATTGCTTCTTTTTCTCTTGGGGGCCCATGACTGTTACTCTTCTGGACATATTTGAAAGGGTTAGTAAGAACACTTAGAGGGGGGTGAATAGGTGTGAAAACAGATTTTTCAAAATGCAGTCAAAAACTTTACTTTTAACCTGAGTCTGGTTCACTACAGACTTTGCAGAAGGAATTAGACTTTAATAGCTATTTCAAAACACAGAAGTATATCACATCAAATAAAGTAAAGTAAAGTAAAGTAGTTTAGGGAAGAGAAAAATAGACACAAGGTTTATAGTGATTCGGCTTAGATCAAACTTACGTCCACTCTCTCACGCTGACAACCTTCTGGCTGGTTTCTACTATGAATCAAAAGAGAATTTACAATATTGCGATCTCGACTTCTTAGTGAAGAGTCTTCTACTGCTCTCACAAAGTCAAAGTAAAAGTCTCTCTCTCTTTTGAATACAAATTTAAGCACAGTGTCATGAACAACAAGTAAATGGGAAGCTTCAAGTTTTGGAATTCTTCTTTCATGCGCTCTATCGAACAACTGGAGAGGCCTCCTTAAATACTCCTTCATGCCTTCTCAACCATCGAACAAAGGAATTCTTCCAATCAACTTGTTGGACAGAATCAATCAAGGAGATCTCGAGCCATTTGAAGATTGTGATGAAAGCCCGTCAATCCTGTTCATCCATACAATCAGGATCTTGGTTTCCATAAGTAAATTCTTTCCAAAATAACTTGCCTTCCGAAATGATTTGAAGTATTTAAATTGATTCCAATAAAGATAACTAATCTCGTAGGTGATATTTCCAACCAGAAGACCATATATATCATGTACGAACCAAACCTTTGAAGAAAGAAAGATAATCTCGAGTCTGGTTAAGTCTTCATTCTTCACTTGCGTTCAGTCTGTAATTTATCAAAGTGGGCAGATTTCTGATATAAGATAAACTTTGACACAGAAGTCTAGCAATCTTCAGAATAGAATATCATAGGAGTTTTCTCCAACAATATTCACCATATCCGGCTTCGAATTGCCTGGATGTCCTGTCGAAGGCATACCTTTACTGAAGCAAAAGATCGCTTCAAGTGCCATAAGTTGGCATAAAGGGACACTTAAGTGCCAGAACTTACGAAAGTGACACTTAAGTACCAAAATCGGATAAAAATGAATCACTTAAGTGCTACTCCGGTTAAAATCCGGCCAAAATGCTGACATGTCAATTTTTTGGCGAAACGAGTGCAAAACTGCATTGTTTTGCACGTTGACGTGGCCAAACAATGCAAAAACGACGTCGTTTTGGTGCCGACGTGATAAAAATTTAATATAAAAATTAATTAAATTAAATTAAATTTAAATTTATTTAAAACATTTAAAATTAAAAATTAAAAATTAGAAAAAAAAAAAGGGGAGGCTGCTGAGCCTCCCCACCGCCTCCCCACCGCCGTCGGGAAGGGTCGGCGACGGAGGGGGGAGAGTCGGCCGGGGTCATCGATGTATATTAATATCAAACACTCTTTTGGGTATCAATAATGGCTCACATATCTTGTGTCAATAACCATTTGTCTTTAACCCACGTGTCTGCTCGCGTACAACCTGGTTAAATTTTGGTGCAAACAATTATATATGATACACTCATGTAATAGTTTCTCGCTCCTTGGAAAAAAAAGGCCTAATTCTCTAAAAAAGATCCTAACTTTTGGTTCACTCATGAAATTGCCGTTCAAAAATCGCCACTAGTATCTTCAAAATTATCAGCATTAGGGCCGTTAGAGGTTCATCATTAGAACTTGTATCTTCATCAATACCTCAGGAACAATAACTGCCATAATTTTGAAAAAAATCAAAGGCGATTTTTGGACAAAGGGTTAATAGGGCAAATCTGGAACTAGAGTGAAAATTGGTGATTATTTTTAGACAAAACAAAATTCAAGGCAAGATAGACCTAAAGTTGGTTTATCTTTTAATGGAAATAAGCCTTGGAAAAAAGGAAAATTTTCTTCCCGATACAAGTTACCAATGCTGCCCATCAACGCTTTGATGGAAAACTTGCTTCTTCTTTTCTTTTTTTTTCCGGGTCGGATGGAAAACTTGCTTGAATTTCGATTAACATGCATCGATTGTAAAAGAAAAAAAAGATGGAAAGTTTAGACCACCGAGTGAGTGAAATCAAAATGTAATGACGTAGTGTTATTTATTTATTTTATTTTTTTGGGTCAAGAACCTAAATGTTAGATTGGTGACAACTAGTTAGATTCACACATGTAGCCAAAGTTCGATTGAAATAAAAGACATCAAATTAAAGGTTGATGAAAACTAGATGACTTATCTCATATCGACATTTTTTTATAGGCATATCGAATTTTTATTTCGCCAAAGATCAATGCTTCAAGCATCGAGGACATACGCGGAACGCTTACATTTTATACAATTAAGATTTGTCTATACTTTATGATATCAGATCATTGGACTTGATGGCCTACGGAGAGGCCTTAGTTTGAAATTTAATTCACCAAAAGATGTACTGCGAAACAAAAGCTTGTCCAACATCATACGTACAAATTTCTCTTTTCAGTATCGTATTTTACATTACGACATGGAATCTACAGTCTCAATGTCCGCTACAAAAAGAAGAAAAGACAGAATGGAAAAGCAGCAATGGATTTTATGGGTACCAACCGTCAGTTTTAGCCGTCAACAGAGAGAAATTGACGAGACAGACATGGCCGCCTTTGAAACTACTTATCATCACCTTTGTCGAAAGGCTTGAGCAACCCGTAAGTAATTCCCATGGCAATCCACCCACCGACCAGAACCCTCGCGGCCGAGACCTTCACCGGCGAACCACCGAGATGAGCTCCGACGCCTCCGAACAGAGCAAGTGCTATGGACGCGACCACCGCGACAATCACGACCCTCAGCTTGTGTTGAGCGACGAAGATGGCCGGCAACAGAGGAAACAACGACCCGCAAAGGAAAGCAGAGCCAGACGCAGCCGCGGCTTTGTAAGGGTTGGGTAAAGCTTCTTCTTCTCCGTCGGTTCTTTCGTGCTTTGCTTTCGCAGCGCTTTCTGCGATCACCTTGAGTGCAGGTGATCTCGGCGAGAATAGCGCCATCGACTGAGGCTCCACCACCGTCGCCGGGGACCCCTTCTCCAATATTTCGCAGATCAACATTCTTGGCTCGGTCGAGTCGGTCCCGTCGTGCTTAGTAGCAGTGACGGTGATCTTAATCTCTTCTGGCTTTTCCATCTTGGTCAAAGAGGCGCGCTTCTCAAGGTTCGCCTGCTCAATCTCTCTCTGGGTCGAGACCGAGACAAACTCGCCGACCGCCATGCTGAAAGCATCCGCAAGAGCCCCCGCAACGCCCGAGAGGACCATGGACCGATGATCATCCTTCGCGGCGCCAACACCGAGCATCAATGACGTGGTCGAGAGCAGCCCGTCATTAGCCCCAAGAATAGCTGCCCGGAGCCACTGAGCTCGCTGCAACAGCGCAGTAACCCGAGTGTTGGCGGTCCCGGCCTTCTCCCCCACTGTCGACGGAAGCTCAGCCTGCCCCCCGGGAGTCTGCGACGAGTCCATGAGGAATCCCAAGGGTCCAAGAGCGCAAAGTGGAGGGAGAGTGTGGCCTGATTCTGGAATCCACACGCCGAGCGCGTGGAGGCTATAAAAACACCACATGGGTTTTGAGAAGAAGATGCAAAATACAGAATCTTCGCTTAGGTGCTGCCGACTCGTCGCGAAAGCGCACAAAAATGGAGAATCAAGAACGATGAGCTCAATGAGTCCTCCTGGATCGTTCCCAGCATAATATAAAAAAACCTAGAACGACACGTTAGGGCTCACGTGGCGATCTTGGAGCCCGTGCGATGCCATCAGTACCAAGGTAATAAGGAGGAAATGATGGAGACACTTCCGCTAAGTGCAGTAACCGTGTAACCACACAAGGGATTCCTTGTATTTCAGTCGGCCATCGGGCGGCAATTATAGGTGTCAAAATGGGTCATTGACTCATTTATAGACCCATTTATGTTTAAATGGGTCGTTAATGGATCAAGCCTTATTTCCGAAAGCACTTATAATGGGTCAAGACTGAGATATATGGGTCTTAAATGAGTCAGCTCTGCACTCATTTAAGACTCATTTATCAACCCATTAAAAATGGGCCCATTTATTTTCATCCAAAACCTCACAATCTCTCTCTTTTCTCTTTAACTTTACAAAAATATAAAAAAAAAAAACGGAAATTAGAATTATTTTTTCTTTTTCTTTCCTTTTTTTTTTTTTCTTTCTTCTTCCTCCGGTCGTTGGCACGGCAATGGCCGGCGACTGGCCAGGCGAGCCTTGAGCTTGAGCTCGTCGGATCTAGCGAGGCGAAGGCCTCGCTGATCTGGCGAGACTCAAACTCACCGGCATCGAGTGAGGCTCGAGCCTCGCCAGATCCGGCGAGGGGCGAGCTCGAGCTCGCCTAACCTAGCGAGCCTTGAGCTCGCCCAATCTAGCGAGGCGGAGGCCTCGTTGATGTCTGGCGAGGCTCGAGCTCACCCGATGCCGGTGAGGCTCGAGCTCGCCGGATCTGGCGAGGCGAAGGCCTTGCCGACGTTCGGTGAGGCTCGAGCTCGGCCGATGTTTGGCGACGCTCGAGCCTCGCCGATCTGGCGAGATTCGAGCTCGCCGGCGTCGGCGAGCTGAGCAAGCTCGAGGCTCGGTTGTGGCGAGCCGAGCAAGCTCGAGGCTCGCCCGTGGCCAGCCACCGATTGTCGTCGTGGTTGGTGGTCGGCCAAAGAAGAAGAAGAACAAAAAGAAAATTAAAAATTAAAAATTAAATTTTTTAAAAATAATAATTAAAGTTCGATTTTTTTATTTTAAAAATTATAAAAATTGTCCATTAAATTTGTATTATATAAAACTATTTTAGCAATATTAATTATATATATAAAAGAAATAATCTTTTTAAGTTTAGTTAAGTGAGTCGGGTATGGGTCGGGTATGGGTCATGTATGGATCAAAAAATTTACTTTAAGCATAAATAAGTCATAAATAAGTTAATGGGTCAATTTGGGTCGGACCATTAATGACCCGACCCAACCCACCCGTTTGACACCTCCAGCAACAATTAACGATAAAGGTGACGATCATTAACCTTTCCGATCGCGTTTGAGGCATGACAATGGGCGTTTGAGGCGAAATGTCGAACCTTGCTCGCCGCTGTTGCGCATTGTGCCGTCCCCCAGCGTCCTCCAGCCATTGGATGCAGAGATTAAATTTAAATACCTAGGAGCTTACCATCTTTCAGTAGACAGATCTTACGTTAGGACATCTTGTCTTGACGTCGCTGCCCGGTGCCAGTTGGTTCTGGTTTACCTCGTAATCAACTCAACCAAACGTGAAGAGCCAATTTATAAAAAGTTTCACTGTACCACTGTAGTGGTCGTTTGTCTTGAAAGCTAGAATCCAACATTGCCAGTGATGGCAGTACATTATTTATTCTTGAATACTAGGGAATAGGACCGGCGATTAATGCTATGTTTGGGAACCGCTTTCCCAAATGTCGAGGCGTTTGACCAATTTTTTTAAGAGCTTTTGAGAGAAGCATTGCATTTCCATAGTCCTTCAAAGGTTCTTAGATTGTGTTTGGTTCACTTTTCATAATGGGTTTTAGAGAGATACAAAACAGTTAGCCTAAAATGTTTGGGGGAAATGCAAAGTCCTACCCAACTTTGGATTTTAAGTATTTCCGGAATGTTAATATATTTTTTTCTTCCCACTTTGCTCTTGCTGAACTTTTGAAATTTCGAAAATGTCCTTGCCCTTTTCATGCAACAACTACTTGTTTTGATCAAATCCAATAAAGTATTTGAAGTTCATTTTTAAAATTAGCAAAATTCTTAACTAGTGTGATTTTTTTCAAATAATATTTAAACAAAATTTGCTTCAAAATGCCTTTTTACATTACACGTGCTAAATACTATTTGCATTTCCCAAAAACCATTTAGCTTGACTTGTTTTGCATTTCCTCAGCTTTCCCAAAAGCTAAACCAAATGCAACCTAAGCATGCAGGCTTACATTCTGATTATGATCAATTAAGCGCGGTGTTTTAAAATAAAAAATGCATGGTTAATATGAGTCATCAATCTAAACAGCAATTTCGAACTCAAATTAAAGGTTGAAAGTAGTGTTAGGTCGGGCTTGTTTCATTAATTGTTGGCTCTAAATTATTGGAACCGGGACCACCTTATATCAGCCAATTCCCAAGTTAATTCGGGATCAGTGCTCACCTCGAATTAATTCGAATAGATTTTTTGATCATGTCGAGGGCATATGGAGATGGATTACTCTCTCCGGTTTTCCAAAGATATTGACAAGGAAATTCCCATCACGTCTTTCTCGGAATCGGTCTTGCAAATTTATCTTCCATTTCGCGGTTTTTGTAATGTCATCACCGATGATTCAAGAAGAAACTCGTCACATTCGACGTTCGTCACCTAATTTTACATTTCTTACCAAATTTTATTTCGCTTTTGTTTTTTAGTATTTTAGACTTTCTATACTTAAAATTCAGGATTTATATATCCAGCACTCTTTTTTAATTAATTTTTATTTTCGTCTCATAAAACTTCTATAGGCGGTATCTCCCCGGATCACTCCCTTTCTTCCGAGTATTCACCCAGTTAAAATTATCTATATTTTTCATCACATTCCTTAATCCTTAAGGTGCCTTAATGTCTATAAATGTGATTAACCATTTATAAATAGGCTTTCCTAGCTTCAAAACTCAACTCTCTCTCTCTCTCTCTCTCTCTCTCTCAAACTCAGAGATTTAGTTGCTTTCTTGAAAAATCGGATGAGCAGAGTTGATGCACTTCTCTATATTTAGTTAAGAACGCGAATGATCTCGCATCTTTTTACTAATAACTAGCTGCAATTCGAGCGTTGATTTTTAATTGGATTATTAGAGCATACAAAATGATGGCCTCCGCGGTTGATTCGATGATTTATTTGCTCTTTTTATGATGCTCACATCGTAAGTATGTAAGAATTTCGCTAAAACACGCGTTTTATTGTAAAATTACGCGGAAACTGACGCATGTGGCATCAAATGTAAGTCAAGATAAAGAAATTACTAAAGAAATCAATGAGCAATGATTAAAGAAAGAAACACTAGAGATATATGTGATTCGTCTCGAGTGTTGATATCTACTTTACGAAGAGAGTCAGTTGCAGAGAATCCACTATACAATTACTCAATCGCTCAAATGTTTCTCGAACTCCAAAGTCATACCAATATATTGACAATTGTGTTTTTTCACAGTCCCTTGCGAAATACTCATCAAGAAAATTCAGATGGAGAACATACACCCCTTCTATTCTGATGAAAATCTTCACTTGCTTGCCGATTGAATCCGAGAAAGATTAGACAACAAATCTAAGCAGGTCTCGTTGACGGCTAGATAGAAGTCAAGCACTTGTTATAGGCTTTTGCCTAATTGAGATGAATATTGTCATGTCCTTGTTTCATAAAAAAATGTGACGATGAAATATCTTTTGAAGTATAAATGGATCAATGAATGAATCGATTGTGAGGGCCCTTTATTGATTTTGGACAGGAAGGTAAGTGGTAAGAAATTTAAAGATATGGAGTTTGGAGATAATTGCAGTTAGTCATGTAAATTGTTGGAAAGTAAATAAAAAGATAAATTTGCCAAAGAGCTTTGAATTTTGGGATTGATTGGGGATCCTTTACAATGAACACACTTGAGGTATTTTATAACACTAGTTACATACGACATTTACTGAATTTGAATAA
Organism: Eucalyptus sp. ANBG9806169; assembly: GCA_014182395.1. Lineage (NCBI taxonomy): Eukaryota > Viridiplantae > Streptophyta > Magnoliopsida > Myrtales > Myrtaceae > Eucalyptus > Eucalyptus sp. ANBG9806169. The sequence continues at coordinate 25,964,767 of CM024581.1, read as the reverse complement.
AGAAAAAACTTCTTAATCCTATAAATGGTTATAAGAAGCTACATGATCTCTTGTTATCTGGCATCACTTGTTCACAAGAAGTTATAAAAGTCCTACAGAATCAAGCGTTTTTGTTCTTATGTCAAATTCATCATCACTGCCCTCGAGTTCAGAGCTTAGTAAAATCTGCAATATCCTTGTTGACTGTGAAGCTTTTGTCGATAGCTTTCACTTCGTTGATGACTTCGCTGGCTTCTTGTCGATTCTTCGAGTTGTTGACTAATCTGACCATATTGTTGCTATCGACTAATCTGACCATATTATTGCTATTGACTAAGTTTGCCACTTGTCGGTAATAATTAAATGGTGGTCATTTTTTGGTATCAACAATTCTTTTATTTAACCCACCGGTAGGCAGCTGAGTTGGTTCGGCTTTTGGCACTTCATCGCAGAGGTCCCAAGGTCAAAACTTTGTAGCTGCTAACACGTTTTAAGTGGGGGGTTACGGTGGTGGGGTCTTGTGCTAGCTTCAACCCCCCACCCCCGCGGGTATTGACGCTTGGTCCAAGGTACACCGCGCACTGTACGAGTCGTGGGCTGACGATTAGCGTAAGCGAAAGTCGGGTCCAGCGGATCCTGGGTCACCAAAAAAAAAAAAAAAAATTTTTATTTATCCATATCATATTTCGACCCAAATGACTCCACTAAAATTTTACTTTCCTCCTCACGATACAAGTAGGGTCATATTTCGTGCAGTGGACTCATGTTCGACACATTATTTAGAAAATTTCATGGTAATTCCTCACATAAAAGGCCAAACAAGCTGTAGATGTTGAAACAAGACAAGATTTTGAATATAAATACTCTACCATATTAAAGTTTGCCGATGCCCCCAAGTCAAGAATTAATAGTATTATCATCGTATGCCGATTCTAAAACCTCAATAAACACAAATCGATGAAGACAACAAAGATAATGTTTTTAACCATGCTTCCGTTCGAAACGTCCCTCATCAAAGTCCTCAATTCAAGGCCAAATTACTCGCTATTTCGCAATAGGTTAATCTTAGATGTCGACATGGCTACTGAAGATATGTGCAGATCTGCAGAACTGAATCAAAAGTGTTGACGCTGCAAGATTTGGTAGAGGAAAGAAGAGGACCCTCATCTCTCACCAGAAGAAGCAACTACTTCAGAGCAATAAAGACTTGCAGAGACTTCGATTTGATCTGGCTTAGGACAACGATTATCGTATAGTTCGCGTCAGAAGATTCCAAAGAGGTTAAATAAACAGGAAACTTCCTTTGTTTCGAGTGCAGTCATCGAAAACCTTCTGCTTCGCCAATGGTCGACTATTTTAATTGCAGAAATTCATCACCTGTGTTTACCTCAGCCCTGACATGGGCATCTTGAATCTTGATCTGATCTTCACAGAAAGGACAAGCTTCCATTAGGTGTAATCAGCTTTAACATTCTTCTTGTGACTGGCACTTGTTTGTCACTGTGTGAACAGGCTCATTCAATCATACCAGTCTTGCCACGTTTTCTTTGCCATGGTCAGATATGTTCCTCTGAGTCTCGGATCATTATCTCATTCCGTCATTTTTTGTTTTCTTGGATTGGTTTTCATCTCTGCAGAATTCGTAGATTTGGGACTAAACCAGGGGCACCGTGACAAAAAAATCTAAACTAAATCTTTTTTTTTTTTTCCGGCCAAAAAATATCAGGAAATTCCTTCCTTTGGGCCATCATGCTGTGCAGGTTGGATGGACATTTTGCTATGTTGACGTGGAGCGGATCTAGCCACGAGTTTAGACTTCAAGCATTTGCCTTTCGGTCAATTTCTTGAAACCAGTTCGAATTCTTTCATTCCTTGCTATTGCAGGAAATCTGCAATGTAAGGGAAGCTTCACAGACACTCCAAACTATGAAGCTCTGACTTTTTATAAAGTCAGACTTGCTCACTGCAGACTTTTCTGGTCTAAAGTTCCATCTGATCTTATCCCCTGAAGCTTTGATGAGGTAATAACCTATACAGTTTCTTCAAGTTTCCTCGTTTAAGTGCATAAACTAATTGATATTCCTGTAGGAACCAAAATTTCTATTTGATTATTAGGTACTATGTCAACACCATCAATCTTTTCATTTCACCATTAATCTCACGAAACTGTGTCCAACGAACACCTTCTGACTCGGACCAAAAGTAAACAAAAAAGAGAAGCTTAAAGATACCATCTTTATAAAGTTGCTTCGTGATAATGGTCTTTATTCGATAATCACGAACACAAAGCAGAATTGATCCAATACCGCGAGAAAAAGCTAGCCTTTTTTCCGATCCATAGCATGATCAAAAGAGATCTAATTCTCAGGTGCATGATGGTGCGATGTTTTCTCAAGTGGGAACTCACTAATCCCTGCATAAAATTTTCAAACTTTGGTTTCGCCTTTTTCATTACTTTATAGGGAGGGCACGTTACTGTAAAGACTGGAGACAAGTGCATGAGCTAGAGCCTGGAGAGAATATTTGTTAATCATGGTTGGACTGCAATACTAAACAAGAATCACAGATTAACCAGGCTGGCAGCTTTCTTTAGCGTGTATTAATTTGTGTCTTTATCAAGCCACAGCATCTTCCATAAACCCGTTCACACCAGCAGACGTGTGCAAATCGCCGTAACTTGTCAAACTAAATCCCAAGCGAATCGATGAATTATTTCTCCAATATTAAATTGAGTCGAGGTACAAAAGTAGATATGTCTCTCGAACGGACTTTACATGCTCAATTATTTAGTAACGTTGAATATCTGTTACAGGGTCCATAGATCCTAAACCCATTTTACAAATAATTTATCTCTAGCTAAAGCAATTTTGTCCCTGGCGTCTTTACCTGTGGTGGGATTATTGTATTGGAAAGTTCCAAGCAATGAGAGAGAGAGAGAGAGTGAGAGAGGCTGTTATATGTTCAAAGAAAAACGGAGAAAACGAGGCCACCGTGAAAGGGGGAGGAGGGGTTGTCATATGTGTTAAGAAGAACGGTAGAAACGAGGTCACCACACTATTCTCCATCTCCTTCCTTCTTCTCTTTCTTCTAGTTCTTCTTCATCGTCTTCTTGAATCCCACCAAACCCCTCAAGCTTCCATGATATGGGCCGAGCTCTAGCGCCTCTCCCGGCTAACTTCACCTTCTTCCCTCTCCTCCTCCTCCTCCTCCTCCTCCCTCTCATCTCTCCGTCACAGTCCCTCAAAGTTCAAGATCTCCAGTTCGGCCCCTTCGATCCCTCCTACTACGACAAGTTTAACGTCATCTCTCCGGCCACCATCTCCAACCAGGCGCTCCAGGTCACCCCCGACACCACAGGCAACTTCCCCCTCCAGAACCGATCTGGCAGGATCCTCTACAACCAAGGCTTCAAGCTCTGGGACGGGCCCCCCGAGGCCCCCACCAAGCTCGCCTCCTTCAACACCTCCTTCGTCATCAACATCTTCCGGGTCAACAACGCTACCCCCGCCGAGGGCCTGGCTTTCATCGTCGCGCCGGACCAAACCCTCCCGGCGGGGAGCTCCGGCGGCTACCTCGGGCTCACCAACGCCACCACCGACGGCCTCCGCAGCAACCACCTCCTGGCCGTCGAGTTCGACACCTTCAATCAGTCCTATGACCCGGACGCGAACCACGTCGGCCTCGACATCAACTCGGTCCACTCCAACCAGACCGTCTCGCTGGCGGACCATGGCTTCCAGCTCGCTCCGAACGGCACCAAATTCTTCCACGTCTGGATCGAATACGACGGCGGCCAGAAGATCTTGGAGGTCTACATGACCGACGAGGACCAGTCCACCCCGACGAAGCCCAAGCCGGCGAATCCAATCATGAACGCGAGCCTGGACATGAGCAAGGTGGTGAGCCAGAACTCCTACTTCGGGTTCGCTGCGGCGACCGGGGACAACGTGGAGCTCAACTGCGTGCTGGGTTGGAACCTAACGGTGGAGGAGCTGCCGAAGGGCATGCCGCCGGGGCTGGTGATCGGGCTGGCCGTTGGGATCCCGGCGGCGGCGCTGGCGCTGCTCGGGGCGGCCGCCCTGGGCGTCTGGTTGAGGCGGCGGAGGGGGGTGGCGAGCGACCCGAGCATCCTGGGGACGCTGAAGAGCTTGCCGGGGACGCCAAGGGAGTTCAACTTCAGGGATCTGAAGAAGGCGACGGGGAACTTCGACGAGAGGAACAAGCTGGGGCAGGGAGGGTTCGGGGTGGTGTACAAGGGGGTGCTGCCGACGGAGAACCAGCAGGTGGCGGTGAAGAAGTTCTCGAGGGACGAGCTGAAGAGCAAGGACGACTTCCTGGCGGAGCTCACCATCATCAACCGCCTGCGCCACCGCCACCTCGTCCCCTTGCTCGGTGAGTACGAATTCTTGCTGTATTTCTCCTTTCTTTAATTCATTTTATTCCCTTTTCTTATTTTTAATTTCGATGCATGTTTTTTTCATTTAAAGTTGATGGAGCGCACGTTTAAAAGAAAAAAACTGCTTTTTAAATGAACGCATTTTCGTAAAGGGTTTTGAAAAAATTCCGTCCTTAATATTTTTCATTTATCGTGAATTTTATTTTTTGGGAAATAGAGACGTGGGAAATGCTGATAAGACTTTTCTTAAATGGTCAAATTATGGTTGCTTGGAAAGGTTAGAAATAGACGTTCCGCACGTTTTCTTGGAATATCACGTTGAATTTTGGAATTTTTGGAGTAGGTTCAAATCAACACCCTTCTTTGATGATGGCTCAGAGAAAATTGGGAGGGAAATCGGTTCAGGAATCATTATGAATCATTATGAATCCATTTATATAATTAGGAATAAAAAGCTTAGGGAAATTAAAATTTAAACACAACCCTAAGACTACCCACCTTCTCCGATCAAAGGAAGCTCAATCTGTCAAGACTTCAGCCTATAATGATTATGTATAAGGAAATGTTAGGAAACTAATTTTCCGTTTATTCTAGGAGAAAATTCAGCAATTGAGTAATTTACAGGGCAAAATATTCTGACGGAAGAGCCTCAAATATAGTTGACTCTTGAAATCCATTCTAGGGCCGCCCTCCCACCACCCTTTTATTTTATTCATTTATATATTTATATCCACCAAAAATTGCACTCCAATTCAAGACTCTGCATCCTACTAAATAAAAGTCAAACATTATCTGAACAGAGAAAATTCCCAAAGTCTCCTCCTTTCCGAAATAAGAAGAAAGACCTGATAAGAACGTTGCTCGCTTAAATGTGGTCGAAACTTATAGAATATGCATTTATTAAAGATGTCAAATTGGTTTGGCATAACACGCCACACGAATCGACATCATTTTGAGAAAGCATCAACTCTCTTTTTTTCTTTCATAATGTCAAGATGGCTAAATTAAATTTTAAGAAAATGGCCACCTAACTCGAAAGTGTCATATGGTCTGCTTAAATCCACATGGAGTGTTTTGGTGGGCGGGTGGCAGAAAACTAATCTGGCAAAAACGTGTTAGCTTAGCTTTTCCGCCGGTCCAAAGATTCTATCATTAAAAGAAGAGTTTGACCGTACAGTGGGACCCACGTCAGATAGCTGCCGGGCCCCACGCCACGCGGCTGGAAATGCCCCCTGTTTACTTCATGAAGAGAAACTCATCCTGAAAGAGTGATTTAGTTTTTTTTTTTTTTTTTTTTTTTTTTTTTAAATCGATTTTGTTTACACATTTATATTTATCATCGTCTGATGAATATGTAAATATTGTGTTTTCATTAAATTGGAAAATTTGACAACTTGTTTTTATTAAATTGGAAAATTTGACAACTTGCGTCTTTGAGCCGCCCCAAACGCGTCAAGGCCGGCCGCGAATCTCAGCGCATGCGTTCAGCGAAAAATAGAATTAAAAAAAGATATTATTATTTTGAAATAATTGGAGTTTCGATGTCTGCTCCATGTACGGTGTCATTTCCATTCGTGTAAATTAATCGGGGAAATAAAGTAGAAGAAAATTCATGTTGATGTTGGGATTGAAGTGTCATGTGCTTGGCATATAAATTTGTAATTTGAGAAATTTGTATTTTAATCATCACGATGTTATCAATTATTCGTTTCATCGTGGTATGCGATATAACTTTCGCCGAAAGTTGATGGAAAGGCTGCTGATCGAGGTTACTCGGGTTTTTTTTCTTTTTCTTTCTTATTTTTTCGATAGGATGGTGCCACAAGAATGGGATGCTGCTCTTGGTCTATGACTTCATGCCGAATGGGAGCCTCGACAGGCACATCTTCTGCGGCCCGGATAGGCAAGCTCTAGGGTGGAGCCACCGCTACAAGATCGTCACCGGCGTCGCCTCCGCCCTCCACTACCTCCATGATGAGTATGACCAGAAGGTCCTCCACCGCGACCTCAAGGCCAGCAACGTCATGCTCGACTCCAACTTCAATGCCCGCCTCGGCGACTTCGGCCTCGCCCGTGCCATCGACAATGAGAAGACCTCCTATGCCGAGCTTGAGGAGGGCGTCCCGGGGACGGTTGGCTACATTGCCCCCGAGTGCCTCCACACCGGCAAGGCCACCCGAGAGTCCGACATCTTCGGCTTCGGTGCGGTCATCCTCGAGGTGGTGTGTGGCCAGCGCCCGTGGACGAGGGCCGGGTACGGCGGGTTCCAATACCTAGTGGACTGGGTGTGGTCGCTCCACCGCGACGGGCGGATCCTGGAGGCCGTGGACGAGCGCCTGGGCAGGGACTACGAGGCGGAAGAGGCCCGGCGGCTGCTGCTCCTCGGGCTGGCTTGCTCCCACCCGACCGCCGCCGAGAGGCCCAAAACCCCGACCATCGTGCAAATTCTTTCCGGGTCGGTGGATGTGCCGCGCGTCCCGCCTTTCAAGCCCGCTTTCGTCTGGCCCTCGGCGAGCCCACTGACCGAGGATGGAGATACCATGGATGTGACGCCGATGACGTCGTCATCGCGGTTCGGGTCAGGCTGGACGCCGAGATTCGTGAGTAATGACAGCGATGCCGGGTACGCTAACAGCTCTCCCGTGTGAGGTATGAAAGATTGGAATGGCCTTGTAGGACTGCAACAGTGCTGCGGGGAAAAGAAATTTTTTCTTTCTTTCTCCTTTTTAATCATGATTTTCTCTACATCATTTTCATTGGAGTGTAAATTGTATTTCTTTTTTGTTTGATTTGCTAATTTAGTTGTCTCTGTTTTTTTTTTTTTTTTGGCGTCGCCTAACTGGCTATATATTTTCTGTTAAATCACTTTTGCTTCTCCTTCAATTGGAAAGGAGGAGGTCTGCATACGATTGTAGTTAATGTGATGACTGAAAAAAAAAAAAAAAAAAATCCATTTTTCTTCTTTTACATATGCAAGAGAAAAATCCTCTTTTTTTTTTTTTTTTTTTTTTTTTTTTTTGTAATCCGAGTACCATTGTACAACGGCAGCCAGCGACGTAAATCCGGGGACACTAGCGCGGCGACCCACCTTCCACGGCACCCCACTTAAGTCGTGCAATGCGACGAGAAGGGGAATTGAATCCTGGCCTTTCGGTGACCATAGCATGCCCTAACCAACTCCTCTACCACGGGCTGGGTAGGAAAATCCATTTATCGCCCAAAAAATAAGGAAATAGAGACAAATAAAAATTGCTGTAATGACTTTTATTAAAAGGGAAAAGTCTTAGCTGACCGTCCTTCAATTGACGGAGGAATGGTTAGCAAATGACCACGCGTTTTAGAGAGAAGCCGGTTGACTTTACTCTTTTTTTTTCTTTTGTATTTTTCTCAAAAAAGAATTAGTGAGAATTCTATGAAGAAAAAATTACAAGTAAAAACAAGCTATCAAAGTGATAATTTCTTATGTTTGTGCACATAAAATTTAAGGCCATCCTTGTAAAACCCTCTAAAATTCCAACACAATCCAAACATCGTTAATTACAAATAAAAAATATTATCACATACTAAAAAGAAATTGTTAATGTTATTCTATAGATCTATTAAATTTTAAAAATGAAAAAAAAAAAAAAATACTTGAAATGTCAACTTCCTCAATCGATTTCATTTTCACCCATTTTGGGGGGGTGTATAACTCTTTATTTCGTGCTCAAATTGAAAAACAAATCAAAGTAATAATATTTACACAATAAGAAACAAATCCTATAGTATTATTCAAATAATAAGAAATATATGAAAAGACAATTGCAACTTTTAAAATAATAGATATTATTCTCTGGTCAAAGAAAGAGATTATGTACACATTGTTTCCAAATAAAAAAAATCTTATTAACTCAAAATGTAGGAATGTGATTATCTTTTGTTATTAGTTGCAAAACCATCATTTCGAGTGTTTTTCATCTTTTAAATTTAATAGATCTATATAATGATATTAATTATTTCTTTTTAATAGGTGATAATATTTTTTACTTGTAATTAATGATGTTTGAGTTGTGTTGAAATTTTGGAGGCTTCTCCGAGGATGGTCTTGAGTCTTATGTGCACAAATATAATAAATTATCACTTTGATCACTTGTTTTTTACTTGTAGTTTTTTATTCATAGGATTCTCACTAATTCTTTTTTATTTTGGAAAAGATAAAATTTTTAAAAAACAGTAAAGGAGGGAAACCCGTTGACAACCGGTTTGCCTTGAAAGCGTGTGGTGATTAGCCAACCGTTCCTCCAAGCCGCTCCCTATTAAAAATTGCTGGAATAGACACAACCAATCTATCTAAGAGCAAAGCAACTTGTCATTCTACTTTTCAATTGGCATAATGTTACGTATACGAGTAAAAGGGTACAGACGAAGTTAAGGTTGCCTTCAATTTGAAATAATTTAAGAAAAGAGAATTACCAAAAAAGTCATAACTTTATTGTAAATGTATCAATTTAGTTATAAACTTTTTTTTTTTACTAATTCTATCCTAAAACTTTTATAATTGTGTCAATTTAGTTCATTCGGCCAAATTTGGCCAGTTGATACTGGCCGTCCTGCGACTGTTGACATGGATAATTTTTTCAAATAATTTATTATTATTTTTCTCTAATCTCGCCGGCCCCTCACTAACTAGGTGGCCTTCACCTCTAGTCAACAACCGGCCAGAGGAAGAGAAAAAATGGAAAAAAAAAAAAAATAAAAAAAGAGAAGTTTTATTTTTTTGGTCGGTCATACTTTACTCGTATTCTATCTCTCACTTTCAAATTTTTGTCACGCCTTCTTAAAGGATGTGGGAGTCGAAACCCACATTTAAAACTATCTCACCCCATCCTCCTGAGAAGGAAAAAAAAAAAAAGAAAAAAAGAGGAGTTGAATTGGTAATTGTCTCGAATAAGAAAGCCAATAGCATCCTTCCAAGCTCGCCTCCTTCAATACCTCCTTCCTCAACAGCATCAACCAGATCAATGGCGGAACCCCTGGCGAGGGCCTGGCTTTCATCATTGCGCCAGACCTGGACCTCCCGGTAGGGAGCTTCAGCAGCTACCTCGGGCTCACCAACGCCACCACCGACGACCTCCCTAGCAACTGTCTCCTGGCCGTCGAGTTCGACACCTTCAAGTAGTCCTATGACCCGGACGCGAACCTCATCGGCCTCAACATCAACTCAGTCCAGTCGCACCAGACCGTCTCGCTGGCGAACCTAGGCTTCCACCTCGCTCCGAACGGCACCAAATACTTCCACGTCTGGATCGAATACGATGGTGGTCGGAAGATCCTGGAGGTCTGCATGACTGAGGACCAGTCCACCCCAACGAAGCCCAAGCCGGCATATCCAATCATGACGTAGACCCTTAACATTAGTGAGGGGGTGAGCCAGAACTCCTACTTCGGGTTCGCTGCGTCGACCGGGGACAACGTGGAGCTTAACAACGTGCTGGGTTGGAACCTGACGGTGGAGTTGCCACCAAAGGGCATGCCGGCGGGGTGGCAGAAAAACGCGTTAGCTTCTACACGGTCCAAAGGTTCTATCATGAAGGCAGGGTTGGATGGTTAAGTGGGACCCAAATTAGCTTGCTGCGGGCCCCCGGACCCGACGCCATATTTGAACGTGGAGTAAAATGAAATAATTCACTTTTTTTTGTCTTAATTGGTGTAGGGATGTTTGCTCCATTTATGTCCTCATTTTCGTTCATGTAAATTAATTAGAAAAATAATGAAAAATAATTACATGATAGCATTAAATTTTGTACTTTATTTTGAATCATAAAAATGAATAAAAAAAAATAAATTAATTATTTTTTAAATTATAAGTGACTAGGGTGCATTTTTTTTAAGAATTTACCTCATTGCAAGGCTCGAAACCCACAATAATTTAACTCCAAGATTATCAATGTAGCCTAAAAACTGCTATAATAATAAAATTCGAAAATTCATGTTGATGTTTGGATGGAGTGTTATAACCTAGCATAGTACTTCGTAATGTTGAAAATTCTTATTTTATCTAGTATTCTTAGTCAACAAAATATTTTTCATTATCATAATAATTTATGCTTGACTATTTTTGTGAACAATAAATTTTTTTGTTATTTTTTATAAGTAATATAAGTGATCATTATTAAAATATATTTTCTAAATCATTCATTTTCTATAAAAGAAAATACTCAGCTTCTTGCATTTTTTGGACAGGGTGGTGCCACAAGAAAATGATGCTGCTCTTGGTCTATGACTTCATGCCGAATGGAAGCCTCGACAGGCATATCTTCTACGGCCCAGATACGCAGGCTCTAGGGTGGAGCCACCGCTACAAGATCGTCACTGGTGTCGCCTCCGCCCTTCACTACCTCCATGATGAGTATGACCAGAAGGTCCTCCACCGCGACCTCAAGGCTAGCAACATCATGCTCGACTCCAACTTCAATGCCCGCCTTGGCGACTTCGGCCTCGCCCGTGCCATCGACAATGAGAAGACCTCCTATGCCGAGCTTGAGGGCGTCCTGGGGACGGTTGGCTACATCGCCCCCGAGTGCCTCCACACCGGCAAGGCCACCCGAGAGTCCGACATCTTCGACTTCGGCGCAGTCATCCTCGAGGTGGTGTGTGGCCAGCGCCTGTGGACGAAGGCCGGCTACGGCGGGTTCCAATACCTAGTGGACTGGGTGTGGTCGCTCCACCGCGACGGGCGGATCCTAGAGGTGGTGGACGAGCGTTTGGGCGGGAACTACACAGTGGAAGAGGCCCGTCGGTTGCTGCTCCTCGGGCTGGCTTGCTCCCACCCAATCACCGCCGAGAGGCCCAAGATGCCGATGATCGTGCAAATTCTTTCGGGGACAGTAGACGTGCCGCACATCCCGCCTTTCAAGCCCGCATTCATTTGGCCCTTGGTGAGCCCGCTGACCGAGGATGGAGATGCCACGGATGTGACGCCGATGACATCGTTGCGGTTCCGGTCGTGCTCGACTCCAAGATACGTGAACAAAGAAAGTGACACCGGGTACCGCAACAGCTCACCAGTGTGAGATGGAAAGATTGGAATTTTTCAAGTCTTTTAAAGTATCGATCATGCACGTTAGCAGATAAGCCGGAGGCATTTAGAGCAAAACTGCTACTTTTTCTCATATTGTTATTTATGAAGCACCCTCTAAATAAATTCTCGATAAAATCTATATTGCGTAATAATTATTCCTTTTGATGTGCAGACATTGTATCAAGAAGATAAATCGAATATATTAAATGTTCTTTTTACATTTTCTTGATTGGTTAGAAAGTTAAGAGGAATGACTGGCCCAACTACTCTCCCGGATGTTAAAATAAGTTCTGCACTCACTCGGAAATGTTCAATTTAAGCTAAAACAGCTCAACTAATTTGTTGATGCACAAGTCTGTCGTCACAGCCCCCACAAGTCTCTCCATATTATGTAGCAAACATCCAAGGCACAGGCTGATTGAGGTTTGCTGAAATTATGGCTCAAACTTGTAACCTCCTGGAAAATAGTGTAACCCCTAACAATTGGGCTACAACTTTTGATGGCATCGAAAGTTGTTTTTCATGAGATCGCCCGCAAGCATAGATATGATTAGAATTGGGCGCGTGCGACCCTGAGAGCTTCGCTGGCCCGCAGGTTCCTGGAGATCCGCGAGTTTCTGAGTTCTTTGTAAACCATGGGGCCGCAGAGATGCAAGTGGTTAAGATCAACGAGCTCCGGCGGCGACGACCCCCTGCTTCAGTCCTAAGAGGAATGTGGCGATTGACACCTGTGTCACGGCCTCCTTGCTGCTTCAGGTTGCGCCACCTCCCATTGCTCCATATCTGCCGTCCAATAATGGAAATCAACAGATGAATATTACTAAAAAAATAATTTAGGGATGAAGAAAGATTGCATCTTGATGGCCTGTGAAAATAGTGTTCTTTCGAACGACAGGACATTGAGCAGGCTTTTGAAACAAACCAATGCCCTCGTTTTGTCCTAATCTCAAGACTTGCAACTTCCATTAGCAAGGGACAGAAGCCAAATTTTCCCTACCGTTGCCAGGTCTCCAAGATTGACGAGGAATATGCCGGGCCAAGGGTCGAGAGCCATAAATGAGCCAGAGGAGTCTGTCACATCGAGACCGCTCACATTGTCGTCGTCTTGAAGGATGGTGAGTAATCCTGAGTCTGTATGTACATGGACTCCTGAAGAGCCAAGAGTCTTAGGAGTGAAGCTGTACTTGTTGATCCTGAATTGGCAAGTCCATCCCTTGAATGGCTTGCCGCTTAACCCCACTGTTTCAGCTAGTTTTGCTGAATGTCCGTGACTAGTTTGTGAATTGCTTGGGCATAGCTCTCAATTTTCTCTCTACAAGACGAGAGGAACCATGTACAATGGCAGTCAATTGGATTGAAACAGAATATTACAGGTGAGAGAGAGAGAGAGAGACCTCTGGTGATGAGAGGCATCCAATAGGCAGCAAAAAGCATGCACAGCCTGAGGAGAGCCCAGATCATAGAGCCTCATACAGAGGGTTGATCTCGCTGGGTGCCACTTCCAGTTATGACATCCGCATTCCTTCTCTTGATCTCAGAGGGAAGATCAAGCAGAGATCTCACCACTCCTTCATCTCTGACATCAGCTTCAATGGAATCTTGTGGTTCACGATCCTGAAGCATCCCAAAGCCTCACATGCTTCTCTCAGTTTCTGAGATTGCCTGGAAAATCTCGAATGTCATTCACAGGAACCTTCCTTCCACCATCCCCTCTCTGTCTCTGGGAGAGTTAGTTCATGTCAATCTCTTTAATACAATGATTCCATTCAAATCCTCCACGGTTGCTGTGGTCACTACTCAATGTCACGCGTAGGCCCCATCTTCCTAATCTTGGTAATAAGATCATGCAGTTGGGAAACAATATATTTTGAGTAAGTCCAGCACTACACGAGTCCCACTTTTTATTTGAGTTATAATGCGGTTGGTGTAATAGACCAAGTCTAGATAAGATGTCAACAAGAGATGTGACCGGCTTCTGATTAAGGTAAGGAGGCATACAATGCGCTGAGTGTGCATGGACTTTAATGATCAGTGAGGACACATGATGTTTCTTGTTCCTTCTTCCTATCAATAAAACCTTCCTTTTACGAGTGAAATATGTCCAATGTATGGAACCACAACAGCGTGCCTCCACTTGTCATCAATAAACTTTAAACAAACGGAGAATAGACATATATAGGTACGGATATGTGCCTATATACATACATATGTTGTGTGTATTTGTGTTTAATTAGCACGGGATGAAATTATCAATTGAAAATATGATCCTTTGCCGCACAGAACTTGTTCTTCTGCTCAAATGTCAAAAATTGGGTCCTAGCTTCCCTGTATCTGGCAACTGCTCTAAGGGCTAACTTATTATTATGACATGGTTGGATTCGGATAACTTACGCATCTGTTAGCTCCTTGGTTTGCTGCATACGAGTGTCACTTTAATCCAGGAGTTCCATGACAGAAGCGTGTATTTAAAAGGCACAGCCAAAGTTAAGCCCTGTCAGCATACCTATACTAAGCAGACTTAAGATGATGCAGATTAAGCATTCTGATCGCAATCTAATTTCCTTTCTTGAAAGCAACATGAAGAAAAACAGAAGAGACAGCTGATCTATCTGAGAGCAAAGCAACATTTTGTCATTCGATTTATCAAATGGCATAATGTTTCGAGAGTAAAAGGCCACCGGTGAAATTAAGATCACCTTCAATCAGAAATCCATTAAAATGAATGCCTCATCATCGGTGGGGACCTTTGCAACTTATTGACTAGGTATTGTTCCAATGTAAATTCGGCTGCTCCGGCGCACTTGTTCAGGATTGAGCGCAGACAAGCGCAAGAGCTTCACCTGCCTCAAGTTTTGTAGAGAACATTAGTTTCCTAAAATCTTCATAAGTAATAGGGCCATAGAGACGTGGGTTCTTGCAGTCCACAAATTCTCGAGGAGCATCAACAACTTCCTCCTTCAGTCCCGGAAGAAAAGTAGCAATAGATGCTCGGATAGTCACTTCTTTGCACTGCAATTGGTGCCTCACGTTGCTCCACCTTCTCTTGCTCCATACCTAGTAAAACATAAACATGAATGAAATCCAAAAAGATCTTCAGAGAAAATTTTCAGTTTGATTAATTGCTCCTCATTTTGCCATAACCTAAATTTTTGCCCCAGCAATTGGTGCTTATCACGTCACGGTGCAGGTCTAGTTTGACTATCTGAATTCTTTTAGAAAAAGGGTGTATTGAGAGCTTTCTTCCCTTTTGGATAGAATGCGATGCTTCCAGTTTCAGTTGATGGAAATTATGAAGGTGTCTACGATTGCCATATCTCCTAGATTGAGGAGGAATGTGCTGGTCCAGGGCTCAACTAGCGTGAACGAACCAGACAAGTCCGTTACTTTGGGATCACAGACACTCTCATCATCTTGAAGAATTGTAAAAATTCCCGAGTCAGTGAATTTCGGATCCCCGAAGAGCCATATTTAGGAGTGAATATGTTTATCCGGAACTAGCAGGGTCATTCCTCGAACAAATCTCCATCCAATCCCATGCTTTGAGCCAACTTTGCTGCATTGTCCATTGGCAATTCATGAATCCATCATAAATCTCCTGTCAATGCATTATGAACTAGCCACTCCAGGTGAGCCATTACGGCCACTTCAATTTTGTTGTCAAAGGCAAGATGGTAATCGGAGAATTTTTACACAGTTGTTAGTGACCATCTTTCTGGCTCTTTGTTAAAGATACGTTAGGCAAAAATTTTGTCTAAACTCGTTCCACAGCCGAAGGGATGAACGCAGTTCAACGAAAAACACGTGAGGTGCATATATTGTCTTAAATGCGTCTAGTGAAACCACTTTTTGAAATATGACCGAACCAATAAATCAAGATTGAGTCTAGACGATACATGTTTGCCAGATACGGTGCAGTGACAAAGCACATGTTTCGTTTTCTTATTCCTCTCTGTGAAGCTCCCTTTTTAGAACTGAAACCTCCAAGAATCCATTTATAGTATGTACATTACATTTCCGCTGACTAAACGTACGTATTGGACCACACTGATGAAATAATAGTCATGAGATACGGTCAACTGCCGCAACAGAACTTGGCTTTCTGGTCAAGCATCAAATCTTAGGATTAAACTTAATTTGAGACATCGTCGGATTGCTTGCATGCTCATCAGTTCCCTGCTCAATTCGTTGCAGATGAAAGTAATTCGTATCCACAAGATTCATATATCTTATAAATTTGCAAGGGCACAGTCAATGTTAATTCTCGTCAGTACAGATAGGAAGCAAGCTTTTCAAACGATAGATTTTGGCATTCTTGTTGTTATCTGACTTCGTTCTTGGAAGCAACAGAAACGAAGAAAAGCAGAAAGAGACGCACCTAATCCATCTGAGAAAGCAACTTGTCATTCTGCATTTCTATTGCAATAATGTTGCGTATACAAGTGAAAGGCTACAGGCAAAGTTAAGATCGCCTCCAATTAGAAATGTTTCTCAAGAATGGGGAAGCTGATAGCATCCAATGAAATGAATTCCTTATTATCGGCAGGGATCTTTCCAACTTATTGACATGGTATCATTTCACTGTGAACTTTCAGCTGCTTCAGCACATCTGCTCAGGATGTAGCATGCACAAGCGCGAGAGCTTCACCTGCGTGAAGTTTCTTGGAGAACCTTAGTTTCCTATAATCTTCATAAGTAATAGGAGCAAAGAGACGCGGGTGCTCGGAGTCAACAAATTTTTGAGGTGCTTCAACAACTTCCTCCTTTGGTACCAGAAGAAATGTAGCAATTGACACTCGGATTGTTGCTTCTTTGCACTGAACTCGATGCCTTACGTTGCACCACCTTCCGTTGCTCCACACCTAACAACACATAAACATCAAACAAAAAATCTGAGAAAATCTGTAAGAGAAAATTGCAGTTCAACCTCATTGGCTATGATTATGAGATACGATATTACATCTCATATTGGAATCACCTAATTTTAGCTGTAGTAATCAGTGCTTATGGCTTTCCTTTGCAGGTAAAGATCTGATTATCGAATTTCTTACACCTGTTCTTATCTCTATATTAGACCTGCATACAAACAACCATGAAAAAAGGGGATAAAGGGCTCTTTTTTAAGCAAATATAATGGTTTCGTTTTCTTCAATTTGGCCAGCACAATGGAGGGACCATGTAATTTTGCCAATTCCTTTCTTTTTTCTTTTCGAGATCTTTGATGGAATCATCATAGAAATGATGAAGTGCCTACCGTTGCCGTATCTCCAAGATTGACGAGGAATGTGCCAGTCCAGGGATCAACTGGAATGAACGAACCGGACGAGTCCATTACTTCGAGACCACCGACGTTCTCGTCATCTTGAAGAATGGTCAGGAATCCTGAGTCGGTGTGTATTTGCACCCCTGAAGACCCGACAGTTTCAGGAGTGAAATTGTATTTGTTGATCCTGAATTGGCAGGGCCATTCCATGAACAATTCACTGTCTAGTCCCATGCTTTCAGCCATCTTTGCGGCAATGTCCATGACGAGTTCATGTATACCTTGGGCATAGTTCTCTATTACTTCTCTAAAGAAGGTTAAAAAAATAAAAATTAAAAACCACTGTTCATACAGATTGACATAACCATATATTGGTTTACCAGTTTCTGTAAAAAAGCTGTAAAACCATCTAAATAACGCAATCATTGAGAGCTGAGATATACTGAATGGCAACTCACGCTACCAAATCACCAAAGAAAAATGACGGGATGTCTATGACTAGCCAATGAATTTATCCCAAACCCCATCAGTCAATGCGATTTCAAAACATTATGTTGACTGATAACTCCAGATAAGCCCTGATGGCTACCAATTTTGTGGGCATAGCAATAAAAACCATCATAATCTACAATCAAGACACTGATGAGAACTGTTCTCCTGAGTCCTAGAGACCATCTATACAAGTTGAATCAATGTGAAAGGCATTCAAGAATATATGAACTTTTCAGTCCACTTGGTCTAGAGATAAAAAGAGAGGGAGTTAATCAACTTCTTACGCCCGAAATGGGGGTGTAGAGTTCGAGGAAGAGCACCTTTGGTGAGGGGATGCATCCAATTGAGAACAAAAGGCTTGGACAGCTTGAGGTGAGCCCATATCATAGAGCCCCAGAGCCTCATACAGAGGATTCTTCTCGCTGGGTGCCATGTACCCACTTCCCGCTATCACATCTGTGTTCCTTTTCTTGATCTCGAAGGGAAGATCAAGCAGAGACCTCACCACTGCCTTCATCTCTGACATCAACTCCAGTGGAACCTTGTGGTTCACTATCCTGAAGCACCCCCAAACCTCACATGCCTCCCTCAGTTTCTGATATTGCCCTGGAAAATCCTGAATGTCAATTGCAGGAACCCCTCCCTCCACCATTTTTCTTCCCTGTCTCTCTCTGCTTTCTCTTACAACAAAAGTGTCTTCTTCTTTGCTGTGAGTCTTTTCTTTTCGGATCTTCCCTATTTAAAGGATCAAAACTGAATCGACCCCAGCTAGGCAATTGGGAAATTCAACACGGTTCTTGCTTTGGTTGCCGTTTCGGGCGACATGCGGGGCCATCTTCTGAATCTTGATTGGTGTTGTGACATCCCGAAATTCGATCCCGTTTCGACAAAGTGAAGTGACATTTTCATCGACGTGCCTACGGTCCTTTTTCTCCGAGCTAATCACTCACGAGTTAATTAATCCATTGAGTGAAGCCATTAAGGATGTATCCGCGGTAAAAATCCCTAAAAGCTACTTAATTGGTTGGATTAGACTAAAATCGCGTCTGAATGATTTTAACCACGGAATTGAACTCTATTTCAGGAATCGAATTTTAAAGGTGTCATAATTCTTTTTTTTTTTTTTTTTTTAGGATCTCGTCTCATCGTCCGTCAATTTATTGACAAGTCCGAAATTTCGAGAAAGAAATTATTGGAAAGAAAATTGAAATAGTAATTTTTATGAATAATGCATTTTTACTTATTCTTGTACTATTTCTTCTTTTTCTTTTCCTCCCTTTCTTTTCTCTCTTTTTCTCTCTCTCTCTTTCTTCTCTCTCCTCTCCCTTTTTCCCCCCACCGTGCGGACACACCCCCCACCGAATTCCCCAAGCCAATTCCATTTTGGCTTCTCTTATTCCCCTTTTATTTTACTTTTTGACTAGTCAAAGCTTTCTCACTTATCTCTTCTCTCTCTCCTCTCTCTTTCTCCCCCCCCATTCCCCACGTGACCGAAGCCTCCCCCTTCTTCTTGTTTATGCCCGTGAAAACCAGAAGCAAAGGAAGAAGGAGCAGCTCGCCGGAGACCGAAGACAGCCGCTGCCCGCGCCCGCCCGTCGCCCCCGTCCCCACGCGCCCAGCGTCCTCCTCCGTGCGATTCAGCCGCTGCCTAGCCCCCGTCCGGCCACCTCCGGCTACTGTTCGAAGCCACCAGACCTCCACCGACCCTCCCCCGTGCTTTGCCGCCCTTGTGGATGTGTTTTGTGGCTGTTTTGTGAGTTCTTTTTCAGAAAACGCAGCCCCAATGGAGTGGGTTTCCAGCCACTTTTGAGCTCGGTTTGGGCCATTTTCGAGCCTCGGACCCAAGCCGTGCTTTGGAAGGAATCGATCCCCGCGCCGTGCCCGTCGATTTGATCGGAGTTGCGCGCAATTCCAGTGAGTAATCTCACTAATCCTTAATTAGTGAGCTAATTACACTTAATGGTTGTTTAGTTTTATTTAATTATGCTTAGGTGGTTAGATTAGTGTTTATTAGTTGATTGAGATGCAAATTAGTCAAATTGAATGTGTAATTAGCAAGTAAACATGGTCTACTATTTATTGAGGGTAGCTCGGGAATTTTCTGACCCTTTATTGGACTTCAATTTGACAATTCGGGCCTAAGTGGAATTTTTGGCATTTAAATATTATTTTTCGGAATTAAATTAATTAATTTTTTATTTTCCGAAAATTCAACTGGGATGGCCAGCGACCAGAATATTATGCCGATGACCATGGTGAAGTCCGTTTATTTAATCGGACTTTACTTTGAGCTAAATTGAATTTTTAATATTTATAATTTAATTTTCTAAATTAATTAATTATTTATTTATTTTTCGAAAATTAAGGCGGAGATGGCCGACGACCGAAATCTCGTGCTGATTGTCATGGTGCAGCCCGTTTATTTATTTGAGCTCTACGTTGTATGGAATTAAATAAATTGTGATATTTTAGGGATTTACCCTAAATTGATTGGAATTGATTGAGATTGAATTATTGATTGGAAAATGGCCATGTATGTTTGCTTAGCATTATTATGCTTTGTTGAGTTGTAAAGTGTGTGGAATGGTGAGAATGAATCAGAAGTACATTGGTTCGGACCGATCAGGCACGGTGTATGGATCTACGTGGTTCGGTGACTAAGGATGTCACTGGCGAAAACAACGCCTTAAAGAACGCACATATCGGTCTAGTACTCATATTGTTATAGGCATGCATGGTTTGGTAATTAAGGTCATCACTGGCGAAAACGGCGCCTTAAAGAACGCATGCACTTGTCTATTAAACACATTGTCATAGGCATGTGTGGTTCGGTGATTAAGTACATCACTGGCGAAAACGGCGCATTAAAGAACGCACACAATTGTCTATTGAGTACATGGTTATAGGCATACGTGGTTCGGTGACTAAGGATGTCACTGGTGAAAATGACGCCTTAAAGAACGCACACAATTGTCTAGTGGATAAGTCACTTTGGCGAACTTGACGTCCGAGAGCATTGATGTGGCTCTGTGACCGAGTGCCCTATGGGAGATTTTATGGTGTGGAATCAATGACCTAGAATGGTCCACCTGACATGTAATCGACTAGTTCAATTGATCAATGATTTGATTAATTGTCCGTTGTGATTTATGAAACGTTGTATATAACCTTGAATTGCAGATTGAGACTGAGGCCAAGGTAAGTCCTCTGACTCGTGCTGTGCTTAGGCAACCGAGTAGTGTATTGGTTCCCTAATTGAATCTTAGTGGGGTAGAACTCGCTGAGACGTAGTCTCATCCTGGTTGTGGGACAACATTTCAAGATCCCGATGAGGAGCTGAGGAGGAGGAATCTGAGGTGAAACCCGAGGAGAAGAATTTTTTGGAAGAAGAATATAGCACCGAGAGGCATCTTGAGTACGATCCGGATGGACTGAGATCCCATCTTCTTTTGTGAACTCCATTTTAATGTGAATAGAGTTAGAGTAAAAGTTGTGAATAGTTGTGAAGTACTATGGTTTGTACTTTGTATAAAAGTTTGGTTATAAGTTTCAATATGAAAAATATGGCTCTGCTTTTCTATCCCATTGTTTTATTGTCTGAGGATTTTCTTTATACTTCCGCTTGCGCATATTAAATGAACAGAGTCGGCGATGCATCTTGGGACGTTGCTATTAATCGACCAGGTGAGGGATGGGCAGGCGTTCGAAGATCAGGGCGTGACAGGTATTCATGCGACCACTAGGACCCGCTTGCTAAGGCTAAGAGGGACCGCGATTAAGACTGGTTTACTATTTAAAGGCGCTCGGGGACAAGTTTCTGCGTTACTTGAGGGAAATTGAATAACCACAGGAGGCAGGTTTTAGTCTCATGACGCCCTTGTGAGTGTTGGCTATGACTAGATTACTTCATCGAGTTCGTCATCCGATAGGAAAGTTTGGACCAAGACGCATCATCGAGGATGCGAGGGGGCTTGCGTGTTTCATTCCTTTACGGCTGCGTTTGGTTCAGCATTTGCAATGGGCTTTGAGTCCAATGCAAATGTTGAAAGCCTAAAGCTACTTGGGGAAAATGCAATTGTGTTTGGTAAAAAAAATTTGCAAATGGACTTTGAGTTAAATATGCGTTTGGTAAAAAAAACTTTCCCAAGGGGCTTTGATGGGTATAATGTATATATTTTTTTTTTTTTTTTTTTTTTAAAATTCAGCTAAGCCCTTCGCCGGTCCGGCGAAGGGCTGCGGCCGCCGGCGAGCCAGATCTGGCGCCGGCGGCCGTCGGATGAGGTCGCCCGAGGTCGGGCGACCTCCGGCGAGGGTCGCGCGACCCGGCCCGAGGGCCGCCCGAGGTCGAGCGACCCTGGTCGCCCGAGGTCGGGCGACCTCCGGCGGCCCTCCGCCGGGTCGCGCGACCCTCGCCGAGGGTCGCCCGAGGTCGGGCGACCTCCGACGGCCCTCGGCGGGTCGCCCGACCTTGGGCGACCTCATCCGACGGCCGCCGGCGCGAGATCCGGCTCACCGGCGGCCGTCGCCCTTCGTCGGTCCGGCGACGGTTGCTCCTTTTCGATTAAAAAATTAATAAATACAGGGGCAATAACGGAAATATGAAAAATTAATGAGGGTAATTTAGGAAGAACAAAAATGTTTTCAGCATTTGGTGAAATGCTGAAAGCCCAAGGCTGGTCCCTACCAGCCTTGGGCTTCAGCATTCTCAAGGGCGAGCTTTCATTTGAAAGCTCATTGAAAATGGTTGCCAAACACCCTGCTTTGGGCTGAAGGAGCTTTGGGGGCTGGATGGGCTTTCTAAATGCCCATCCAAACGCACCCTACATATGTTAGGCCAAAGCCCGGTCGGGACGTGATGCGTTGCCCATGCCTTCTTTGACTTCAAGTTTCTTCCCACCACGCGTGAATTTGATTTGAGGACGCTTCTGAAGAGTCACATAGGTTGCTTTCTTTGAGCATGTGGGAGTAGCACCATGATCCACGAATGAGCAGCTCAAGGGCTCATTGCCTATTCAGATACAATTCGGCCTATACCAGCTACGAAAAAGAAAGAACATAACCCATCAAAACAGGGGCTGGTCTCATCAAGATAATAGATGCCGGCTTGTACGAATCGAAATGAGAAAATGCAATCCCTGTTCTGATACACAACATCACGGCACTGTCCTTTCTTTTGTTCAAAAGGACCTGTACGATGTCCAAGACCTAGAACCTCTTTCAAGTTATAGGAATCTTGTTAAAAAATGAAGTGACAATAGAAGGACTGAAAAAGCAAGTCGCAAGGATGTTCGATGCATCCATTAGATTTTATATTCAGACAATTGCTCTGAGTACCAATAAATCACATATCTCCTACATCTTATAGAACCGATCCTCCTAGTGTGAACTAAGTATGTGTGACAATCATCGAAGGCAACTCAAAAACAATCTTTTTAATAATAATACATTTATGGTCCCGCCATCCTTAAGTACAGAATTTTCACCAACTAAATTCTACCGACAACCAGCTAGCTTCTAGATATGCAATTGGAAAATAATGAATATATACACAATATTCTTGACTATACAGATCATCTTTAGGCTAGTCAAAAGCCACCCGTGATGGCGCCGAAATTGCTGTGAGATGCTTTTGCAAGAGGCAGTCGGCTTAACTGGTCACTGAACGTGGCCGACAACCAACAAAGTAACCTTCCAGTGGCTCGTGATTAATATCTGGTAATCTGCAGGATAGGTCGTTTCCCATATGTTGTTCTTACAAATCCCATCATAAACCATTACAGGGAATGACGACCATCAGTCCGTTCTCTCGAAGGTCTTTCTTCTTGAATCTCTTCAAGATCTTCACAATCTCCTTTCTTCCCAGCTTGCTCCTTCCAGTAAGCAACTACTTTCTTCAAACGGATAACCTCTTTTGACGAGACGTTCTTGCTTGGATCATTCACAATTGACCTAACTCTTGACGCATACCTGGACACGCGTATTTAAGGAATATTGCTGTCAGATAGTTTTTTTTTTTTTTTTTTTTTCCTTTTTTGGGGTCATGATATTGTAAGTTCAAACGGGACACAACAAACCAAGCCAATGGTCTATACAGGTGATGGAAACAAACTAACAATCCATTGCAATCATGATCACCAATAATGGCTCAGGCATCTACATATAACAATTGCATACACTCGGCTCTTACTAGAAAGGACAATCCGCTAAATAGATATTTCATAAATAAGCAACCATCTAAAGAGAGCGAAAAATAAGGACTTACATCAAAGAATTGTATGTCTCGTCCAAATTTGACCCGGCAGGTGACACATTGACAAACATAAGTGTCTTTGCATTACCCCCAAGTGAGTCGCGAACCACATCGGCCTCAACATCAACTCAGTCCAGTCGCACCAGACCGTCTCGCTGGCGAACCTAGGCTTCCAGCTCGCTCCGAACGGCACCATATACTTCCACATCTGGATCGAATACAATGGTGGTCGGAAGATCCTGGAGGTCTACATGACTGAGGACCAGTCCACCCCAACGAAGCCCAAGCCGGCATATCCAATCATGACGGAGACCCTTAACATTAGTGAGGTGGTGAGCCATAACTCCTACTTCGGGTTCGCCGCGTCTACCGGGGAGAACGTGGAGCTTAACAACGTGCTGCTTTGGAACCTGACGGTGGAGGAGTTGCCGAAGGGCATGCCGGCGGGGCTGGTGATTGGGATCCCGGCGGCGGTGGTGGTGCTGCTCGGGGCGGCGGCGATGGGCATGGGGTGAGGCGGCGGAGGGGGCGGCGAGTGACCCGAACATTCAGGGATGCTGAAAAGCCTGCCGGGGACGCCAAGGGAGTTCAAGTTCAAGGATCTCGAAGAGGGCGACGGGAAACTTCGACGAGAGGAACAAGCCGGGGGGCGGGGAGGGTTCGGGGTGGTGTACAAGGGATGCTTTGGCGACGGAGAACCGGCAGGTGGCGGTGAAGAAGTTCTCAAGGGACGATCTAAAGAGCAAGGACGACTTCCTGGCGGAGCTTACCATCATCAACCGCCTGCGCCACCGGCATCTCGTCCCCTTGCTCGGTGAGTTTGATTTCTTGTTAAACTTTCTCTTTTTCTATTCTTTTTCAATTCCCTGTTTTTATCTTTTATTTTGATGCGTGTTTTTTTTTTTTAATTGAAAGTTGACCGAGTGCACATTTAAAACAAAAGCTGCTTATCTCAAATAGCGAAGCTATTTAGTGAATGTATCTTCATTAAGGTTTTGAAATCCACTCCTTAATTTTTATCATTTATCGTGAAATTTATGGGTTTTTTTTTTTTTTTTTTTTTTTTGGGTGGTTTGGGGAGGGGGTGGGGAATGTCACGCCCGAACCCCGAGTGCGCACACATCCCACTACGGTCGATCAAAAATGCGACATCCCAGGATACGTCGCCGACCCATTCATTTTATTACGCATGCGGAAGCGAAACAAATCCCCCGACAACATTTAACTTGGGATAGAAAAACAAGCAATCAATCACAATACCAAACAGTCAATTATAAACACATAGGTTTAAATACAACATTGTACTATCTACAAAATAGACCGGCTCTACAAAAAGGGAACTATCCTAAGACCATCTAATAGGACACGTTCACCGATCCTTAGTTCCACCTTTCCAGACTCCATGGCTTCGAGTCCTCCACGACCGCCATCTAGGGACCTGAAATTTTGGCCCACAACGGGATGAGACATCGTCTTAGCAAGTTCAACCCCATAAACCCCTATTAGAAAGAAAATATACCCTGGGTGGCCTAGCAACATCACACAAACGACTTACCTCATCTTAATTCCTCCCTGCAGGTTAGCACAATTTATATCACACAAACTCAGGTAATAATAAGAATTCAAACAATTGGAACGCCAACACTTTCATAGGAACCACAATCGCACTTGGCATGCATTCCAATTATTATTCACTGCCACACAAGGGCATAGCCTACTCGCAGTTCGACTATCAACTGACAATAATGCCAAGCATCGCCTCCCTCCTTGGAGCGCGGCTTCGTCACTACGTCGATAGCATTCCCGAAAGAGCATAGGTCCAGTTGGCCTAGCCTCTACTGCAACCCGAGCCACGTCACTACACTAACGGCAATCCACAAAGAATACAGGTTCAGTTGGCTTAGACACTACTGCGACCCGAGTCTTTCAACCACCACACGACAAATCAATATTGACCTCCGGACACTCCGCATTTCATTAGTATACTCCAATTACAATAATAATCCTTAACAATCCAATTTTTGCATCAAAACCCAACACTTGGATTTTTATGAATAAAATCCCTATTTATCACAATCAGCACTCAATTTGCCACATACGTTCATCAAATTCAAATTCTAAATGCACAAAGAACGATCAGCACGAAATTTTAAGCAATTGAGGTCAAAAATAATTTTTTCAATTTTTTTTATAAATAAATAATATTTTAATAATTTCGGAATATAATATATTATTAAATTCTAGAATTTCGAAACATTTAAGTAAATCAAAAATAAAACCCATTATGTCACATCAAGGCTTATATTAAAAATAAACCTACTTAACTTTAAACTAAACACACTTTATTTTAATTAAACACCATAATCTAATCATTAATCAAATAAACTAATCTAACCACATAAACTCACTTAACTTAGACTAAGCACACTTAGGGCATCATTAACTGTCTACTCAAGATTTAGTGAGCTAAACTCACCCGATTAGCGAGCCGAGTGAACCAAAACGACGAGATCGACGCGAGGATTGACTTTCCTGAAAGCAGTTCGAGCATCCGGGCTCGGGAAGGCGGCCAAAACGGGCCAAAACCAGGCTGCCATACCCATTTTCTTGGCTGCTGGTTGAGGGTCGAAGGAGGCTGCTCGGTGGCTGGTTGGGCACGGAACCGGCGGTGAAGGGCGACGGCAGCTCGTGCGACGACCGGTGGTGGCGATGGAGGCTCCGGCGAACGGCGAACAACCAAGGATATAAGGTGGATGACGAGGCTTGGTCGCGCAAGCGGAGAGGCGAGCGGCGCAGGATTCGCGCACGGACGGGCGGCTGCTGGCGTCGAGCTCCGGCGACGAGTAGGTGGCGAGCTGGCGAGGGGGGGGGGGCGTGTGGGCTGGCCCGCCGTTGGTCCGCACGTTGCTTCCTCCTTCCTCTCTTTTCCCTCTCTCTCTCTCTCTTCCCAAGGTTGAAGAAGAAGTTGGTTCAATATCCACTCTCCACTTGTCCACATCCTAGCCATTCTTGTCCCACACCATGACATCACCAAGTGATGTCATACTCCACTATCTCAATTTCTCCCACAACATCTTCTAATAGGTTCAATTTCATTTTCCGCCGTGGCATGAAATCTTTTACACTAAATTCTTCAATTCCAATAAATTCTCTCCCAATTGAAGTCCATAAAATTAATCTAATGTTACCACACTTAAATTCACATAATCACTTGACCATAAAATCAACTTAGATTCCAAAAGCACGACCAAAAGCGAGCCTTCCAATTTTCCGAATCAAATTAGCTATGATTTGATTATTTTGCTGAAAAACTCGGTTTGCATAAAAAAATCCTCTAAAGATGAGTCAACGATCCTAAAATGATTTGTGACACACTAAGACTTCCAATTTCTAAATTCGATCTCAATTTCACGGTTAATTTCACTCTGGCACAATATTAGCGCATTCTAATCTACCGGGTAGCTTTTAGAAATTTTCGTGCATTTGACCTGTGGTTGATCAATTCAAGCCACAATGTACATCTTTGACACATTGGCGACTCTCGATTGTCGGGATAATCTCAAGGTTTCATACACGGACACAGGGTACCCAAACGATAGAAAAGCCGACCCAGTGCCGCTCGACAAGAATTGTGCGATCTGGTGGAATCACCCACACTCGATCACATGCCTCTGTCGAGTCGACATATCTCCGATCTCTAATCAATTTTTAATTGTGTCATAATAACCCTTGCAGATTAACTCGGTCAAATCGTTTCCTAGTCAAATTTTCGAGTCCGATGCATTAGAATTTCTTAATGGCTTCACCCGATAGACTAGTTATCCCATGAGTGATCAGTTCAGGGAAAAGAACTATATGCGTGCAGATGAAATGCCCATTTCAATTTATTGAAAATAGAATTGGAAATTCGGGATGTCACAACTCTTCCCCTCTTATAAAAATTCCATCCTCGAAATTTAAACATTTACCAATTCTTAAATACAAAGGTGGGGGTACTGTCTTCTCATCGAATATTCTCTTTCCCCGGTTGCACTTTTTGTACTGCGATATTGCCAGATCACTTTCAAACTTGTCCAAACCATTACGGATTCAAAATGCTGAACACTTGTCCACTTTTGCGAAAATAAAAGCTGCAAAAATTTGGTTCTTTTTATCTTTTTATTTTTCCCTTTTTCCACTAAGCGACTAACTGCCGCATCGGGGATCCGAACTCCCGACTTCAAACCCCTTTCGTCATTCCCAGGTACCTCTCGGCTAAAGTTACCGACAGTGTTTCAAATTGCTTTCTTTATCCATTTAAAGTCAAAATCCTCCTTTGAACCCAAATTTCGATGGATCCCAATTTAAATTCTCTTTCATCTTCCCTTCTTTAACAAAACACGATGTCCCTATCATAGGCGACATTTAAGGAAAAATATATTTCCCCTACTTGAAATTCCAAAGGTCTGCGATATTAATCTGCGAAGCTAAGCTAGCGATTCTGAGTGGCCTCAAGTCTGTCTCTAATAACTGCAACTGAATCACTAAGTTTTGAACCAACTCTGGACCTGCGATTTTCTATTCTCTAATCTCACCACGACCAACTGAAATTCTGAACACTCTGCTCTGCTCTGCTTCGAAAGAACCATTTGACTGTTCTATTGAAACTGGGAACCAACTGAAAACTCTACTGGCAACTGTCGCTGTAAGTGAACTCAACGAGAAGGATTTCTTCATTTCCACTTCATTTGAAAACCAACCCACATGTTCTCAACCTGTCCTCAAAGATCCGAATCGTCCTTTAAAACTTGTCATCCGTTTGAAGATGATAATCCGTACTATACTGCAGTTTCATTCCCAAAACACTTTGCAACTCTTCCAGAAGATAGCCACGAATTTTGGTCTCGATTTGAAGAAATCATCATTGGCACTCAAAATAGGCGAACTCTCTGACGCACGTACAACTCAGCGTGCTTGTCCAAATCAAGGTTCTTTCGTACTGCAATGAAGTGAGTCGACTTTGTCAGTCTGTCGACCACTGTCCAAATCGAATCATTTCCTTTTTGACTCCTTGGTAACCCAATCACGAAGTCCATCGTGATATGCTCCCATTTCCACTCAGGAATCTCGAGAAGTTACAAAAATCCTCCCAGTTCATAGTGCTGGGTTTTGACCTGCTGACACATCCAACACTTAGCGACATGCTTGGCGATGTCCGCTTTCATACCAGACCACTAGCAGTGTCGATGCAAATTCATATACATCTTGGTACTACTAGGATGAATGATGTAACTACTACGATAAGCTTTTGACAAGATCTCTTCTTTAAGTGCTACATCGTCAGGTATTCACAATCGTCCTCGGAACTTTAGTGTTCCGTCATCAAAGTCTGGAAGTAAGGCTTCTCTCTTTTCTGTATTTGCTTGCACGACTTTCTGAATCTCTGAATCTGACCACTGAAGCATTCTAATTCTGATTTGCACATCTAGCTCAATTCTGAAGATGGTCATAAGAGTCTAAAGGTGGCCTACCTCAATTTCAAAACCCGAGTCTTGTGCCTTCTCAATTAAAACCCATTCCTTGAGTACCATCTACGCTACTGATGACTTCCAACTTAAGACACCTGCGACCTTATTCGCCTCTCTCTTCTTCTTTCTCTTCTTCTTCTTGAAATACCAAAAATCACCATCCTAGTATTTCCAAAGTTCCAACTAGCGACGTTGTCTCATATTCAATTCTTTCTAAGAGAATGAATACTTAAAGCTATGCTGATTAGTGAAGATCCATGATCTTTCTCCACACAACTAACATCTCCAAATTTTCAATGCGAAGATTAAAGTTGCGAGTTCTAAGTCATGCGTCGAGTAATTTAGCTCATGGGGTCTCAATTGACGAGGTGTGTATGCAACATCCCTGCCATGCTGCGTCAACACGCAACCCAATCCTTTAAACGGCGCATCACTGTAGATCTCGAATCCTACTAGACCAGATGGGATAGTAAACACGGGTGTAGTAGTTGGCTTTTGCTTAAGCTCTTGGGAAGTACTCTCGCACTTATCTGACCACACAACTTTTCTTCCTTCATCAGAAGTCTTGTCGACGGCGATGCTAACACTGAAAACCCGTCTACGAATTGTCTGTAATACTCTGCTAAACTTAGAAAACTTCTAACCTCTATCGTTGTAGTCAATCTTGGCCAAATGTTCACTGCTTCAATCTTGGACGGGGTCCACGGAGATTCCTTCTCCTGAAATCACACGACTTAGGAAAGCCACACGAGTTAACCAAAACTCGCACTTACTGAACTTGGCATATAGCTCGTGATCTCTCAAAGACTGAAGCACTATCTTTAGGTGTTTTTCATGATCTTCAGTACTCCCCGAGTACACTAGGATGTCGTCAATGAAAACGATTACGAACTGATCCAAGTACTCCCTAAACACACGGTTCATCAAATCCACGAAAGCAGCTAGAGCATCTTTCAAACCAAACGGCATTACAATAAACTCATAATGGTCGTATTGAGTGCGAAACACTAATTTTGGTATAACCTCATTTCCAATCCCCAGCTGATGACACCTTGTCTTCAAGTCGATCTTAGAGAATCTCAATACTCTTGGAAGCTGATCAAACAAGTCATTGACCCTCGGCAATGAATACTTGTTCTTGATCGTTATCTGATTGAGTTATTGATAGTCGATGCATAGGTGCAATGAACCATATTCTTCTTCACGAACAGGATTGGTGCTCCCCAAGGTGGTGCATTAGGGCGTATGAATCCCCTTCCCAACAATTCATGTAGCTGCACTTTCACTTTCGATTCTTTCAACCCTAACAACGTCATCCAGTATGGAGTCTTAGAGATTGCCTCTGTTCCGGGTGCTAATTCGATTGCGAACTCTATTTCTCTTTCTGACAACAAGCTTGACACTTCTTCAGGAATTACCCCAGAAAACTTCAGTACCACGATTATGTTCTCCATATTCAGCTCCTCAACTAACGCATCCATTACGGTTGCCATGTAGATTCGGTAACCAACAACCAAAACTAGGTCATCCTCAGTGATGAATGACAAGGAGTGCAGGTCCTCTTCGACTTTCGGTAATTCTGAACTTTTGCACACTAATTAAACAAACCGAATTATATCACTACTACAATTCATAACCTCAGAAAATTCCTCGAGCCAAACCTTTTACAAAATAACTTCCAAATCATACTTAAACAAACCCTTCAAGTATAACTATAGTCAAAGATTCATCTTTCTATTACTTTATTATCACAACGAAAATTCTATAACCTCCACTCAAAATTCTGCTGCGCGACTCTGATAAAAACATTTCAAAAATATCATTCCCTTGATTTCTACATGGTTGACTCATTCATGCTCCTCTAGCTATCCTAGTGGCGTCCTATCTGCAGTAACAGTATTTACGCTCTCCCAGACTTACGTAGACAGTTCCTAACTTGACGGCCGTGCTGGCCACATACAAAGCATGCTCCCGTTATACCGAGACACTTAACTGATTCATGTTTCCTTCCACAAACTCGGCATACGATCAGTGAGTCCTCTACCTCCTGTCGGGTGACAACATGCACCCTTCCTTGCACTAGGGTTCTGTTCCAAGTACCCCACTAAATGTCCTGAAGCATGTCTCCCCTGTTTTGTTCTATTGATGGCGATGACAGAAACAGATGTGGTTCCATCTATCTGTACGGACAACCCTTGATCAAATGGCCATATTGGCGACCCTTGTAACAAGTCTTTTCCCTCTTACAGCACGGGATAGATCCATGTCTTTTCTTACAGGCACAACACACATCAATTGAGTTAAGCACTGACTTTCCAATTCAACTCTGCCGGTTAGGTGAAAGGGGCACATTTCTTCTTACATCGGCCTTTCCTCCAATTGATTTCCATCTCTGCTTAACCTGAACTTTGACTTAGATACGGTGATTTTTTTCCCCGATCACAACTCCAGTTGAGCCTCAACAGGCGCAGCAACAACAACGGTTACAGCACTGGCGACAACAGCGACAACAACAACAACGGCGGTTCGATCTTGATCTTGCTGGCCCAAAAAGCTTCCGAAGACTATCACGCCAAAACGATCCCCACAAGCTTAGGATCCCTAGGTGCTGCTACACTCTCAGTACCGACTTATAGCGGTACTCTTACGGAATTAAATGACCCCACAAACACACTACCAAACAGCTATCAACCACATGCATCAGTATAATAAAAGTCTTTCCTACTAACTATCCAATGACTCATTGCACATTATCACTTCATACACAAACCATGCTCTGATACCACTTAAACGGAGATGTCACGCCCCGAACCCCGAGCGTGCGCGCATCCCACTGTGGTCAATCAAAAATGCGACATCCCAGAATACGTCGCCGACCTATTCATTTTATTACGCATACGGAAGCGAAACAAATCCCCTAACAACATTTAACTTGGGATAGAAAAGCAAGCAATCAATCACAATACCAAACAGTCAATTATAAACACATAGGTTTAAATACAACACCGCACTGTCTACAAAATAGACCAGCTCTACAAAAAGGGAACTATCCTAAGACCATCTAACAGGACACGTTCACCGATCCTTCAGTTCCACCTTTCCAGACTCCATGGCTTCGGGTCCTCCACGACCGCCATCTAGGGACCTGAAATTTTGGCCCACAACGGGGTGAGACATCGTCTCAGCAAGTTCAACCTCCTAAACCCCTATTAGAAAGAAAATACACCCCGGGTGGCCTAGCCACATCACACAAACGACTTACCTCGTCTTAATTCCTCCCTGCAGGTTAGCACAATTTATATCACACAAACTCAAGTAATAATAAGAATTCAAACAATTGGAACGCCAACACTTTCATAGGAACCACAATCGCACTCAGCACACATTCCAATTATTATTCACTGCCACACAATGGCATAGCCTACTCGCAGTTCGGCTATCAATTGACAATAATTCCAGGCATTGCCTCCCCCCTTGGAGCGTGGCTTCGTCACTACATCGACGGCATTCCCGAAGGAGCATAGGTCCAGTTGGCCTAGCCTCTACTGCGACCCGAGCCACGTCACTACACTGACGGCAATCCACAAAGAATACATGTCCAGTTGGCTTAGCCACTACTGCGACCGAGCCACGTCACTACACTAACGGCAATCCACAAAGAATACAGGTCCAGTTGACTTAGCCACTACTGCGACCCGAGTCTTTCAACCAGCACACGACAAATCAATATTAACCTCCGGACACTCCGCATTTCATTCGTATATTCCAATTATAATAATAATCCTTAACAATCCAATTTTTGCATCAAAACCCAACACTTGAATTTTCCCTATTTATCACAATCAACACTCAATTTGCCACATCCATTCATCAAATTCTAATTCTAAATGCACAGTAACAATCAACACGAAATTTTAAGCAATTGAGGTCAAAAATAATTTTTTCAATTTTTTTTATAAATAAATAATATTTTAATAATTTCGGAATATAATATATTATTAAATTCCAGAATTTCGAAACATTTAAGTAAATAAAAAATAAAACCCATTATGTCACATCAATGCTTATATTAAAAATAAACCTACTTAACTTTAAACTAAACACACTTTAACTTAATTAAACACCATAATCTAATCCTCAATCAAATAAACTAATCTAACCACATAAACTCACTTAACTTAGACTAAGCACACTTAGGGCATCATTAACCGTCTACTCAAGATTTAGTGAGCTAAACTCACCCGATTAGTGAGCCGAGCGAACCAAAACGACGGGATCGACGCGAGGATCAACTTTCCCGAAGGCGGGCCGAGCATCCGGGCTTGGGAAGGCGGCCAAAATGAGCCAAAACCAGGCTACCATACCCATTTTCTTGGCTGCTGGTTGAGGGTCAAAGGAGGCTGCTCGGTGGCTAGTTAGGCGCGGAACCGGCGGTGAAGGGCGGCGGCAGCTCGTGCGACGACCGGTGGCAGCTCACGGCGGCAATGGAGGCTCCGGCAAACGGCAAATGACCAAGGGCAGCGGGTGGACGACGAGGCTTGGTTGCGCGGGCGAAGAGGCAAGCGGCGCGGGCTTCACGCACGAACGAGCGGCTACTGGCATCGAGCTCCGGCGACGGTGGCGGTGACGAGCGGGCGGCGAGCTGGCGAGGGGGGGGGCATGCGGGCTGGCCGGCTGCTGGTCCGCACGTTGCTTCCTCCTTCCTCTTTCCCCCCCCTCTCTCTCTCTCTTCCCAAGGTTGAAGAAGAAGTTGGTTCAATCTCCACCCTCCACTTGTCCACATCCTAGCCATTCTTGTCCCACACCATAACATCACCAAGTGATGTCATACTCCACTATCTCAATTTCTCCCACAACATCTCCTAATAGGTTCAATTTCATTTTCCGCCGTGGCATGAAATCTTGTACACTAAATTCTTCAATTCCAATAAATTCTCTCCCAATTGAGTCCAATTGAAGTCCATAAAATTAATCCAATGTTACCACACTTAAATTCACATAATCACTTTACCATAAAATCAACTTAGATCCCAAAAGCACGACCAAAAGAGAGCCTTCCAATTTTCCGAACCAAATTAGCCATAATTTGATTATTTTGCTGAAAAACTCGGTTTGCATGAAAAATCCTCTGAAGATGAGTCAACGATCCTAAAATGATTTGTGACACACTAGGACTTCCAATTTCTGAATTCGATCTCAATTTCACGGTTAATTTCACTCTGGCACGATATTAGTGCGTCCTGATCTACTGAGTAGCTTTTAGAAATTTGTGGTTGATCAATTCAAGCCACAATGTACATCTTTGACACATTGGCGACGCTCGATTGTTGGGATAATCTCAATGTTTCAAACACAGACACAGGGTACCCAAACGACAGAAAAGCCGACCCAATGCCGCTCGACAAGAATTCTGCGATCTGGTGGAATCACCCACACTCGTCACATGCCTCTGTCGAGTCGACCTATCTCCGCTCTCTGATCGATTTTTAAATGTGCCGTAATGACCCTTGCATATTAACTCGGTCGAAAAGTCGTTTCCTGGTCAAATTCTCGAGTTCGATGCATTAGAATTTCTTAATGGCTTCACCCGATAGACTAGTTATTCCATGAGTGATCAGTTCAGGGAAAAGAACTATATGCATGTAGATGAAATGCCCATTTCAATTTATTGAAAATAGAATTGGAAATTCGGGATGTCACAGGGAATAAAGACATTGGAGATACAAATTAACTTTTCTTGAATGGCCAAATTATGGTTGCTTGGTAAGATAGAAATGGATGTTCCGCGTGGGCTCTTGGAGAGTATATTACGTTGGATTAGATTACATTCAACATATTTTTCAAGGGCCGAGATAAATTTGGGAGGAAAGTTGATTCAATAACCATTACGAATAATCATGAATCTTTTTATATAATAAGAAATAAATAAAAAAATCCCGATGGTTGTACCTGAATCCCCGACATCCACTCTGGGGTCCATAGAGACCAAGCCTCAAACCCTGACCCCCGGACCTAGGTCTATCAAGGTGGGGTCAAGACCACGACACTAGTGCCATGGTCAAAATTTGTGATGAATGTGCATTTAAAGATTCTGGGACGGTTTGGTATAAGAGGGGTGAGTATGATCCATATGGAGAGTTTCCCCTTGGAATTGGAATCGCTCATTAAGGACTGATTTCGAAAAATTGAAACCGCTCGTTGGTTTCCATGGAACCGATCCCTAATCCTTACAAAATTGATGGCTTTGATGGTGAACATGACGGTAGGACCCACCACGTCTACCAGCATCGCCGTTGCCCAGCCGTGCAAGAAGTTGCCTGCATTCTACAAATCCAAAAGATCACTGGACATATTCCCAAGAATCGTAGATGAAGCACCAATAGGAGAATCTCATATACCCAAATGAGCAACAGAAGTAGAGGAGGGAGAGGTTACCAGCAAAAAGAGGGGGTACGTTCATGGAGCAGACCATGCGGTTTGGCTCGATGAGGTCGAGAATCTCGAACTAAACTTCAACATAATTTAAAGCACCCTAGGTTAGAAATCGAATTTGCCAACGTCATCAAAAAGAATGAGACTGTTTCTAGTCTACAACGTAGCGATAGAGTTGAAGGCAAGGCAAGAGCCTGATGCGAGACGTGAGATGATTAAGAGTCTACGATGCAGCAATAGAGTTGAAGGCGTCGTTGTGTGAGACTCTCACGGTGAGAGTGAGATGAGTTTACGGTTTGTTCCTTTTGTTTCTATTTTGGGGAATGTAAGGTAAATGGCAAAAGGCTAGTGAGAAAGACTCACTTTCTTTGAAAGTGAGCTGGATTTTTAAAATATATATATATATATATACGAGTCCGGGTTAGCAGTTCTACACTTAGAACTGGGAATCAAATTAGTACTCACCAGTTTTGGTAAATTGGAACCGGGAATCAAATCATTCCGCATTAGAACTATCAGTTCTAGACCAACACTATTCAGTTCCGAATGATCCGAGTGTTACCGGGAATCAGATCATTCCGCATTAGAACTATCAGTTCTAGACCAACACTATTCGGTTCCGAATGATCCGAGTGTTTTGGATCCCTTTGTACATAGATATGGCATAACACACTGTCTAGTCAAATCAATGTTGTTTTGAGAAAATATCATTTATCATAATGTCAAGATGGCTAAATCAAATTCGAATAGAATAAATTTAAGAAAATGGTCACCTAACTTGAAAGTGTCATCTAGTCTACCAAAACTAGGGGTGTTTGGTTTTCGGTCTGGTCCGATCCCACCTCCAAATTGTGGGTTGGTTCAGCGGTGTTTCTAGCTCGAGGTTAAAGAATTTTCAAAGGAAAAGGAGGTCCTTTGGAACCAGTCGAATTCAAAAAAGAGAATGTCTCGAACCTCATGAGAGGTGAAGAAGACTCAAAAAAAAAAAGAGGGGAAAGATCAAAAGAGGAGAGTAGGTATGAGCATCATTGAGTGAAAGGGAAAAATCAAGATAGGAGAGGAGACATACATGAGACATTTAAAATTAAAAATTAAAAAAATACATTTTCCCCTTAAAATAAGAAACCGAATTACCTGAACGATAATTTCACTTTTAGGAATTGGGAACCACATCAACAATTCCAAAAACTAAACTAAATCAGCCGATTCAATTCGGCTGCTCCCAATTCGATTAGTCCACCCTGCTGGCTCCTAGCCAAAATCCATGTCAAGTTTTGGTGGGTGGGGTGGCAAAAGAACGTGTTAGCTTCTACACGATCCAAAGGTTCTATCACGAAGGCAGGGTTGGACGGTTAAGTGGGACCCAAATTAGATTGTTGCAGGGCCCCGGACTCGACGCCATATTTGAACGTGGAATAAAATGAAATAATTATTTTTTTTTGTCTTAATTGGTGTAGGCATGTTTGCTCCATTTATGCCCTCATTTTCGTTCATGTAAATTAATTAGAAAAGATAAAAATAAAAAAAATGATTGCAAGATAGTCTTTAATTTTATAATTTATTATGAATCATAAAAAAATGAACAATAAATAATTATAAATTATTATAAGGTCCATTCTTTTAAAAATTTGCAACTCACAATAAATTATTATTATCAAAGTAGCCTAAAAATTATTATATTAGCAAAATCCGAAAATTCATGTTGATGTTCGGATGGAATGTTGTAACTTGGCATAGTACTTCATAATGTTGGAAATTCTTATTTTATCTAGTATTCTCATAATAATTTATACTTGAATATTTTAGCGAACAATAAAACATTTTTTGCTATGTCATTTTTTATAAGCGATATAAGCTATCATTATTAAAATATTTTTTTTTAAATCATTCATTTTCTATAAAAGAAAACACTCTAAAAGTTGATGGGATGGGAGTAATCACCCTCTCGCGTTTCTTTGACAGGGTGGTGCCAAAGGAAAAGGACACTGCTTTTGGTCTATGAGTACATGCCGAATGGGAGCCTCGATAGCCACATCTTTTGTGGCCCAGAGAAGCAGACTTTAGGGTGGAGCCACCGCTACAAGATCATCACCGGCGTCGCGTCCGCCTCCACTACCTCCACGATGAGTATGACCAGAAGGTCCTCCACCGCGACCTCAAGGCCAGCAACATCATGCTTGACTCTGACTTCAACGCTCGCCTTGGCGACTTCGGCCTCGCCCGCGCCATTGACAACGAGAAGAACTCCTACGCCAAGCTCGAGGGCATCCCAGGGACAGTCGGCTACATCGCCCCTGAGTGCTTCCTCATGGGCAAGGCCACCCGAGAATCCGACGTCTTCGGCTTCGGTGCTGTCATCCTCGAGGTGGTTTGCGGCCAGCGCCCATGCAGAAAGGGAGGGTTCAGCGGGTTCCCATTCTTGGTGGACTGGGTGTGGTCGCTCCACCGCGACAGGCGGATCCTAGAGGCAGTGGACGAGCGTTTGGGCGGGAACTACACAGTGGAAGAGGCCCGTCGGTTGCTGCTTCTCGGGCTGGCTTGCTCCCACCCGATCACCGCCGAGAGGCCCAAGATGCTGATGATTGTGCAAATTCTTTCGGGGACAGTAGACGTGCCGCACGTCCCGCCTTTCAAGCCCGCATTCATTTGGCCCTCGGCGAGCCCGCTGACCAAGGATGGAGATACCACGTATGTGACGCTGATGACAACGTTCCGGTTCGGGTTGGGCTCGACTTCAAGATACGTGAACAAAGAAAGTGACACCGGGCATTGCAACAGCTCACCCGTGTGAGATGGAAAGATTGGAATTTTTCAAGTCTTTTAAAGTATCGATCATGCATGTTAGCAGATAAGTCGAGGCATTTAGAGTAAAGCTGCTACTTTTTCTCATATTGCTATTTATGAAGCACCCTCTAACTAAATTCTCGATAAAATCTATATTATGTAATATTATACTTCTTGACGTGCAGACATCATAGTAAGAAGATAAATTGAATTATGCTCTTTTTATTTTTTCTTGACGGGTTAAAAAGTTAAGAGAGATGACTAGCACACCTACTCTTCCAAATATTATCATAAGGGTTCTATACTAGCTCAAAAATGTTCAATTTGAGCTAAAACTGCTCAACTAAATTGTCAATGTTGTCAATGCATAAATCCTCGTGTCCCTTCAACTCATTCGTCATGCTCTCTCGCTGAAGGCGAGCTCCCCTCCACCCGACGGTGGTTTCTCCTCTCGCTGAAGGTGAGATCTCTTCCATCCCCTTCTAGAAATTGCTCCTACGTCTCCTCTCGTGAGAAATGGCTGTTGATATAGCCTCTCCACCTGATTAGATCCAAACTTTTTTCTCTCTTGAACCTTAAATTGGGCAAATCAGTTCTAAAACCCTAACTTGTTTAGTCCAGCCTTTCTAGAGAAATCGATCCAAAACCTGCAAAGCTCCCTTCATTTCCAAACCAGACACAGCATCCAATCCTAACCCTAACCTTCTCGCCCAACCAACACCCCTGCATCACCTTAGTCAGTTGGGGCACAACTCGGTTCAACCATGGAGGACAACCAAGAAAATCATCTTCGAATGCTAGCTCTTTGTAAACGGATGGGAGATCTATGGGCAACAGATGATGTCACGGAATTGAATGGCTGCATCCCTGAGGTATACAAAGAGGCTGGTGAGTATCTGTTATATGGAAAATTGTTCTCGAAACCAAATGTTAATTTCCAAGCATTCTGGGCTACAATGAAAAGGGCTTGGAAGTTAGAAGAGGTCAGATGCGAGGTCATTGAATCAGGTTTCTTTGTATTCATTTTCAAATCTGAGGAAGAACAGAAAAGAATTCTACAGACAGGCCCTTGGTCCTTTGCCAGTAATCTGTTAGTTCTACAGGAAGGGGACCCCACCATCCCCGAGCACTGCTATGAGTTTAAACATTGTTCCTTTTGGGTGCATTTGATGGGGCTTCCAAGAGCTGCTATGTTGGAGGACTGTATTCGCACGATTGCTGGAAAAATGGGAGAAGTGGAGGATGTCAGAATTGATGCTCGAAATAATAGCTCTCGAAAAACTGGCAAAGCAAGAGTAAGGCTAAATTTGTCTCATCCGCTTAAAACTGGAATGATTATTCATGTGGGCGATAGAAATTGGTGAATTGACTTCAAATATGAGAGACTACCACACTATTGCTATTCTTGTGGTTACATAGGCCATTATGCAAACTATTGCCCGACATTTCCCTATGAAGAATCTGGCCTTCCTCAAGATAAACCGGGACGCTATGGATCTTGGTTGAAAGCAGAGGTGAAAGAGTTTAGCCCTTCTTTGGACTACCTTTTATGGAGAGATAGACATCACCTTAATCGAAGAGGACATGATCCCCGAGACCCCGTCATCCCTTCCAATGATGAGTCGATCAGCAAATCTTCAACAGATGGCAGCCAAGCCATTGTACTTTATCATCCTACAGCACAACCAACACCAGAAGTATCAATCTCAACAGAACTTACTGCACAGAAAAAAAGGAAAACGCATCCAGCAACACTTCGAAATACCAATGGAGTATCTCATGCATGAGACAGAGGTGGGGAATCAGGGGGCAGCTAAATCAGGTACAAAAAAACAAACATCAAAAAAATTAAAACGCTTTGCTCTGTATGAGAGAAAGGGCAGTCTAACGACCCTTGTGGACATGGACAACCTTCGGAAACACCAATTCAAATATAGGAAGGTGAAGCGGCGGGGGCTTTGGTGGCTAGCCCGAATAAGCCACCAAGAAAGCCATGAAGGTTTTAAGTCGGAACTGTCAAGGTTTAGGCTCTCCCTTGACAGTCCAAAGCACCTACGAGCCTTAGTGGCTCAAGAGAGACCTAATTTGGTTTTTCTTATGTAAACCAAAAATCAGTACCATATGGTGGAAAACATTACAAGAAGTCTAAAATTTTCTTCTATGTTTGCTGTTAATCCTATCGGAATAGCGGGAGGCTTGGTATTATTATGGGATGACTTGGTACAACTTACTATTGAGCATAGCAGCCAAGAGTTAATTGATCTTTCATGCACAATGGCTGGAAACAGTTTTCAAATGCAGATCTCTTTCCTTCATGCATCCACTAACTTTCAAGAGAGAGTATCTCTTTGGAATTCACTTCATGCTAGAAATGGATCAACAACAGCACCCTGGCTTTGTATTGGTGATTTCAATGAGGTGCTTTATCATTGGGAGAAGATGGGCCGAAGACTAACTGAAAGATATAGAATGACGGCTTTTCGGGACTTTGTTGACTCATGTTCTCTAATAGATATTGAAAGCAAAGGGTGCGCATTCACATGGACAAATAGAAGAGATGGTGGAGATTTAGTTAAAAAAAAAGGCTTGATCGAGCATTTTGCAACCTAGAATGGAGACTGTTATTTCACAATGCTGAAGCCTTTGCATTTCCAGCAATAGGTTCTGATCATAGCCCCATTTTATTATGCTTAAATACAGTTGAACAGAAAAGACAGGGAATTTTTAGATTCGAGGCTTTCTGGTTAGATCATCCAGAATGTGCAAATGTAGTAGACAAGGCTTGGAAGTCTGAGAATGGGCAGCAAGGAGATTTGGTAAGAAAAACAAAAAGGTAACTCAGGATTTGAGAAAATGGAGCAGGAAATCCTTTCAAAATGCTTCCAAACAAATTGACCAGCTTAGAAATTAGCTCACTCGGATCATTAACAACACAAACCAGAATGACAGGGCAGAGGAATACAATAACATCACTGAGAAAATCAGTTTATTATGGCACCAAGAAAAAATGTATTGGGGCATTAGATCCAGAATTAACTGGTTAAAATGGGGCGATCGGAACTCGAGATTCTTTCATGCTACAACAATTCAGCGGAGACAAAGGAACAAAATCAAGATGTTGAAGATTGAAGAGAATAGGTGGAGTCGAGAGCCTAGAGTCATTAAACAACACATCACAGCTTATTACCAAGAGCTGTATAAATCTGTGGGTTCTCGTTATTATCAGCCAGTCTTAGAGAATTGTCCAACGGTTGTTTCTGGGGAAATAAATGATATGTTAATAGCACAAATAACTATGGAGGAAGTGAAGCTAGCTGTCTTTCAAATGGGGGCAGCAAAAGCCCTTGGACCGGACGGTTTGAGTGGTCTTTTCTATCAAAGTCAGTGGGCTATTATTCATAAAGACATATTCAACCTAGTGGATTCTTTTTTTCAGAGAAGGCAGCTTTAACCAAGCACTTAATGAGACCTTTATCACACTTATCCCCAAGGTAGTAAATCCTGAGAGTATAACAGAATTCCGACCAATAAGTTTATGCAATTTCAGCTACAAAGTTATTACAAAGGTCATGGCAAATAGACTCAAACCTTGGCTCCCACTCATCATATCCCTGGAACAAAGTGCATTTGTAGGGGGCCGGCAAATACAAGACAATATCTTTATTGTCCAAGAAGTCCTACATCAACTACCGGATTAGAAAGAGACGTAGAAGATTCCAAGCTGTGCTGAAACTAGACATGCAGAAAGCTTACGATAGAGTTGAGTGAGACTTTTTATGTGATTATATGAAGAAGATGGGTTTTAGTGAGAAATGGGTGAATATGGTCAAATTTTGTATCTCCTCAGCCCAATTTCGTGTGTTAATTAACGGCGAAGCAGGGGAATCTTTCACTCCAACTAGAGGTATTAGACAAGGGGATCCTCTCTCACCTTATATGTTCATTATTTTGGCTAATGTTCTCTCCCATATGGTGCATACTGCTATCATGGATGGAACCTTAAAGGGTATCAAATTAAATCCACACTGCCCTATCTTATCTCACTTATTCTTCGCGGATGATGCCATTTTCTTTCTAGATGGAACTCTTAGGGAATCTCAGAATCTTGCCAATATTCTGAATTGTTATTGCTTTGCATCTGGTCAGTCGATCAACCTAAACAAATTTGGAGTTTTTCTTGGGGCCAACTGTCCACAGGATTTGAAACGCAATATTGCAGATGAAGGTTTTAAGCTGGAACTGTCAAGGTTTAGGCTCTCCCTTGACAGTCCAGCACCTACGAGCCTTAGTGGCTCAAGAGAGACCTAATTTGGTTTTTCTTATGTAAACCAAAAATCAGTACCATATGGTGGAAAACATTACAAGAAGTCTAAAATTTTCTTCTATGTTTGCTGTTAATCCTATCGGAATAGCGGGAGGCTTGGTATTATTATGGGATGACTTGGTACAACTTACTATTGAGCATAGCAGCCAAGAGTTAATTGATCTTTCATGCACAATGGCTGGAAACAGTTTTCAAATGCAGATCTCTTTCCTTCATGCATCCACTAACTTTCAAGAGAGAGTATCTCTTTGGAATTCACTTCATGCTAGAAATGGATCAACAACAGCACCTGGCTTTGTATTGGTGATTTCAATGAGGTGCTTTATCATTGGGAGAAGATGGGCCGAAGACTAACTGAAAGATATAGAATGACGGCTTTTCGGGACTTTGTTGACTCATGTTCTCTAATAGATATTGAAAGCAAATGGTGCGCATTCACATGGACAAATAGAAGAGACGGTGGAGATTTAGTTAAAAAAAAAGGCTTGATCGAGCATTTTGCAACCTAGAATGGAGACTGTTATTTCACAATGCTGAAGCCTTTGCATTTCCAGCAATAGGTTCTGATCATAGCCCCATTTTATTATGCTTAAATACAGTTGAACAGAAAAGACAGGGAATTATCTAGGGATACCATCCAATTGGAGTCCAACAAAAAAACAGATGTTAGATTGGATCATAGCACGGGTGGACAGAAAACTGGAGGGATGGAAAGAGCAATTAATATCAAAGGCAGGGAAAGAGGTGCTAATTAAAATGGTTGGTCAGGCATTACCCCAATATGCCATGAATATCTTTAAAATACCCCTATCTATTTGTCGAGCGATCAAAAGAAAAATCTCAGCCTTCTGGTGGAAACAGAATGCACAACAAAAAGGTATTCACTGGAAGAGTTGGGAAGTTTTGAAGAAGAGGAAAGAACAAGGAGGAATGGGGTTTAAAGATTTAGTGGAATTAAACAAAGCTATGTTGGGAAAGCAAGCTTGGAGATTAGAGAAAGCTCCCGAGGCCTTGTGGAGTAGAATATTTAAAGGCCTCTACTTCCCTAATGGTAATCTATGAACTGCTAGAAAGGGAGACAGACCATCTTGGGGCTGGTAGAGTCTTTAATTGGGCGTGATGCTGTAAAACCTTATCTGAAATGGGAGGTCGGAGATGGTAAATCTATCAACTTGAGAGATGATCGATGGCTAATGTCAGGAAGAATTGGTGGACCAGCAAACCGAGATGATCCTAAACTAGTGGCAGCGATCATTGATCCGACTACGCGTGCATGGAAAAATCAAACTATCATAGAGCTTTTTGACAGCCACATCTCAGAGGAAATTCAAGCCACCAAACTCAGCATATTTACCAGACCTGACCGTCTATTATGGACAGGACACAATTCAGGGGAGTATAAAATCAAAAGCGAGTATCACAACCTACGAGCAGCCAACACCAACACAACAGCAAACCATGCATCCTCCTCATATCAGG
The DNA here is from genome assembly GCA_014182395.1 of Eucalyptus sp. ANBG9806169. NCBI lineage: Eukaryota > Viridiplantae > Streptophyta > Magnoliopsida > Myrtales > Myrtaceae > Eucalyptus > Eucalyptus sp. ANBG9806169. The sequence goes on along the minus strand of CM024581.1, from coordinate 25,920,804 downwards.
TACCAAAACAACTCTGGACAGAAATTTGGCATTACATACGACACCCAGAATCAAGCACTTCATGTGGAGTTTATGCAACGAAGGTCTCCCTACCAGAGCCAACCTACACCGGAGAACAATCATACCTGAGCCGACATGCCCATTATGCCACCAGTTTCCAGAGTCCTCTGAACATATCTCTTTTGGCTTTGTCTGTGGACGAGAGAAATATGGCTGAACTATTATACCGACATGGATGTTTCCCCAACGTCTATAACAAGAGCAGATTGACGGGTAAGTGAATACCTTCAATCCAGCATCTCGGCAAGCCAAAAAGCGATTTTTGCGACCACCCTTTGGCTAATTTGGAAAGCCCGCAACGCTTTGATCTTCTAAGGCTGGAAAAAAACACAAACACAGATTTTTAACGAAGCCGTTCTCTCCCAACAACTCTACGAGAAGTGGAACCCACGAAAAAAAAAACGACAATCTCAGAATACCGTACCTGGATTCCTCCAGATCCAAGAGCCTTGAAGCTGAACGTTGATTGCTCTTGGCAGGACGAGAAATTGGAGGGCTCCATCGCTGGAATATGCAGAGGCGAAGATGGAGTGTGTGTTGGAGGCTTTGTGCAGAAAATTCGACTTCAATCGGCTCAAATGGGAGAAACCCTAGCTGTTCACCAAGCGCTCGATTGGCTGAGGAGGAACCGAACTGCTCTGACAGAACCCTCTTCAAGTGCACGAACTGATTTGTTTACTTCCCCCGTGTGCATCTCTAGCGATTGCATCCCAGCCGTCGACTCCATCTTGGGCCAAAATGAAGTAGCTTGGGCCTCTCACCCTATTGTCCTGGACTGCAAAGAAATGTTGGCCCAAATGAAGAATGTCTCCGTGCGATACGAACCACGTCAAGCAAACCGAGCTGCTGATTGGATCGCCAAATCTCACAATACCGATTCTCTTCCGAGTAATTGGGTATTCTATCCCCCGCACGAACTTCATATTATATTATGTTTGGACTTTTGTTCTAGCTGTAATCCACCATCCTAGTTATTATCAATGAAGTATTTTCGTCCAAAAAAAAAAAAAAAAAAAAATTTGTCAATGCACAAGTCTGTCGTCACAATGCCACAAGTCTCTCCCTATCATGTAGCAAACATCCAAGGCACAGGCTGATTGAGGTTTGCTAAAAATATGCTCAAACTGGTAACCTCCTAGAAAATAGTGTAGCCCCTAATAATTGGGCTACAACTTTTGATGGTATCGAATGTTGTTTATGAAATCGCCATGAAATCGCCCGCAAGCATAGATATGATTGGAATTGGGGGTGCACAACCGTGAGAGCTTCGCCAGCCCGCAGGTTCTAGGAGATCCTCAGGCTTCTGAATTCTTCGTAAACCACGGGGCCGTAGAGATGCAGGTGGTTAGGATCGACCAGCGGCGGCGCTTCAACGGCCCCTTACTTCAGTCCTAAGAGGAATGTGGACACCCAAGTAGCGGCCTCCCTGCACAGCACGCGGTGCTTCAGGTTGCGCCACCTCCCATTGCTCCATATCTGCCCTCCAATAATGGAAATCAACAGACGAATATCACTAAAAAAATCATTTAGGGATGAAGAAAGATTGCATCTTGATGGCCTGTGAAAATATTGCGTTCTTCCAAGCGACAGGACACTGAGCAGGCTTTTGAAACAAATTAATGCCCTCGTTTTGTCCTAATGTCGAGACTTTCAACTTCCATTAGCAAGGGACAGAAGCCAAATTTTCCTTACCGTTGCCAGGTCTCCGAGGTTGACGAGGAACGTACCGGACCAAGGGTCAAGGGCCATAAACGAGCCGGAAGAGTCCATCAGATTGAGACCGCTCACGTTGTCGTCGTCCTGAAGGATGGCGAGTAATCCCGAGTCCATATGTACGACTTCTGAAGAGCCAAGAGTCACAGGAGTGAAGATTTACTTGTTCATCCTGAAGTGGCAAGTCCATTCCTTGAATGGCTCACCGCTTAACCCCGCTGTTTGTGCTAGTTTCGCTGCTATGTTCACAACTAGTTTGTGCATAGCTTGGGCATAGCTCTTGATTGTCTCTCTACAAGATAAGAGGAACCATGTACAATGGCAGTCAATTGGATTGAAATAGAATATTACAGGTGAGAGAGAGAGAGAGAGAGAGAGAGAGGGACCTTTGGTGAAGAGAGGCGTCCAGTAGGCAGCAAAAAGCATGCACAGCCTGAGGAGAGCCCAGGTCATAGAGCCTCATACAGAGGAATGATCTCGCTGGGTGCCACTTCCAATTATGACATCCGCCTTCGTTCTCTTAATCTCAGAGGGAAGATCAAGCAGAGAACTCACCACTCCATCTCTGACATCAGCTTCAATGGAATCTCATGGTTCACGATCCTGAAGCATCCCAAAACCTCGCATGCTTCTCTCAGTTTCTGAGATTGCCCTGGAAAATCTCGAATGCCGTTCACAGGAACCTTCCCCCCACCATACCTTGTCTGTCTCTGGGAGAGTTAGTTCATGTCAATCTCTTCAATACAATGATTCCATTCAAATCCTCCATGGTTGCTGTTGTCTACTACTCAATGTAATGCGTAGGCCCCATCTTCCTAATCTTGGTAGTAAGATCATGCTGTTGGGAAACCATATATTTTGAGTAGGTCCAGCACTACACGAGTCCCACCGTTTATTTGAGTTATGATGTGGTTGGTGTAATAGACCAAGTCTAGATAAGATGTCGACAAGAGATGTGACCAGCTTCTGATTAAGGTAAGGAGGCATACAATGCGCTGAGTGTGCATGAACTTTAATGATCAGTCAGGACACATGATGTTTCTTGTTCCTTCTTCCTATCAATAAAACCTTCCTGTTACAAGTGAAATTTGTCCAATTTATGGAACCGCAACAGCATCCCTTCACTTGTCATCAATAAACTTTACACGAATGGAGAATAGACATATATAGGTACAGATACATGTCTATATACATACATATGCTGTATGTATATGTGTTTAATTAGCACGGGATGAAATTATCAATTGAAAAATATGATCCTTTGCCTCACAGAACTTGTTCTTCTGCTCAAATGTCAAAATTTGGGTCCTAGATTCCCTGTATCTGGCAAAGGGCTAACTTATTATTATGACATGGTTGGATTCGGATAACTTACACATCTGTTATCTCCTTGGTTTGCTGCATACGAGTGTCACTTTGATCCAGGAGTTCCATGACAGAAGCGTGTATTTAAAAGGCACAGCCAAAGTTAAGCCCTGTCAGCATAAGCAGACTTAAGATGATGCAGATTAAGCATTCTTGTTGCAATCTAATTTCCTTTCTTGAAAGCAACATGAAGAAAAACAGAAGAGACACAGCTGATCTATCTGAGAGCAAAGCGACATCTTGTCATCCAATTTATCAAATGGCATAATGTTTCGAGAGTAAAAGGCCACCGGCGAAATTAAGATCACCTTCAATCAGAAATCCATTAAAATGAATGCCTCATCATCGGTGGGGACCTTTGCAACTTATTGACAAGGTATCACTTCAATGTAAATTCAGCTGCTCCGGCACACCTTTTCAGGATTGAGCGCAGACAAGCACGAGAGCTTCACCTGCCTCAAGTTTTGTAGAGAACATTAGTTTCCTAAGATCTTCATAAGTAATAGGGCCATAGAGACGTGGGTTCTTGGAGTCCACAAATTCTCGAGGTGCATCAACAACTTCCTCCTTCAGTCCAGGAAGAAAAGTAGCAACAGATGCTCGGATAGTCACTTCTTTGCACTGCAATTGGTGCCTCACGTTGCTCCACCTTCTCTTGCTCCATACCTAGTAAAACATAAACATGAATGAAATCCAAAAAGATCTTCAGAGAAAACTTTCAGTTTGATTAATTGCTCCTCATTTTGCCATAACCTAAATTTTAGCCCCAGCAATTGGTGCTTATCACGTCACGGTGCAGGTCTAGTTTGACTATCTGAATTCTTTTAGAAAAAGGGTGTATTGAGAGCTTTCTTCCCTTTTAAATAGAATGCGATGCCTCCGGTTTCAGTTGATGGAAGAAATGAAGGTGTCTACGATTGCCATATCTCCAAGATTGAGGCTGGTCCAGGGCTCAACTGGTGTGAACGAACCAGACAAGTCCATTACTCTGGGATCACAGACACTCTCATCATCTTGAAGAATTCTAAAAGATCCCGAGTCAGTAAATTTCGGATCCCTGAAGAGCCAAATTTAGGAGTGAATATGTTTATCCGGAACTAGCAGGGTCATTCCTCGAACAAATCTCCGTCCAATCCCATGCTTTGAGCCAACTTTGCTGCAATGTCCATTGGCAATTCATGAATCCATCATAAATCTCCTGTCAATGCATTATGAACTGGCCACTCCAGGTGAGCCATTACGGCCGCTTCAATTTTGTTGTCAGAGGCAAGATGGTAATCGGAGAATTTTTACACAGTTGTTAGTGACCGTCTTTCTGGCTCTTTGTTAAAGATACGTTAGGCAAAATTTTTGTCTAAACTCGTTCCACAGCCGAAGGGATGAACACAGTTCAACGAAAAACACGTGAGGTGCATATTGTATTAAATGGGTCTAGTGAAACCACTTTTTGAAATATGACCGAACCAATAAATTACGATTGAGTCTAGACGATACATGTTTGCCAGATATGGTGCAGTGACAATGCACATGTTTCGTTTTCTTATTCCTCTCTGTGAATCTCCCTTTTTAGAACTGAAACCTCCAAGAATCCATTTACAGTATGTGCATTACATTTCCGCTGACTAAACGTACGTATTGGACCACACTGATGAAATAATAGTCATGAGATACGGTCAACTGCCGCAACAGAACTTGGCTTTCTGGTCAAGCATCAAATCTTAGGATTAAACTTAATTTGAGACATCGTCGGATTGCTTGCATGCTCATCAGTTCCCTGCTCAATTCATTGCAGATGAAAGTAATTCGTATCCACAAGATTCATATATCTTATAAATTTGCAAGGGCACAGTCAATGTTAATTCTTGTCAGTACAGATAGGAAGCAAGCTTTTCAAACGATAGATTTTGGCATTCTTGTTGTTATCTGACTTCGTTCTTGGAAGCAACAGAAACGAAGAAAAGCAGAAAGAGACGCACCTAATCCATCTGAGAAAGCAACTTGTCATTCTGCATTTCTATTGCAATAATGTTGCGTATACAAGTGAAAGGCTACAGGCAAAGTTAAGATCGCCTCCAATTAGAAATGTTTCTCAAGAATGGGGAAGCTGATAGCATCCAATGAAATGAATTCCTTATTATCGGCAGGGATCTTTCCAACTTATTGACATGGTATCATTTCACTGTGAACTTTCAGCTGCTTCAGCACATCTGCTCAGGATGTAGCATGCACAAGCGCGAGAGCTTCACCTGCGTGAAGTTTCTTGGAGAACCTTAGTTTCCTATAATCTTCATAAGTAATAGGAGCAAAGAGACGCGGGTGCTCGGAGTCAACAAATTTTTGAGGTGCTTCAACAACTTCCTCCTTTGGTCCCAGAAGAAATGTAGCAATTGACACTCGGATTGTTGCTTCTTTGCACTGAACTCGATGCCTTACGTTGCACCACCTTCCGTTGCTCCACACTTAACAACACATAAACATCAAACGAAAAATCTGAGAAAATCTGTAAGAGAAAATTGCAGTTCAACCTCATTGGCTATGATTATGAGATACGATATTACATCTCATATTGGAATCACCTAATTTTAGCTGTAGTAATCAGTGCTTATGGCTTTCCTTTGCAGGTAAAGATCTGATTATCGAATTTCTTACACCTGTTCTTATCTCTATATTAGACCTGCATACAAACAACCATGAAAAAGGGGATAAAGGGCTCTTTTTAAGCAAATATAATGGTTTCGTTTTCTTCAATTTGGCCAGCACAATGGAGGGACCATGTAATTTTGCCAATTCCTTTCTTTTTTCTTTTCGAGATCTTTGATGGAATCATCATAGAAATGATGAAGTGCCTACCGTTGCCGTATCTCCAAGATTGACGAGGAATGTGCCAGTCCAGGGATCAACTGGAATGAACGAACCGGACGAGTCCATTACTTCGAGACCACCGACGTTCTCGTCATCTTGAAGAATGGTCAGGAATCCTGAGTCGGTGTGTATTTGCACCCCTGAAGACCCGACAGTTTCAGGAGTGAAATTGTATTTGTTGATCCTGAATTGGCAGGGCCATTCCATGAACAATTCACTGTCTAGTCCCATGCTTTCAGCCATCTTTGCGGCAATGTCCATGACGAGTTCATGTATACCTTGGGCATAGTTCTCTATTACTTCTCTAAAGAAGGTTAAAAAAATAAAAATTAAAAACCACTGTTCATACAGATTGACATAACCATATATTGGTTTACCAGTTTCTGTAAAAAAGCTGTAAAACCATCTAAATAACACAATCATTGAGAGCTGAGATATACTGAATGGCAACTCACGCTACCAAATCACCAAAGAAAAATGACGGGATGTCAATGACTAGCCAATGAATTTATCCCAAACCCCATCAGTCAATGCGTTTTCAAAACATTATGTTGACTGATAACTCCAGATAAGCCCTGATGGCTACCAATTTTATGGGCATAGCAATAAAAACCATCATAATCTACAATCAAGACACTGATGAGAACTGTTCTCCTGAGTCCTAGAGACCATCTATACAAGTTGAATCAATGTGAAAGGCATTCAAGAATATATGAACTTTTCAGTCCACTTGGTCTAGAGATAAAAAGAGAGGGAGTTAATCAACTTCTTACGCCCGAAATGGGGGTGTAGAGTTCGAGGAAGAGCACCTTTGGTGAGGGGATGCATCCAATTGAGAACAAAAGGCTTGGACAGCTTGAGGTGAGCCCATATCATAGAGCCCCAGAGCCTCATACAGAGGATTCTTCTCGCTGGGTGCCATGTACCCACTTCCCGTTATCACATCTGTGTTCCTTTTCTTGATCTCGAAGGGAAGATCAAGCAGAGACCTCACCACTGCCTTCATCTCTGACATCAACTCCAATGGAACCTTGTGGTTCACTATCCTGAAGCACCCCCAAACCTCACATGCCTCCCTCAGTTTCTGATATTGCCCTGGAAAATCCTGAATGTCAATTGCAGGAACCCCTCCCTCCACCATTTTTCTTCCCTCTGTCTCTCTCTGCTTTCTCTTACGACAAAAGTGTCTTCTTCTTTGCTGTGAGTCTTTTCTTTTCGGATCTTCCCTATTTAAAGGATCAAAACTGAATCGACCCCAGCTAGGCAATTGGGAAATTCAACACGGTTCTTGCTTTGGTTGCCGTTTCGGGCGACATGCGGGGCCATCTTCTGAATCTTGATTGGTGTTGTGACATCCCGAAATTCGATCCCGTTTCGACAAAGTGAAGTGAGCTTTTCATCGACGTGCCTACGGTCCTTTTTCTCCGAGCTAATTACTCACGAGTTAATTAATCCATTGAGTGAAGCCCTTAAGGATGTATCCGCGATAAAAATCCCTAAAAGCTACTTAATTGGTTGGATTAGACTAAAATCGCGTCTGAACGATTTTAATCACGGAATTGAACTCGATTTCGGGAATCGAATTTTAAAGGTGTCATAATTCTTTTTTTTTTTTTAGATCTCGTCTCATCGTCCGTCAATTTATTAACGAGTCCGAAATTTCGAGAAAGAAATTATTGGAAAGAAAATTGAAATAGTAATTTTTATGAATAATACATTTTTACTTATTCTTGTACTATTTCTTCTTTTTCTTTTCATCCCTTTCTTTTCTCTCTTTTTCTCTCTCTCTTTCTTCTCTCTCCTCTCCCTTTTTCCCCCACCGTGCGGACACACCCCCCCACCGAATTCCCCAAGCCAATTCCATTTTGGCTTCTCTTATTCCCCTTTTATTTTACTTTTTTGACTAGTCAAAGCTTTCTCACTTATCTCTGCCGCTGCCCGCGCCCGCCCGTCGCCCCCGTCCCCACGCGCCCAGCGTCCTCCTCCGTGCGATTCAGCCGCTGCCTAGCCCCCGTCCGGCCATCTCCGGCTACTGTTCGAAGCCACCGGACCTCCACCGACCCTCCCCTGTGCCTTGCCGCCCTTGTGGATGTGTTTTGTGGCTGTTTTGTGAGTTCTTTTTCAGAAAACACAGCCCCCACGGAGTGGGTTTCCAGCCACTTTTGAGCTCGGTTTGGGCCATTTTCGAGCCTCGGACCCAAGCCGTGCTTTGGAAGGAATCGATCCCCGCGCCGTGCCTGTCGATTTGATCGGAGTTGCGCGCAATTCAGGTGAGTAATCTCACTAATCCTTATTTAGTGAGCTAATTACACTTAATGGTTGTTTAGTTTTATTTAATTATGCTTAGGTGGTTAGATTAGTGTTTATTAGTTGATTGAGATGCAAATTAGTCAAATTGAATGTGTAATTAGCAAGTAAACATGGTATGCTATTTATTGAGGGTAGCTTGGGAATTTTCCGACCCTTTTCGGACTTCAATTAATTAATTTTTTATTTTCCGAAAATTCAACTGGGATGGCCAGCGACCGGAATATTATGCCGATGACCATGGTGAAGTCCGTTTATTTAATCGGACTTTACTTTGAGCTAAATTGAATTTTTAATATTTATAATTTAATTTTCTAAATTAATTAATTATTTATTTATTTTTCGAAAATTAAGGCGGAGATGGCCGACGACCGAAATCTCGTGCTGATTGTCATGGTGCAGCCCGTTTATTTATTTGAGCTCTACGTTGTATGGAATTAAATAAATTGTGATATTTTAGGGATTTACCCTAAATTGATTGGAATTGATTGAGATGGAATTATTGATTGGAAAATGGCCATGTATGTTTGTTTAGCATTATTATGCTTTGTTGAGTTGTAAAGTGTGTGGAATGGTGAGAATGAATCAGGAGTACATTGGTTCGGACCGATCAGGCACGGTGTATGGATCTACGTGGTTCGGTGACTAAGGATGTCACTGGCGAAAACAACGCCTTAAAAAACGCACATATCGGTCTAGTACTCGTATTGTTATAGGCATGCATGGTTCGATAATTAAGGTCATCACTGGCGAAAATGGCGCCTTAAAGAACGCATGCACTTGTCTATTAAACACATTGTCATAGGCATGTGTGGTTCGGTGATTAAGTATATCACTGGCGAAAACGGCGCATTAAAGAACGCACACAATTGTCTATTGAGTACATGGTTATAGGCATACGTGGTTCGGTGACTAAGGATGTCACTGGTGAAAATGACGCCTTAAAGAATGCACGCAATTGTCTAGTGGATAAGTCACTTTGGTGAACTTGACGTCCGAGAGCATTGATGTGGCTCTGTGACCGAGTGCCCTATGGGAGATTTTATGGTGTGGAATCAATGACCTAGAATGGTCCACCTGACATGTAATCGACTAGTTCAATTGATCAATGATTTGATTAATTGTCCGTTGTGATTTATGAAACGTTGTATATAACCTTGAATTGCAGATTGAGACTGAGCCAAGGTAAGTCCTCTGACTCATGCTGTGCTTAGGCAACCGAGTAGTGTATTGGTTCCCTAATTGAATCTTAGTGGGGTAGAACTCGCTGAGACATAGTCTCATCCTGGTTGTGGGACAACATTTCAAGATCCCGATGAGGAGCTGAGGAGGAGGAATCTGAGAATGAGAACTCTGAGGTGAAACCTGAGGAGAAGAATTTTTTGGAAGAAGAATATAGCACCGAGAGGGATCTTGAGTACGATCCGGATGGACTGAGATCCCATCTTCTTTTGTGAACTCCATTTTAATGTGAATAGAGTTAGAGTAAAAGTTGTGAATAGTTGTGAAGTACTCTGGTTTGTACTTTGTATAAAAGTTTGGTTATAAGTTTCAATATGAAAAATATGGCCCTGCTTTTCTATCCCATTGTTTTATTGTCTGAGAATTTTCTTTATACTTCCACTTGCGCATATTAAATGAACAGAGTCGGCGATGCATCTTGGGACGTTGCTATTAATCGACCAGGTGAGAGATGGGCACGCGTTCGAGGATCAGGGCGTGACAGGTATTCATGCGACCACTAGGACCCGCTTGCTAAGGCTAAGAGGGACCGCGATTGAGACTGGTTTACTATTTAAAGGCGCTCGGGGACAAGTTTCTGTGTTACTTGAGGGAAATTGAATAACCACAGGAGGCAGGTTTTAGTCTCATGACGCCCTTGTGAGTGTTGGCTATGACTAGATTACTTCATCAAGTTCGTCATCCGATAGGAAAGTTTGGACCAAGATGCATCATCGAGGATGCGAGGGGGCTTGCGTGTTTCATTCCTCGGGTGCGTTTGGTTCAGCATTTGCAATGGGCTTTGAGTCCAATGCAAATGCTGAAAGCCTAAAGCTATTTGGGGAAGATGCAATTGTGTTTGGTAAAAAATTTTTGCAAATGGACTTTGAATTGGATGTGCGTTTGGTAAAACACACATTCGCAAAGGGCTTTATGGGGTATATTTTATATATTTTTTTAAATTGAAAAAGGAGCAGCCCCTTTGCTGGTCCGGCGAAGGGCAACGGCCGCCGGCGAGCGGATCTAGCGCCGGCGGCCGTCGGCTGAGGTCGCCCGAGGTCGGGCGACCTCCGGCGAGGGTCGCGCGACCCAGCCGAGGGCCGCCGGAGGTCGCCCGACCTCGGGCTACCCTCGGCGAGGGTCGGGCGACCTCCGGCGGCCCTCGGGCCTGGGTCGTGCGACCCTCGCCGGAGGTCGCCCGACCTCGGGCGACCTCAGCCGACGGCCGCCGACGCCAGATCTGGCTCGCCGGCGGCCGTCGCCCTTCGCCGGTCCGGCGAAGGGGGCTGCTCCTTTTTCAATTAAAAATAAATAAATACAGGGCCAATAACGGAAATATGAAAAATCAATGAGGGTAATTTGGGGAAAAAAAAGGTTTTCAGCATTCCCAAAGCTCGGCTTTCATTTGAAAGCTCTTTGAGGTTGGTTGCCAAACACCCATATTTGGGCTGAAAGGGCTTTGAGGGCTGAAGGGGCTTTCAGAATGCTCATCCAAACGCACCCTACATATGTTAGGCCAAAGCCCGGTCGGTGACGTGATGCGTTGCCCATGCCTTCTTTGACTTCAAGTTTCTTCCCACCACGCATGAATTTGATTTGAGGACGCTTCTGAAGAGTCACATAGGTTGCTTTCTTTGAGCATGTGGGAGTAGCACCATGATCCACGAATGAGCAGCTCAAGGGCTCATTGCCTATTCAGATACAATTCGGCCTATACCAGCTACGAAAAAGAAAGAACATAACCCATCAAAACAGGGGCTGGTCTCATCAAGATAATAGATGCCGGCTTGTACGAATCGAAATGAGAAAATGCAATCCCTGTTCTGATACACAACATCACGGCACTGTCCTTTCTTTTGTTCAAAAGGACCTGTACGATGTCCAAGACCTAGAACCTCTTTCAAGTTATAGGAATCTTGTTAAAAAATGAAGTGACAATAGAACGACTGAAAAAGCAAGTCGCAAGGATGTTCGATGCATCCATTAGATTTTATATTCCGACAATTGCTCTGAGTACCAATAAATCACATATCTCCTACATCTTATAGAACTGATCCTCCTAGTGTGAACTAAGTATGTGTGACAATCATCGAAGGCAACTCAAAAACAGTCTTTTTAATAATAAATACATTTGTGGTTCCGCCATCGTTAAGTACAAAATTTTCACCAACTAAATTCTACCGACAACCAGCTAGCTTCTAGATATGCAATTGAAAAATTTAATGAATATATACACAATATTCTTGACTATACAGATCATCTTTAGGCTAGTCAAAAGCCACCCGTGATGGCGCCGAAATTGCTGTGAGATGCTTTTGCAAGAGGCAGTCGGCTTAACTGGTCACTGAACGTGGCCGACAACCAACAAAGTAACCTTCCAGTGGCTCATGATTAATATCTGGTAATCTGCAGGATAGGTCGTTTCCCATATGTTGTTCTTACAAATCCCATCATAAACCATTACAGGGAATGACGACAATCAGTCCCGTTCTCTCGAAGGTCTTTCTTCTTGAATCTCTTCAAGATCTTCACAATCTCCTTTCTTCCCAGCTTGCTCCTTCCAGTAAGCAACTACTTTCTTCAAACGGATGACCTCTTTTGACGAGACGTTCTTGCTTGGATCATTAACAATTGACCTAACTCTTGACGCATACCTGGACACGCATATTTAAGGAATATTGCTCTCAAATAGTTTTCTTTTTTTTTTCCCTTTTTTGGGGTCGTGATATTGTAAGTTCAAAACGGGACACAACAAACCAAGCCAATGGTCTATACAGGTGATGGAAACAAACTAACAATCCATTGCAATCATGATCACCAATAATGGCTCAGGCATCTACATATAACAATTGCATACACTCGGCTCTTACTAGAAAGGACAATCCGCTAAATAGATCTTTCATAAATAAGCAACCATCTAAAGAGAGCGAAAGATAAGGACTTACATCAAAGAATTGTATGTCTCGTCCAAATTTGACTCGGCAGGTGACACATTGACAAACATAAGTGTCTTTGCATTACCCCCAAGTGAGTCGCGAACTTCATCGGCCTCAACATCAAACTCAGTCCAGTCGCACCAGACCGTCTCGCTGGCGAACCTAGGCTTCCAGCTCGCTCCGAACGGCACCAAATACTTCCACGTCTGGATCGAATACGATTGTGGTCGGAAGATCCTGGAGGTCTACATGACTGAGGACCAGTTCACCATAACGAAGCCCAAGCCGGCATATCCAATCATGACGGAGACCCTTAACATTAGTGAGGTGGTGAGCCAGAACTCCTACTTCGGGTTCGCTGCGTCGACTGGGGACAACGTGCTGGGTTGGAACCTGACGGTGGAGTTGCCACCAAAGGGCATGCCGGCGGGGCTGGAGATCGGGCTGGCCGTCGGGATCCCGCCGGCGGTGGTGGTCCTGCTCGGGGCGGCGGCGATGGGCGTCTGGGTGAGGCGGCGAGTGACCCGAACATTCTGGGGACGCTGAAAAGCCTGCCGGGGACGCCAAGGGAGTTCAAGTTCAAGAATCTGAAGAGGGCGACGGGAAACTTCGACGAGAGGAAGAAGCTGGGGCAGGGAGGGTTCGGGGTGGTGTACAAGGGGATGCTGGCGACGGAGAACCGGCAGGTGGCGGTGAAGAAGTTCTCAAGGGACGATCTAAAGAGCAAGGACGACTTCCTGGCGGAGCTTACCATCATCGACCGCCAGCGCCACCGGCATCTCGTCCCCTTGCTCGGTGAGTTTGAATTCTTGTTAACTTTCTCTTTTTCTATTCTTTTTTAATTCCCTGTTTTTATCTTTTATTTTGATGCGTGTTTTTCTTTTTTTCTTTTTAATTTAAAGTTGACTGAGTGCACATTTAAAACAAAAGCTGCTTATCTCAAATAGCAAAGCTATTTATCGTGAAATTTATGAGTTTTTTTTTTTTGGGTGGTTTTTTTTTTTTTTTTTTTTGGGGGGGGTTGTGTGGTGTGGGGATACAGATTAACTTTTTCTTGAATGGCCAAATTATGGCTGCTTGGTAAGATAGAAACGGATGTTCCACGTGGGCTCTTGGAGAGTATATTACGTTGGATTAGATTCCATTCAACATATTTTTTTCAAGGGCCAGATAAATTTGGGAGGAAAGTTGATTCAATAACCATTACGAATAATCATGAATCTTTTTATATAATAAGAAATAAATAAATAAATCCTGATGATTGTGCCTGAATCCCCGACATCCACTCCGGGGTCCATAGAGACCAAACCTCAAACCCTGACCCCCGGACCTAGGTCTATCAAGGTGGGGTCAAGACCACGCCACTAGTGCCGTGGTCAAAATTTGTGATGAATGTGCATTTAAAGATTCTGGGACGGTTTGGTATAAGAGGGGTGAGTATGATCCATATAGAGAGTTTCCCCTTGAAATATTGGAATCGCCACTAAGGATCGATTCGAAAAATTGAAATCGCTCGTTGGTTTCCATGGAACTGGTCCCTAATCCTTACAAAATTGATGGCTCTGATGGTGAACATGACAGGTAGGACCCACCACGTCTACCAGCATCACCGTTGCCCAGCCGCGCAAGAAGTTGCCAGCATTCTACATATTCCCAAGAATCGTAGATGAAGCACCAATAGGAGAATCTCATATACCCAAATGAGCAACAGAAGCAGAGGAGGGAGAGGTTACCAGCAAAAGAGGGGATACGTTCGTGGAGCAGACCATGTGGTCTGGCTCGACGAGGACGAGAATCTCGAACTAAACTTCAACATAATTTAAAGCACCCTAGGTTAGAAATCAAATTTGCCAACAGCAGCAAAAAGAATGAGACTGTTGCTAGTCTACGACATAGCAATAGAGTTGAAGGCAAGGCGAGAGCCTGATACGAGATGTGAGATGATTAAGAGTCTACGATGCAGCAATAGAGTTGAAGGCGTCGTTGTGTGAGACTCTCATGGTGAGAGTGAGATGAGGTTACGGTTTGTTCCTTTTGTTTCTATTTTGGGGACCGCGAGATGTGAGTAGGAATGTAAGTTAAATGGCAAAAGGCTAGTGAGAAAGACTCACTTTCTTTGAAAGTGAGCTGAATTTTATATATATATGAGTCCAGGTCGGCTGTTCTACACTTAGAACTGGGAATCAAACTAGTACTCACCGGTTTTGATAAATTGGAACTGGGAATCAGATCATTCCGCATTGAAACTATCGATTCTAGACCAACGCTATTTGGTTCCGAATGATCCGAGTGTTTCTGGATCCCTTTGTACATAGATATGACATAACACACTATGTCTAGTCAAATCAATGTTGTTTTGAGAAAATATCATTTATCATAATGTCAAGATTGGCTAAATCAAATTCGAGTAGAATAAATTTAAGAAAATGGTCACCTAACTTGAAAGTGTCATCTAGTCTACCAAAATTAGGGGTGTTTGGTTTTCGGTCTAGTTCAATCCCACCTCCAAATTGTGGGTTGGTTCAACAGTGTTTCTAGCTTAGAGGTTAAAGAATTTTCAGAGGAAAAGGAGGTCCAATGGAACCAGTCGAATTCAAAAAAGAGAATGTCTGGAACCTCATGAGAGGTGAAGAAGACTCAAAAAAGGGGGAGAAAGATCAAAAGAGGAGAGTAGGTACAAGCGTCATTGAGTGAAAGGGAAAAATCGAGATAGGAGAGGAGACATACATGAGACATTTAAAAATAAAAATTTTAAAAAATCCTTTTTATCCCTTGAAATAAGAAACCGAATTACCTTAACAATAATTTCACTTTTGGGAATCGGGAACCACATCATCAATTCCAAAAACTAAACTAAATCAGCCGATTCAATTCGGCTGCTCCCAATTCGATTAGTCCGCCCTGCTGGCTCCTAGCCAAAACCCATGTCAAGTTTTTGTGGGTGTGGTGGCAGAAGAACGTGTTAGCTTCTACACGGTCCAAAGGTTCTATCATGAAGGCAGGGTTGGACGGTTAAGTGGGACCCAAATTAGATTGCTGCGGGGCCCCGGACCCGACGCCATATTTGAACGTGGAGTAAAATGAAATAATTCACTTTTTTTTTTTTGTCTTAATTGGTGTAGGGATGGTTGCTCCATTTATGTCCTCATTTTCGTTCATGTAAATTAATTAGAAAAATAATGAAAAATAATTACATGATAGCATTAAATTTTGTACTTTATTTTGAATCATAAAAATGAATAACAAATAATTATAAATTATTATGAGGTGTATTTTTAGGAATTTGCGACTCACAATAAGTGACTATTATCAAAGTAGCCTAAAAACTGCTATACTAATAAAATTCGAAAATTCATGTTGATGTTTGGATGGAGTGTTATAACCTAGCATAGTACTTCGTAATGTTGAAAATTCTTATTTTATCTAGTATTCTTAGTCAACAAAATATTTTTCATTATCATAATAATTTATGCTTGACTATTTTCGTGAACAATAAATTTTTTCTTTTGTTATTTTTTATAAGCTATATAAGTGATCATTATTAAAATATTTTTCTAAATCATTCATTTTCTATAAAAGAAAATACTCTAAAATTTGATGGGAATAATCAGCTTGCATTTTTTGGACAGGGTGGTGCCACAATAAAATGATGCTGCTCTTGGTCTATGACTTCATGCCGAATGGAAGCCTCGACAGGCATATCTTCTGCGGCCCGGATAAGCAGGCTCTAGGGTGGAGCCACCACTACAAGATCGTCACCAGTGTCACCTCCGCCCTTCACTACCTCCATGATGAGTATGACCAGAAGGTCCTCCACCGCGACCTCAAGGCCAGCAACATCATGCTCGACTCCAACTTCAATGCTCGCCTCGGTGACTTCGGCCTCGCCTGTGCCATCGACAATGAGAAGACCTCCTATGCCGAGCTTGAGGGCGTCCTGGGGACGGTTGGCTACATCGCCCCCCGAGTGCCTCCACACCGGCAAGGCCACCCGAGAGTCCGACATCTTCGGCTTTGGCGCAGTCATCCTCGAGGTGGTGTGTGGCCAGCGCCCGTGGACGAAGGCCGGGTACGGCGGGTTCCAATACCTAGTGGACTGGGCGTGGTCGCTCCACCGCGACGGGCGGATCCTGGAGGCCGTGGATGAGCGCCTGGGCGGGGACTACGATGCGGAAGAGGCCCGGCGGCTGCTGCTCCTCGGGCTGGCTTGCTCCCACCCGACCGCTGCCGAGAGGCCCGAAACCCCGACCATCGTGCAAATTCTTTCCGGGTCGGTGGATGTGCCGCGCGTCCCGCCTTTCAAGCCTGCGTTCGTTTGGCCCTCGGCGAGCCCACTGACCGAGGATGGAGATACCACGGATGTGACGCCGAGGACGTCGTCATCGCAGTTCGGGTCAGGCTGGACGCCGAGATTGTGAGTAAAGAAAGCAATGCCGGGTACACTAACAGCTCTCCGGTGTGAGATATGAAAGATTGGAATGGCCTTGTAGGACTGCAACTGCAGCAGTGCTGCGGGGAAAAGAAATTTTTTCTTCTTTCTCCTTTTTAATCATGATTTTTCTCTATATCATTTTCATTGGAGTGTAAATTGTATTTCTCTTTTGTTCGATTTAGTAATTTAGTTGTCTTTTCATTTTTCGGCGTTTATATATTTTCTGTTAAATCACTTTTGATTCTCCTTCAATTGGAAAGGAGGAGGTCTACATACGATTGTAGTTAATGTGATGACTGAAAAAAAAAAAAGGAATTTCATCTTTCTTCTTTTGGAAATGCAGGAGGAAAATCCATTTATCGCCCAAAATTAAGAAAATAGAGACAAATGAAAATTGCTATAAAGTCTATTATTAAAAATTGTTGTAATAGACGCAGCCAATCTATCCAAGAGCAAAGTAAATGGTGCGTTTGTTTGTGTTTCTGTTCAAAAATTGTTCCAACTATTTCTGTTCCAGGGAACAATTTTTGAACAAAAAAACGCGTTTGGTAACTGCACAAATTTTATATTCCTTGAATAGAAAAAGAACAGAAACATGTTTGGTAACTGCACACAATTTCTGTTCCTGGAATAGAAAAAAACAGAAGCACGTTTGGTAACTGTAAAAAAATTTTGTTCCAAATTTTTCTCAAGTGTTTTTTTTTTTTAATAAAGTGTAAACTTGGTATTGAATTCTCATTCTCATGAAATGCTCATCAATTTAATTTTGTTCATGGTGAGTGAAGACAAACATTCTGAACATGATCATATGTGCATACTTGGTAGAAAATTTAGTAAGTAAAGTTTGTACCAAATTTTTCTCAAGTGCTTTTTTTTTTTTTTTAATAAACTGTAAACTTGGTATTGAATTCTCATTCTCATGAAATGCTCATCAATTTAATTTTGATCATGGTGAGTGAAGAAAAACATTTTGAACATGGTCATATGTGCATACTTGAAAGAAAATTTATAAGTGAAGTTCGTACAATAAGAACTAGCAAAAAGAAGAGTATCTTATAGATCTCAACATGGACCCTTTCATACATGACATCACAATAATGAAGCAATATAGTTCATTATTCAACTTCATCACATTGACTTTGATAAGTGAATATTTAAAAACAATATTACAAAAGTCGGAAACACAAAGTCAACAAATCTCAGGCATATTGTGATCCCTTGCCATTTTATTTGCAATACTTATCCTAAGCATGCTTATCACAGGTGCCTACTCATGCGATGTATCATCTGAAACCTCCATTTCTCTAGGTCCAAATGGATACTCTGGATCTCCATATAGGGAAAAGTTTATATCCATCCTATCTTGATCACGAATGTAATTATGAAGAGCACAACATGCAATTACAACAAGTGCTTGCTTTCGAATTGTAAATGGAGGCATATGTCTCAAAATGGTGAAGCGATTCTTTAATGCCCCAAATGACCTCCCAATTACATTTCTTAGTGAAAAGTGCTTATACTTGAACAATTATTTTGCTATTCTTGGCCATCTCCCACTCCCTCTATAATCGTTGAGATAATACCGTTTGCTTTTAAATGGAGTTAAAAATTCCAAAAGTGCTGCATAACCAAAATCTACCACGTAGTATTTCCCTACAACATAATATATATATATATATTTGTTGTGATATTCAACCATAATATAATCATAAAGTTGTCTATATAAACAAAGTAAATACCAGGTGGTGGTCGGGGAAATTGCAGTTGAGGAGTTTCGAGTGCTATCGAAAGCACTCGACAATCATTGGTAGATCCTTCCCATCCAACATACACTTCATATCCTATCTGAATGTCCTTAAACAATCTCCATTATCCATTCGAGTCCTGATAATTTACTGTCCCTAATAGGTTCTCTTGTATGCACGGACGCATCCATCGCAACCGTGCACAACCACGCTATCAATATGTCAATATCATCATCATCATCCAAGAATTGTTCAACTGGTCCTACCTGCTCACTAGACACGCTATTTGATCCCCCTTCCATAGTACCTATACCATCACAAAAATATAAAAACATCAATATAGATTTTGAAAATATATGCAATAACAATCAATAACATAAGTCATAGTCTCAATATAAGATGCCATTACATATAAGTACCAAGAGTCTCAACACTAATATCTTTAAAAACTAAATATTAATGGATAACATAAGTTATATAGTCTAATGAAACCTCATGCAATCCATAATATATTTCCAAACATCTACTAAAGATAATAAATAAGTCCATTTCTCCTTCCAGGTGGGGATTTAATGAAAGCCTCCCTTCATTAGGCACTATCGCATGCTCGATCCACTGCTTTATTGTAAACATCTTGCTCTATCTCAGGCATGCTAACTAGAATATCGATCACAACAGATACCAAGAAAGGGTCTACAGGTGATGGTGTAACCCCTAAGATCACAGAGCCACTACCAGATTGACTTGACCTAACTTTCAAAAGATCTTGTATGGCTCTACAAGTGTCAGCAATACCGGCTTGGTTACCCTTTCTTCTCCTCTTAGTATTTGGAGTCCTATCTAGTTTGTGCTTTCCATGACTTGAAGTTGCAGCATTGTCTAATGTAAAGACTCTCATCAATGTGGTGTTCACTGAAGTCATTTGTATTGCCACCACCATTATCACCATATGCATTGCCACCATTGTTGTCACCATATGCATTGCCACCACTGTTGTCACCGCCTACATTGCCATTACCATTGTCATCTTCCTCCGACACCATCAAATCTTGAGCATTTCCTATGGCATATTCCCCGATAGCATATGTAACACCAAATACAATACATAGCTCGGGATATTGAGGAAATCCATCATTCTTGAATTTTAACCACCCTACAATTTTCACAATAATGACATTTCAGCAATATAATCATACATTTTAAAATTTACATCTATAATGACACCTTGATGTGAGATTCCTTGATGTGAGATTCCCATATACTTGAATCGTCGATAACAACTCTTTTATTCACATTATCTCAACCAAATCCAAACTAGGACATGAGTTTCTAAAAACTGCCATACAGTTTTCTCAGCTTGTTTACCTTGTTCCTCAGCTGGACCATGCTATATTGGTATCCCGTATGTCTAACGAATTCAGTCTGTATATTCTTCCACCTCGCTTTGTTGAAAGTAGAAGAGGTGTGATTTCCTTTTTTGACCTCATCCACCAACAAACCAATAAATAGGTTGGTTACAGACTCGATCCACTTTGCACTGAATGACTGTCTCTCATATGCCATTTAATCTTTGACCGGTTGAGCATCATATGAGTTATGAGTTAAATCAATAACGTAATACTATACATGCCATACAAAAAATCATTCTCAAGAGATGCAAGCGGAGAAGACTATAATGACAAAATTGACAATTCTTGAACTAACTTGTATAGAACAGAACATAAGTTGCATTTTGAGCTACAAGAACTACATAGTACTATGACTATCAATGATCAATGAAATAGAATGCTCAAAATAAAATAAAGAGTATTATGAGAAACCTACCATGTCAAAATATATTAAAAAGAGTCTATACAACCACACATGTCAAATTCATATGTTTCAAAATTTTAAGATGTTTAATGTGCAATAAAAGTCATATTTCAAACTCTACAATAAAAGGAAATGTGAAAAGTTCAATCTTGCTCCAAATGTGTCACGCCCCGAACCCCAAGACACGTGAACATCCCACCATGGTCATACAAATGCGACATTCCCAGGTGGTGTCGCCGACCCAATTAATTCATTATGCGCATGTTGAACATGTTAATTAACCCCTGACAAAAACTCACGAGATAGGAAAGCAGGAAATAATTACAATCATAAACAAACGTACTTCCATAAACAAATAACCTCTTAAGGTTTACATATATACCAAAAAGGGGCCAGTTTACAAAAATGGATCAGTCCACCAAAAAGGAATAAATGGTCTCAATACTACTAGTCGGACTCGCTCTTCAATCCCACTTCAGACTAAACAGTCTCCAGAGGCGGTGATTCCCCCATCTACGGTCCTGAAAATTTTTTGCCCACAACGGGGTGAGACATCATCTCAGCAAGTTCAACCCCCTAAACCCCTATTAGCAAAAAAAAAAAAAAAAAAAAAAAAAAAATACACCAAGGGTGGCCTAGCCCCTCACACAGACGACTTACCTCGTCTTAATTCCTCCCTGCAGGTTAGCACAATTTATATCACACAATCTCAGGTAATAATAAGGATTTAAATAATTGGAATGGCATCACTTTCAAACAAATCATAATCGCACTCAGCACACATTTCAATCATTCACTGCCACACAAGGGCATAGCCTACTCGCAATTCAGCTATCTACTGACACTCATGTCAGGCATCGCCTTCCCCCCATGGAGTGTGGCTTCGTCACTACGTCGACGGCATTCCCGAAGGAGCATGGGTCCAGTTGGCCTAGCCTCTACTGCGACTCGAGTCACGTCACTCAATGACGGCAATTCACAAGGAGAACAGGTCCAATTAGCGTAGCCACTACTGCGACCGAGTCTATCAACCAGCACACGACAATTCATTATTAACTTCCGGACATTCCACAATTCATTTATATACTTCAATTTTAATTGTAAACCTTAACAATCAAATTTCTGCATCAAAATCAAACACTTGGGTTTTTATGGCTAAAAACCCTATTTATCACAATCAACACTCAATTTGCCACATCCATTCATCAAATTCAAATTCTAAATGCACGGCAACGATCGGCATGAAATTCTAAGCAATTGAGATCAAAAGTAATTTTTCGAATTTTTTTTTAAAATAATAATAATCAACACTCAATTTGTCACATCCATTCATCAAATTCAAATTATAATTGCACAGTGACGATCAGCACAAAATTCTAAGCAATCGGGGTCAAAAATAATTTTTCGAGTTTTTTTTAATTAAATAATAATATTTTAATGAATTTCGGAAAATAAGAAATTATTAACTTTTTCCAGAATTTCGAAACATTAAAATAAATCAAAAATAAAACCCAATAAGTCACATCAAGGCTTATATTAAATAGGGTTAATACCCTAAAAAACCCCAAACCGGTACACTTGTGACAAATTTACCCCAAACTATTTTTTGACCACCAAAACCCCAACCGGTACATACGTGACGGATCTACCCTCCGTTAGCTTCCGTTTGATTTTTCCGTTAATTTTGCTGACGTGATTGCTGACGTGGCAAGTCATGTGGAAATTCATAAGTTTAATACCATTAAAAACCCCAAACTGGTATATTTATGACAAATTTACCCCAAACTGGTATATTTATGACAAATTTACCCCAAACTGGTATATTTACGACAAATTTACCCTAAATTAATTTTTCGATCATAAAAAACCTAAATTGGTACACGTGCGGCACATTTACCCTCTTTCAATTTTCCCAAATTTGACCGAGTTGTGATGTCCAATCAATTTTATTTTATGGATTACTCTAACATTGCCTCCATATCATTAATACTTGATTTTTTTTTCTTTTTATTGGAATCATTATTAGAAAACTATTCAAAGGCTACCAAATGTGCACTTCATTCTTGTGCCGAGAAGATGCCCATTAACTAAAAGATGGACAGATCGCTTGCGCACATATACAAAAGAATCACACTCAAAGCACACCTAAAATTAGCGACAAACATAAGTGATTTTGGTTCCGGCATTTCAACGAGCATGTGATGTACGAGTCACTCATACCATGCTCGTTGGCGTTACGTAGTCTTTCCTACCTTGAATCGTAAGTGTGTCAAAATTTTAACATGGAACTTGCATGTGAATGGTATGAGTGACTCGTACATCACATGCTCATTGAAATGCCGGAACCAAAATCACTTATGTTTGTCGCTAATTTTAGGTGTGCTTTGAGTGTGATTCTATTGTATATGTGCGCAAGCGATCTGTCCATCTTTAGTTAATGGGCATATTCTCGGCACAAGAATGAAGTGCACATTTGGTAGCCTTTGAATAGTTTTCTAATAATGATTCCAATAAAAAGAAAAAAAAAATCAAGTATTAATGATATTGAGGCAATGTTAGAGTAATCCATAAAATAAAATTGATTGGACATCACAACTCGGTCAAATTTGGAAAAATTGAAAGAGGGTAAATGTGCCGCACGTGTACCAATTTAGGTTTTTTATGATCGAAAAATTAATTTAGGGTAAATTTGTCGTAAATATACCGCTTGGGGTAAATTTGTCATAAATATACCAGTTTGGGGTTTTTAATGGTATTAAACTTATGAATTTCCACATGACTTGCCACGTCGCAACCACGTCAGCAAAATTAACGGAAAAATCAAACGGAAGCTAACGGAGGGTAGATCTGTCACGTATGTACCAGTTTGGGGTTTTTGGTGGTAAAAAAAATAGTTTGGGGTAAATTTGTCACAAGTGTACCAGTTTGGGGTTTTTTAGGGTATTAACCCTATTAAATAAACCTACTTAACCTTAAACTAAACACACTTAAAACTAATTAAATCTCTTAATCCAAATCACACTTAAATAAACTAAACTAACCACCTAAACACAATTAACTTAGGCTAAGCACACTTAGGGCATCATTAACCCTCTAATCAAGATTTAGTGAGCTAAATTCACCGGATTAGCAAGCCGAGCACGCCAAAACGACGGGGCCGACGCGAGGATCAACTTTCCTCAAGGCGGGCTGAGCAACCGGGGTCGAGAAGCCAGCCAAAACAAGCCCCGAAGTTCGAGATCCGGGCTGGAACTTCAAGCCCCATCCATGGCTGAACGGAGGAGGAAAGGGGGCGGCTCGAGCACGGAATGGCAGAGGAGGGCGGCGGCGAGCTGGCGGCTGGCCTCGGCGAGCCTCCGGCGAGGTGGAGCGGCGAAGGGGGCGGACGGAGGGGCGGCACGACGGCTAGGCGCGCAGGCTGAGCGAAGCGGCACGCGGGCTAGGGCAGAGCAGCGCGCGGGCGCCGCGGCGCAACAACGGACGGCGACGGCGGTTCGGCGCGACGGCAAGCGCGACGGCAAGCGGCGAAGGGGCGGCGGCTAGCCGGCTGCTGGTCCGCACAAAGCTCCTCCGGTTCTAGTTTTTGAAGCTTCAAGGAGAAAGAAAATGGAGGAGGAAAACCAACAGGGAAGAAGAAGAAGAAAGAGGAAGGAGAGAGAAGGGGGGCCATTTTTTTTTTTTTTTCTTTAAACCAACCAAAAATGGCCCACATGACCTAAGATGACATCATCTTCCACTAACTTCAACCTCCCACAATCTTAGTCCAATAGGTTCAATTTCATTTTCCGCCAGGGCATAAAATCTCATACCTTAAATTTCTCAATTCCAATCAATTCTCTTCCAATTGAGCCCAATTAAAATCCACAAAATTATACATTTTCCTCATAAGGTATGTGACACCCCAGGACTTCCAATTTCTTAATTCAGTCGTAATTTCACGGTTAATTTTACTCTGGCACGATATTAGCGCGTCCTGACCTATTGGGTACCTTTTAGAAATTTTTATGCATTCGACATGTGGTTAATCAATCTCAAGCCACAATGTACATCTTTGACACATTGGCGATTCTCAGTTGTCGTGAAAATCTCAAGGTTTCAAATACGGACACAGGGGACCCAATCGACAGAAAAGTCGATCCAGTGCCGACCGACAAGAATAGTGTGATCGGGTGGAATCACCTACACTCGATCACATGCCTCTGTCGAGCCGACCTATCTCCGGCTTCTAATCAATTTTTAACTGTGTCATAATGACCCTTGCAGATTAGCTCGGTCGAAAGGTCGTTTCCTGGTCAAATTCTCGAGTCTGATGCATTAGAATCTCTTACCGACTTCACCTGATAGACTGGTTTTCACATGAGTGGCCAACTCAAGGAAATGAACTATATGTGTGCAGATGAAATGCCCGTCTCAATTTACTAAAAATAAAATTGGAAAAATCGGGATGTCACAAAATGAACCTAAACAACTACTCTCTCCAATCTGTCTTTGAGCATTGAAATCCAAATGATCAGCCTAAGCATTTCATTGTAATGCTAGATATAATATGCAACCATGAAATTCATCCAACACAAGGCAACATAGCCTTGGTTCTTACCTTCAAACACAAAAAGAAGTTCTTGAAAGTCGCTACAGTCCTTCAGTGTTTCCTCTGTAAGTTTCTCAACTATAGTCCCTCTCTATCAAAAGAGATAGCTCTCATGGTGATTTTAGATGAGCTCATAGTTCCTTAGCATAATCCAAAGAAATTTACCGTCGGATCGCTCGCTCGAGCGAGCAGAGCATTACTGCTTTGCTCCCAATGCTCGCTCGAGCGAGCAAAGCAACAGGCAAATCAGCGAGCTCGCTCCAGCGAGCAAAGTAGCGACGCTCGCTTGAGTGAGTAGAGTGTTGCTGCTCTTCTCACGATTTGCTCGCTCGAGCGAGCAGAGCAACGACGCTGCTCTACTCGCGACGCTCGCTTGAGCGAGCAAAGCAGCCACACTCGCTCAAGCGAGCAGACGCTGCCGCAGATTTGGGCAAGCAACGCTCGCTCAGGGCTCAAGCGCGAGGGCTCGCTCAAGCGAGCGTCTTGCAGATCTAGGCAAGCGTTGGCTCAAGCGAGCCATCACGCTCGAGCCCCGAGCAGCCATCGCTCAAATCTGCGAAGAGTGGCTCTCGCCGAAGCCCTCGTCAAACGGTGAAGGAGGAGCAGCAGCCAATGAAGGATGAAACTTACCTCAAATTAGAAGCTTCAACCGATGAAAGAGCAGCAGCTGTCGGCGCCGAAGAGAATGACGAGTTGGGAGGCGCCAAAGAGGATGACAGTGGAGAACCTGTGAGAGACACCAGAAAAGGGAGGGACTTGAGACAGAGATCGAGCAAGTGAACGACAGAGGGTACGAAAGCAAGAAATAAAAAAGAAACAAGTTTTTTGTGTTTTTGTTCTTTTAATTCTTCAAAAATTGTTTCGAAACAAAAAAAAAAAAAGTTTTTCTTGTTTCTCATTTCTATTCCAATTTTGTTCCCGAAACAAAAAAAAAAAAAAAAAATTGGAACAAAGACGCAAACAAACGTGTTTTTGTTCATTTTTTTGTTCTCGGAAACAAAAAAACAAAATTTTTGTTCTCGGGAACAAAAAAACAAAATTTTTGTTCATAAACAGAAAAAAAGAATACAAACAAACACATCCTAACTTGTCGTTCTATTTCCAATTGGCATGTTGTTACGTTTACAAGTAAAAAGGCCGGTACCAGTTGTCCCTTGATCATTGATGTGGATAATTTTTTAATGATTTATTATTTTTTCCTCTGTTCTCGCCAGCCCTCGTTAGCTAGCCGGCCCTCGCCTCTTGTCAACAACTAGCCCAAGGAAGAGAAAGAAGGGAAAAATAATAATAATAATAAAAAAAGAGAAGTTGAATTGGTAATTTTCCCGAGTAGGAAAGCCAATAGCATCCTTTGAAATGAATTCCTTATCATCAGTGGTATTGACATGGTATCATTTCACCACGAACTTTTAGCTGCTCCAATACATCTAGTCAGCACGCACGAGCGCGGTTGCAATTTATTTTGCTTTTACTATTTTTGTACAATAAGGCATGCTTGAGATATAAAATTTGATTTATGAAGTTGAATTACATCACACACAGAGAGAGAGAGAGAGAGAGAGAGAGAGAGAGAGAGAGCGAGAGAGAGAGAGAGAGAGGGGGGGGGGGAGGGGGAGGGGGAGGGGGAGAGAGAGAGGGAGAGCGAGAGGGAGAGAGAGAGAGAGAGAGAGGGAGAGGGAGAGAGAGAGAGAGAGAGGGAGAGAGTATGCTCATGCTCTTTTCTCCACCTTCTTCTTCTTCTTCTTCTTCAATCCACCAAGCCACTCATCCTTCCAAGAAATGGGCCGAGCTCCAGCGCCTCTCCCTGCAAACCTCACCTTCCTCACTCTCCTCCTCCTTTTCCTCCCTCTCATCTCGCCGTTACAGTCCCTCAAAATGCAAGATCTCCAATTCAGCCCCTTCAATCCCTCCTACTGTCACACCCCAAAACTACAAAGAATAGAGATGACATGGCCGTCCTTCCACACGAAGAACGCAGCCTCAAACACAACCAACAACCTGATATCAACTTATGTGTGTGTATATATATATCAAATCATATATATATCAGATAGACCAACAGATTAGTTGCAACATCAGAGTTTCTATGATCCACCAAAAAGAAATATACAAATAGAACTCAGACAAACCAACCACTAGCAAGGAAAGTGCACCACTTCCTTAGGCCATACCCAAAATAGAACTCCCCAAAATTTCCCACCGACGGCGCACTCGCTCTATTCACCGCTAACCGAAGAACCTGAAAAGATTAAAGGAGGAGTGGAATGAGCAACAACAGCTCAGTGAGTAGTACATATCTTCTAAGCAGATCGAACAACCACTATGCATGCATACAAAGCAATACCAAACTTTATAACGCCAATTCAATATATAAAATACATATTGAATCATAAAAGAGTTATTTAATATCATCAAAGCTTTATACTAATATGGAAAACTCATTTAAATCACCATCAAAAGTCAAATATCAATGGTCAAGTCCATTGAATAATCTCCATCAAATATCACATATCAATGGTCAATCCATTGATTAATCTATTGTTCAATATTCCACCATGGTCACGACACAACGCCTTGTGACAAGGCAACCAAGTTTTTCCCCTTGGCAAGGTCTCCACCTACAAAGCCGATGACTGGGCCCAGAAGGATATCCTAAACCTGGTATGCATACCCCAAAAACCCCTCATTGGGTTCACAGTCATATTGAGCATAAATGATTATTCTCCAATACCAGAAATCCAATCCATAAATCAATATCTTAAATCAAACAAATAATATTTGCATCATAGCCTATCATCCATTTCATATCAATTTCTCAAATCATCATAAACTTTTCCATCAATCGGTCGCAAAGCAATTTCATATTTATATTTCTCCACTTACTTTGTAAAACATGCTTTTCAAACATTCATAACCAACCAAAGAGTAGCAATGGCTCGATCTAGCTTTTATGCAATAAAAATGCTCGCCTCAATTCAATATATACATATATACTTCAAGACATGAATTTTTCAAAACCAAAGAAGATATAGTAACACTCACCTCGTCGTCTACAACCAAACGACGAACGATACTCGTATCGTCAAATTCACAGCCCTATCAAATAACGAGGAATAATGTTAAAATCTAATAAAACTCTTATCTTAACTACAAAAATTACTAACTTATGCCTTAACTCTAACAAAAGGACTTCTACGCGCTAACAAAACGCAACACGAAATTTAAACGCAAAACTTGATCACGCCCTAACTTCCTCCTCCGAACCCCGATCCAAACGAATTTATAGTCAATAGAGAGCCCTTGACACATATTACAAGAATCTCAACTTCACCATCTCAAAATCAAGCCGAAAGGTGACGAAATATAGGCCCGAAGCTGCTGGACGCTACTGTTCACTGTGCGCGGGAAACTTTGAAATTTTGTTCCGGACAAACCACAAGCTCAAATCACGATCCGTAAAATCCCATGGCTCCACAACACCCTCAATTATCATTCCTATTAAAATGCGCGGCTCAACGACTCCAAAATCGGACTTCGCCACTTGATTTTCCAACAATTCCGAATTTGAACCTAAACCCAAAAATTACTTCAATCGGACAAACGAGGGGCCTAATCTCTTACCGGGTGCCGTGTTATGGAGTCGAGTCGGCTTGGCGTGCACATGCCAAAATCCCTTTTCTTTCTTCCCCTTTCTCTTCTTCTCCTTTCTTCTTTTTCTTCTCCTTCTTTTCTTTCTGCCCGAACGTGGGCTTTCTTTCCCTTTTATCTCTCCCCCTTTTTCTGTTTTCTTTTTCTTTCTTTATTTAAAGTGGGTCCCACCACCTTTTTTTTTTTTTCTTTCTTCTCTCTTTCCTCCTTTCCCCCGAATGTTCTCGGTGCCTCCTCATCATTCTTCTTCTTTTCTTTGACTTTTCAACATTCTTTTTTCTTCTTTTGGGCCCACAAGCCTAATATTACACTTTCTGGCTCTTAGTTAAAGATACGTTAGGCAAAAATTTTGTCTAAACTCGTTCCACAGCCGAAGGGATGAACACAGCTCAACGAAAAACACATGAGGTGCATATTGTCTTAAATGGGTCTAGTGAAACCACTTTTTGAAATATGACTGAACCTATAAATTAAGATTGAGTCTAGACGATACATGTTTGCCAGATATGGTGCAGTGACAATGCACATGTTTAGTTTTCTTATTCCTCTCTGTGAAGCTCCCTTTTTAGAACTGAAACCTCTAAGAATCCATTTACAGTATGTACACTACATTTCCGCTGACTAAACATACGTATTGGACCACCCTGATGAAATAATAGTCATGAGATACGGTCAACTGCCGCAACAGAACTTGGCTTTCTGGTCAAGCATCAAATCTTAGGATTTAACTTAATTTGAGACATCGTTGGATTGCTTGCATGCTCATCACTTCTCTCCTCAATTCGTTGCAGATGAAAGTAATTCGTATCCACAAGATTCATATATCTTATAAATTTGCAAGGGCACAGTCAATGTTAATTCTTGTCAGTACAGATAGGAAGCAAGCTTTTCAAACGATAGATTTTGGCATTCTTGTCGTTATCTGACTTCGTTCTTGGAAGCAACAGAAACGAAGAAAAGCAGAAAGAGACGCGCCTAATCCATCTGAGAAAGCAACTTGTCATTCTGCATTTCGATTGCAATAATGTTGCGTATACAAGTGAAAGGCTACAGGCAAAGTTAAGATTGCCTCCAATTAGAAATGTTTCTCAAGAATGGG
This sequence comes from Eucalyptus sp. ANBG9806169, assembly GCA_014182395.1. Lineage (NCBI taxonomy): Eukaryota > Viridiplantae > Streptophyta > Magnoliopsida > Myrtales > Myrtaceae > Eucalyptus > Eucalyptus sp. ANBG9806169. The sequence goes on along the minus strand of CM024581.1, from coordinate 25,891,016 downwards.
GAAGCTGATAGCATCCAATGAAATGAATTCCTTATTATCGGCAGGGAACTTTGCAACTTATTGACATGGTATCATTTCACTGTGAACTTTCAGCTGCTTCAGCACATCTGCTCAGGATGTAGCATGCACGAGCGCGAGAGCTTCACCTGCGTGAAGTTTCTTGGAGAACCATAGTTTCCTATAATCTTCATAAGTAATAGGAGCAAAGAGACGCGGGTGCTCGGAGTCAACAAATTTTTGAGGTGCTTCAACAACTTCCTCCTTTGGTCCCAGAAGAAACGTAGCAATTGACACTCGGATTGTCGCTTCTTTGCACTGAACTCGATGCCTTACGTTGCACCACCTTCCATTGCTCCATACCTAACAACACAAAAACATCAAACGAAAAATCTGAGAAAATCTGTAAGAGAAATTTGCAGTTCGACCTCATTGGTTATGATTATGAGATACGATATTACATCTCATATTGGAATCACCTAAATTTTAGCTGTAATAATCAGTGCTTATGGCTTTCATTTGCAGGTAAAGATCTGATTATTGAATTTCTTACACCTGTTATTATCTCTAAATTAGACCTGCATACAAACAACCGTGAAAAAAGGGATAAAGGGCTCTTTTTTAAGCAAACATAACGGTTTCGTTTTCTTCAATTTTGCCAGCACGATGGAGGGACCATGTAATTTTGCCAATTCCTTTCTTTTTTCTTTTCGAGATCTTTGATGGAATCATCATAGAAATGATGAAGTGCCTACCGTTGCCATATCTCCAAGATTGACGAGGAATGTGCCAGTCCAGGGACCAACTGGAATGAAGGAACCGGACGAGTCCATTACTTCAAGACCACCGACGTTCTCGTCATCTTGAAGAATGGTCAGGAATCCTGAGTCGGTGTGTATTTGCACCCCTGAAGACCCGACAGTTTCAGGAGTGAAATTGTATTTGTTGATCCTGAATTGGCAGGGCCATTCCATGAACAATTCACTGTCTAGTCCCATGCTTTCAGCCATCTTTGCAGCAATGTCCATGACGAGTTCATGTATTCCTTGGGCATAGTTCTCTATTACTTCTCTAAAGAAGGTTTTTTAAAAATTAAAAAAAACACTGTTCATACAGATTGACAAAACCATATATTGGTTCACCAGTTTCTGTAAATAAGCTGTAAAACCATCTAAGTAACACAATCATTGAGAGCTGAGATATACTGAACAGCAAACCACGCTACCAAATCACCAAAGAAAAATGACGGGATGTCTATGACTAGCCAATGAATTTATCCTAAACCCCAACTGTCAATGTGATTTCAAAACATTATGTTGACTGATAACTCCAGATAAGCCCTGATGGCAACCAATTTGAGGGGCATAGCAATAAAAACCATCATAATCTACAATCAAGACACTGATGAGAACTGTTCTCCTGAGTCCTAGAGACCATCTATACAAGTTGAATCAACGTGAAAGGCATTCAAGAATATATCAACTTTTTAGTCCACTTGGTCTAGAGATAAAAAGAGAGAGTTAATCAACTTCTTACGCCCGAAACGGGGGTGTAGAGTACGAGGAAGAGCACCTTTGGTGAGGGGATGCATCCAATTGAGAACAAAAGGCTTGGACAGCTTGAGGTGAGCCCATATCATAGAGCCCCAGAGCCTCATACAGAGGATTCTTCTCGCTGGGTGCCATGTACCCACTTCCCGCTATCACATCTGTGTTCCTTTTCTTGATCTCGAAGGGAAGATCAAGCAGAGACCTCACTACTGCCTTCATCTCTGACATCAACTCCAATGGAACCTTGTGGTTCACTATCCTGAAGCACCCCCAAACCTCACATGCCTCCCTCAGTTTCTGATATTGCCCTGGAAAATCCTGAATGTCAATTGCAGGAACCCCTCCCTCCACCATTTTTCTTCCCTCTGTCTCTCTCTGCTTTCTCTTACAACAAAAGTGTCTTCTTCTTTGCTGTGAGTCTTTTCTTTTCGGATCTTCCCTATTTAAAGGATCAAAACTGGATCGACCCCAGCTAGGCAATTGGGAAATTCGACACGGTTCTTGCTTTGGTTGCCGTTTCGGGCGACATGCGGGGCCCATCTTCTGAATCTCGATTGGTGTTCATGCGACCTAGACGCATTATCGAGGATGCGAGGGGGCTTGCGTGTTTCATTCCTTTACAAATGTTAGGCCAAAGCCTGGTCGGTGACGTGATGCATTGTGTGACAGTCTCGTCCACTCTAACACCTCTACTTGTCCACACAATCTCGTCCACTCTAACACCTCTACTTGTCGTTTCTTTATTTAAACTGGGTCCATCACATTTTCTTTGACCTAGTAAAAAGTTTCACAAATATTACATTCTACCCTCCTTAAAAGAAATTTCGTTCTCGAAATTTGAATAAATCTTAAGTTGCCTTAATCATCAAACAAATGTGGGTATTTGCACCTCGCCTCTTCCTCGAGCTCCCAATCTCCATTGCCAACCCATGGATCAATTTTTCCATCTTGACGATAGAAAATATGTGCACGTGAATTTGATTTGAGGACGCTTCTGAAGTGATTCATAGATTGCTTTCTTTGAGCATGTGGGAGTAGCACCATGATCCACGAATGAGCAGCTCAAGGGCTCATTGCCTATTCAGATACAATTCGGCCTATACCAGCTATGAAAAAGAAAGAACATAACCCATCAAAACAGGGGTTGGTGTCATCAAGATAATAGATGCCGGCTTGTATGCCAGCACGAATCGAAATGAGAAAATGCAATCCCTGTTCTGATACACAACATCACGGCACTGTCCTTTCTTTTGTTCAAAAGGACCTGTAAGATGTCCAAGATCTAGAACCTCTTTCAAGTTATAGGAATCTTGTTAAAAAATGAAGTGACAATAAAAGGACTGAAAAAGCAAGTCGCAAGGATGTTCGATGCATCCATTAGATTTTACATTCAGACAATTGCTCTGAGTACCAATAAATCACATATCTCCTACATATTATAGAACCGATCCTCCTAGTGTGAACTAAGTATGTGTGACAATCATTGAAGGCAACTCAAAAACAATCTTTTTAATAATAAATACATTTATGGTCCCGCCATCCTTAAGTACAGAATTTTCACCAACTAAATTCTACCGACAACCAGCTAGCTTCTAGATATGCAATTGGAAAATTTAATGAATATATACACAATATTCTTGACTATACAGATCATCTTTAGGCTAGTCAAAAGCCACCCGTGATGGCGCCGAAATTGCTGTGAGATGCTTTTGCAAGAGGCAGTCGGCTTAACTGGTCACTGAACGTGGCCGACAACCAACAAAGTAACCTTCCAGTGGCTCGTGATTAATATCTGGTAATCTGCAGGATAGGTCGTTTCCCATATGTTGTTCTTACAAATCCCATCATAAACCATTACAGGGAATGACGACCATCAGTCCGTTCTCTCGAAGGTCTTTCTTCTTGAATCTCTTCAAGATCTTCACAATCTCCTTTCTTCCCAGCTTGCTCCTTCCAGTAAGCAACTACTTTCTTCAAACGGATAACCTCTTTTGACGAGACGTTCTTGCTTGGATCATTCACAATTGACCTAACTCTTGACGCATACCTGGACACGCGTATTTAAGGAATATTGCTGTCAGATAGTTTTTTTTTTTTTTCCTTTTTTGGGGTCATGATATTGTAAGTTCAAAACGGGACACAACAAACCAAGCCAATGGTCTATACAGGTGATGGAAACAAACTAACAATCCATTGCAATCATGATCACCAATAATGGCTCAGGCATCTACATATAACAATTGCATACACTCGGCTCTTACTAGAAAGGACAATTCGCTAAATAGATATTTCATAAATAAGCAACCATCTAAAGAGAGCGAAAAATAAGGACTTACATCAAAGAATTGTATGTCTCGTCCAAATTTGACCCGGCAGGTGACACATTGACAAACATAAGTGTCTTTGCATTACCCCCAAGTGAGTCGCGAACCACATCGGCCTCAACATCAACTCAGTCCGGTCGCACCAGACCGTCTCGCCGGGCGAACCTAGGCTTCCACCTCGCTCCGAACGGCACCATATACTTCCACATCTGGATCGAATACAATGGTGGTCGGAAGATCCCGGAGGTCTACATGGCGAGGACCAGTCCACCCCAACGAAGCCCAAGCCGGCATATCCAATCATGACGGAGACCCTTAACATTAGTGAGGTGGTGAGCCAGAACTCCTACTTCGGATTCGCCGCGTCGACCGGGGAGAACGTGGAGCTTAACAACGTTCTGCTTTGGAACCTGACGGTGGAGTTGCCGAAGGGCATGCCGGCGGGGCTGGTGATCGGGATCCCGGCGGCGGTGGTGGTGCTGCTCGGGGCGGTGGCGATGGGCATCTGGGTGAGGTGGCGGAGGGGGGCGGCGAGTGACCCGAACATTCTGGGGATGCTGAAAAGCCTGCCGGGGACGCCAAGGGAGTTCAAGTTCAAGGATCTGAAGAGGGCGACGGGAAACTTTGACGAGAGGAACAAGCTGGGGCAGGGAGGGTTCGGGGTGGTGTACAAGGGGATGCTGGCGACGGAGAACCGGCAGGTGGCGGTGAAGAAGTTCTCAAGGGACGATCTAAAGAGCAAGGACGACTTCTGGCGGAGCTTACGATCATCAACCGCCCGCGCCACCGGCATCTCGTCCCCTTGCTCGGTGAGTTTGATTTCTTGTTAAACTTTCTCTTTTTCTATTCTTTTTCAATTCCCTGTTTTTATCTTTTATTTTGATGCGTGTTTTTTTTTTTTTTTTTTAATTGAAAGTTGACCGAGTGCACATTTAAAACAAAAGCTGCTTATCTCAAATAGCGAAGCTATTTAGTGAACGTATCTTCATTAAGGTTTTGAAATCCACTCCTTAATTTTTATCATTTATCGTGAAATTTATGGGTTTTTTTTTTTTTTGGGTGGTTTGGGGAGGGGGGTGGGGAATGTCACGCCCCGAACCCCGAGTGCGCGCACATCCCACTGCAGTCGATCAAAAATGCGACATCCCAGGATACGTTGCCGACCCATTCATTTTATTACGCATGCGGAAGCGAAACAAATCCCCTGACAACATTTAACTTGGGATAGAAAAACAAGCAATCAATCACAATACCAAACAGTCAATTATAAACACATAGGTTTAAATACAACACTGCACTGTCTACAAAATAGACCGGCTCTACAAAAAGGGAACTATCCTAAGACCATCTAACAGGACACGTTCACCGATCCTTCAGTTCCACCTTTCCAGACTCCATGGCTTCGAGTCCTCCTCGACCGCCATCTAGGGACCTGAAATTTTGGCCCACAACGGGATGAAACATCGTCTCAGCAAGTTCAACCCCCTAAACCCCTATTAGAAAGAAAATATACCCTGGGTGGCCTAGCAACATCACACAGACGACTTACCTCGTCTTAATTCCTCCCTACAGGTTAGCACAATTTATATCACACAAACTTAGGTAATAATAAGAATTCAAACAATTGGAAAGCCAACACTTTCATAGGAACCACAATCGCACTTGGCATGCATTCCAATTATTATTCACTGCCACACAAGGGCATGGCCTACTCGCAGTTCGACTATCAACTGACAATAATGCCAAGCATCGCCTCCCCCCTTGGAGCGCGACTTCGTCACTACGTCGACGGCATTCCCGAAAGAGCATAGGTCCAGTTGGCCTTGCCTCTACTGCAACCCGAGCCACGTCACTACACTAACGGCAATCCACAAAGAATACAGGTTCAGTTGGCTTAGACACTACTGTGACCCGAGTCTTTCAACCACCACACGACAAATCAATATTGACCTCCGGACACTCCGCATTTCATTCGTATACTCCAATTACAATAATAATCCTTAACAATCCAATTTTTGCATCAAAACCCAACACTTGAATTTTTATGAATAAAATCCATATTTATCACAATCAACACTCAATTTGCCGCATCCATTCATCAAATTCAAATTCTAAATGCACAGTAACAATCAGCACGAAATTTTAAGCAATTGAGGTCATAAATATTTTTTCGATTTTTTTATAAATAAATAATATTTTAATAATTTCGGAATATAATATATTATTAAATTCCAGAATTTCGAAACATTTAAGTAAATAAAAAATAAAACCCATTATGTCACATCAATGCTTATATTAAAAATAAACATACTTAACTTTAAACTAAACACACTTTAACTTAATTAAACACCATAATATAATCATCAATCAAATAAACTAATCTAACCACATAAACTCACTTAACTTAGACTAAGTACACTTAGGGCATCATTAACCATCTAATCAAGATTTAGTGAGCTAAACTCACCCGATTAGCGAGCCGAGCGAACCAAAACGACGAGATCGACGCGAGGATTGACTTTCCTGAAAGCAAGCCGAGCATCCAGGCTCGGGAAGGCGGCCAAAACGGGCCAAAACCAAGCTGCCATACCCATTTTCTTGGCCGCTGGTTGAGGGTCGAAGGAGGCTACTCGGTGGCTATTTGGGCGCGGAACTGGCGGTGAAGGGTGACGGTAGCTCGTGCGAAGACCGGTGACGGCGATGGAGGCTCCGGCGAACGGCGAACAACCAAGGATAGCAGGTGGACGACGAGGCTTGGTCGCGCAAGCAGAGAGGCAAGCGGCGCGGGCTTCGCGCACGGACGGGCGGCTACTAGCGTCGAGCTCCGGCGACGGTGGCGGCAACGAGTAGGCTGCGAGCCGGCGAGGGGGCGTGTGGGCTGGCCGATTCTGGTCCACACGTTGCTTCCTCCTTCCTCTTCCCTCCCCCCCCTCTCTCTCTCTCTCTCTTCCCAAGGTTGAAGAAGAAGTTGGTTCAATCTCCACTCTCCACTTGTCCACATCCTAGCCATTCTTGTCCCACACCATGACATCACCAAGTGATGTCATACTCCACTATCTCAATTTCTCCCACAACATCTTCTAATAGGTTCAATTTCATTTTCCGTCGTGGCATGAAATCTTGTACACTAAATTCTTCAATTCCAATCAATTATCTCCCAATTGAGTCCAATTGAAGTCCATAAAATTAATCTAATGTTACCACACTTAAATTCACATAATCACTTGACCATAAAATCAACTTAGATTCCAAAAGCACGACCAAAAGTGAGCCTCCCAATTTTCCGAATCAAATTAGCCATAATTTGATTATTTTGCTGAAAAACTCGGTTTGCGTAAAAAAATCCTCTAAAGATGAGTCAACGATCCTAAAATGATTTGTGACACACTAGGACTTCCAATTTCTGAATTCGATCTCAATTTCACGATTAATTTCACTCTGGCACAATATTAACGCGTCCTGATCTACCGGGTAGTTTTTAGAAATTTTCGTGCATTTGACTTGTGGTTGATCAATTCAAGCCACAATGTACATCTTTGACACATTGCCGACTCTCGATTGTCGGGATAATCTCAAGGTTTCAAATACGGACACAGGGTACCCAAACGACAGAAAAGTCGACCCAATGCCGCTCGACAAGAATTGTGCGATCTAGTGGAATCACCCACACTCGATCACATGCCTCTGTCGAGTCGACCTATCTCCAGTCTCTAATTGATTTTTAATTGTGTCATAATAATCATTGCAGATTAACTCGGTCAAAAAGTCGTTTCCTGGTCAAATTCTCGAGTCCGATGCATTAGAATTTCTTAATGGCTTCACCCGATAGACTAGTTATCCCATGAGTGATCAATTCAGGGAAAAGAACTATATGTGTGCAGATGAAATGCCCATTTCAATTTATTAAAAATAGAATTGGAAATTCGGGATGTTACAACCCTTCCCCTCTTATAAAAATTGCGTCCTCGAAATTTAAACCTTCACCAATTCTTAAATACAAAGATGGGGGTATTGTATTCTCATCGAATATTCTCTTTCCCCGGTTGCACTTTTTGTACTGCGATGTTGCCAGATCACTTTCAAACTTGTCCAAACCATTACGGATTCAAAATGATGAACACTTGTCCACTTTTGCGAAAATAAAAGCTGCAAAAATTTGGTTCTTTTTATCTTTTTTATTTTTCCCTTTTTCCACTAAGCGACTAACTGCCACATCGGGGATCCGAACTCCCGACTTCAAACCCCTTTCTTCATTCCCAGGTACCTCTCGGCCAAAGTTACCGACAGTGTTTCGAATTGCTTTATTTATCCATTTAAAGTCAAAATCCTCCTTTGAACCCAAATTTCGATGGATCCCAATTTAAATTCTCTTTCATCTTCCCTTCTTTAACAAAACACGATGTCCCTATCATAGGCGACATTTAAGAAAAAATATATTTCCCCCACTTGAAATTCCAAAGGTCTGCGATATTAATCTGTGAAGCTAAGCTAGCAATTCTGAGTGGCCTCAAGTCTGTCTCTAATAACTGCAATTGAATCACTGAGTTTTGAACCAACTCTGGACCTGCGATTTTCTATTCTCTAATCTCACCACGACCAACTGAAATTCTGAACACTCTGCTCTACTCTGCTTCGAAAGAACCATTTGACTGTTCTATTGAAACTAGGAACCAACTGAAAACTCTGCCGGCTACTGTCCCTGTAAGTGAACTCAACGAGAAGGATTTCTTCCTTTCCACTTCATTTGAAAACCAACCCACATGTTCTCAACCTGTCCTCAAAGATCCGAATCGTCCTTTAAAACTTGTCATCCGTCTGAAGATGATAATCCGTACTATACTGCAGTTTCATTCCCAAAACACTTTGCAACTCTTCCAGAAGATAGCCACGAATTTCAGTCTCGATTTGAAGAAATCATCATCGGCACTCAAAATAGGCAAACTCTCTAACGCATGTACAACTCAGCGTGCTTGTCCAAATCAAGGTTCTTTCGTACTGCAATGAAGTGAGTCGACTTTGTCAGTCTGTCGACCACTGTCCAAATCGAATCATTTCCTTTTTGACTCCTTGGTAACCCAGTCACGAAGTCCATCGTGATATGCTCCCATTTCCACTCAGGAATCTCGAGAAGTTACAAAAATCCTCTCAGTTCATAGTGTTGGGTTTTGACCTGCTGACACATCCAACACTTAGCGACATGCTTGGCGATGTCCGCTTTCATACCAGACCACTAGCAGTGTCGATGCAAATTCAGATACATCTTGGTACTACTAGGATGAATGATGTAACTACTATTTTGACAAGATCTCTTCTTTAAGTGCTACATCGTCAGGTACATACAATCGTCCTCGGAACTTTAGTGTTCCGTCATCAAAGTCTGGAAGTGAGGCTTCTCTCTTTTCTGTATTTGCTTGCACGACTTTCTGAATCTCTGAATCTGACCACTGAAGCGTTCTGATTCTGATTTGCACATCCAACTCAATTCTGAAGATGGCCATAAGAGTCTAAAGGTGGCCTACCTCAATTTCAAAACCCGAGTCTTGTGCCTTCTCAATTAAAATCCATTCCTTGAGTACCATCTACGCTACTGAGTGACTTCCAACTTAAGACACCTGCGACCTTATTCGCCTCTCTCTTCTTCTTTCTCTTCTTCTTCTTGAAATACCAAAAATCACCATCCTAGTATTTACAAAGTTCCAACTAGCGACGTTGTCTCATATTCAATTCTTTCTAAGAGAATGAATACTGAAGGCTATGTTGATTAGTGAAGATCCATGATCTTTCTCCACACAACTAACATCTCCAAATTTTCAGTGCGAAGATTAAAGTTGCGAGTTCTAAGTCATGCGTCGAGTAATTTTGCTCATGGGGTCTCAATTGACGAGGTGTGTATGCAACAACCCTGCCATGCTGCGTCAACACGCAACCCAATCCTTTAAACAGCACATCACTGTAGATCTCAAATCCTACTAGACCAGATGGGATAGTAAACACAGGTGTAGTAGTTAGCTTTTGCTTAAGCTCTTGGGAACTACTCTCGCACTTATCTAACCACACAACTTTTCTTCCTTCATCAAAAGTCTTGTCAACAGCGATGCTAACACTGAAAACCCGTCTACGAACTGTCTGTAATACTCTGCTAAACTTAGAAAACTTCTAACCTCTGTCGTTGTAGTCAATCTTGGCCAATTGTTCACTGCTTCAATCTTGGACGGGGTCCACGAAGATTCCTTCTCCTGAAATCACACGACTTAGGAAAGCCACACGAGTTAACCAAAACTCGCACTTACTGAACTTGGCATACAGCTCGTGATCTCTCAAAGTCTGAAGCACTATCTTTAGGTGTTTTTCATGATCTTCAGTACTCCCCGAGCACACTAGAATGTCGTCAATGAAAACGATTACGAACTGATCCAAGTACTCCCTAAACACACGGTTCATCAAATCCACGAAAGCAGCTAGAGCATCTTTCAAACCAAACGGCATTACAATAAACTCATAATGGTCATATTGAGTGCGAAACACTAACTTTGGTATAACCTCATTTCCAATCCCCAGCTGATGACACCTTGTCCTCAAGTCGATCTTAGAGAATCTCAATACTCTTGGAAGCTGATCGAATAAGTCATCGACCCTCGGCAATAAATACTTGTTCTTGATTGTTATCTGATTGAGTTATTGATAGTCGATGCATAGGTGCAATGAACCATATTCTTCTTCACGAACAGGATCGGTGCTCCCTAAGGTGGTGCATTAGGGCGTATGAATCCCCTTCCCAACAATTCATGTAGCTGCACTTTCACTTTCGATTCTTTCAACCCTAACAACGTCATCCAGTATGGAGTCTTAGAGATTGCTTCTGTTCAGGGTGCTAATTCGATTGCGAACTCTATTTCTCTTTCTGACAACAAACTTGACACTTCTTCAGGAATTACCCCAGAAAACTTCAGTACCACGATTATGTTCTCCATATTCAGCTCCTCAACTAACGCATCCATTACAATTGCCATGTAGATTCGGTAACCAACAACCAAAACCAAGTCATCTTCAGTGATGAATGACAAGGAGTGCAGGTCCTCTTCGACTTTCGGTAATTCTAAACTTTTGCACACTAATTAAACAAACCGAATTATATCACTACTACAATTCATAACCTCAGAAAATTCCTCGAGCCAAACCTTTTACAAAATAACTTCCAAATCATACTTAAACAAACCCTTCAAGTATAACTATAGTCAAAGATTCATCTTTTTATTACTTTATTATCACAACGAAAATTCTATAACCTCCACTCAAAATTCTGCTGCGCGACTCTGATAAAAACATTTCAAAAATATCATTCCCTTAATTTCTGCATGGTTGACTCATTCATGCTCCTCTAGCCATCCTAGTGGCGTCCTATCTGCAGTAACAGTATTTACGCTCTCCCAGACTTACGCAGACAGTTCCTAACTTGACGGTCGTGCTGGCCACATACAAAGCATGCTCCCGTTATACCGAAACACTTAATTGATTTATGTTTCCTTCCACAAACTCGACACACGATCAGTGAGTCCTCTACCTCCTGTCGGGTGACAACATGCACCCTTCCTTGCACTAGGGTTCTGTTCCAAGTACCCCACTAAATGTCCTGAAGCATGTCTCCCCTGTTTTGTTCTATTGATGACGATGACAGAAACAGCTGTGGTTCCATCTATCTGTACGAACAACCCTTGATCAAATGGCCATATTGGCGACCCTTATGACAAGTCTTTTCCCTCTTACAGCACGAGATAGATCCATGTCTTTTCTTACAGGCACAACACACATCAATCGAGTTAAGCACTGACTTTCCAATTCTACTCTGCCGGTTAGGTGAAAGGGGCACATTTCTTCTTACATCGGCCTTTCCTCCAATTGATTTCCATCTCTGCCTAAACTGAACTTTGACTTAGATACGGTGATTTTTTTCCTCGATCACAACTCCAGTTGAGCCTTAACAGGCGCAGCAACAATAACGGTTACAGCACTAGCGAAAAGCGACAACAGCAACAACGGCGGTTCGATCTTGATCTTGCTGGCCCAAAAAGCTTCCGAAGACTATCACGCCAAAACGATCCCCACAAGCTTAGGATCGCTAGGTGCTGCTACACTCTCAGTACCGACTTACAGCGGTACTCTTACAGAATTAAATGACCCCACAAACACACTACCAAACAGCTATCAACCACATGCATCAGCATAATAAAAGTCTTTCCTACTAACTATCCCATGACTCATTGCACCTTATCACTCCATACACAAACCATGCTCTGATACCACTTAAACAGAGATGTCACGCCTCGAACCCCGAGCGCGCGCACATCCCACTGCGGTCGATCAAAAATGCGACATCCCAGAATACGTTGCCGACCCATTCATTTTATTACGCATACGGAAGCGAAACAAATCCCCTGACAACATTTAACTTGGGATAGAAAAGCAGGCAATCAATCACAATACCAAACAGTCAATTATAAACACATAGGTTTAATACAACACTGCACTGTCTACAAAATAGACCGGCTCTACAAAAAGGGAACTATCCTAAGACCATCTAATAGGACACGTTCACCGATCCTTCAGTTCCACCTTTCCAGACTCCATGGCTTCGGGTCCTCCACGACCACCATCTAGGGACCTGAAATTTTGGCCCACAACGGGGTGAGACATCGTCTCAGCAAGTTCAACCCCCTAAACCCCTATTAGAAAGAAAATACACCCCTGGTGGCCTAGCCACATCACACAGACAACTTACCTCGTCTTAATTCCTCCCTGCAGGTTAGCACAATTTATATCACACAAACTCAAGTAATAATAAGAATTCAAACAATTGGAACGCCAACACTTTCATAGGAATCACAATCGCACTCGGCACACATTCCAATTATTATTCACTGCCACACAAGGGCATAGCCTACTCGCAGTTCGGCTATCAACTGAAAATAATTCCAAGCATTGCCTCCCCCCTTGGAGCGAGGCTTCATCACTATGTCGACGGCATTCCCGAAGGAGCATAAGTCCAGTTGGCCTAGCCTCTACTACGACCCGAGCCACGTCACTACACTGACGGCAATCCACAAAGAATACATGTCCAGTTGGCTTAGCCACTACTGCGACCGAGCCACGTCACTACACTGACGGCAATCCACAAAGAATACAAGTCCAATTGGCTTAGCCACTACTGCGACTCGAGTCTTTCAACCAGCACACGACAAATCAATATTAACCTCTGGACACTCCACATTTCATTCGCATACTCCAATTATAATAATAATAATCCTTAACAATCCAATTTTTGCATCAAAACCCAACACTTGAATTTTCCCTATTTATCACAATCAACACTCAATTTGCCACATCCATTCATCAAATTCAAATTCTAAATGCACAGTAACGATCAGCACGAAATTTTAAGCAATTGAGGTCAAAAATAATTTTTTCGATTTTTTTTATAAATAAATAATATTTTAATAATTTCGGAATATAATATATTATTAAATTCCAGAATTTCGAAACATTTAAGTAAATCAAAAATAAAACCCATTATGTCACATCAAGGCTTATATTAAAAATAAACCTACTTAACTTTAAACTAAACACACTTTAACTTAATTAAACACCCTAATCTAATCCTCAATCAAATAAACTAATCTAACCACATAAACTCACTTAACTTAGACTAAGCACACTTAGGGCATCATTAACCGTCTACTCAAGATTTAGTGAGCTAAACTCACCCGATTAGCGAGCCGAGCGAACCAAAACGACGGGATCGACGCGAGGATCAACTTTCCTGAAGGCGAGCCGAGCATCCGGGCTTAGGAAGGCGGCCAAAACTAGGCTGCCATACCCATTTTCTTAGCTGCTGGTTGAGGTCAAAGGAGGCTGCTTGGCGGCTAGTTAGGCGCGGAACCGACAGTGAAGGGCGGCGACCGGTGGCGGTTCACGGCGGCAATGGAGGCTCCGGCGGACGGCAAACGACCAAGGGCAGCGGGTGGACAACGAGGCTTGGTTGCGCGGGCGAAGAGGCAAGCGGCGCGGGCTTCACACACGAATGGGCGGCTACGGCATCGAGCCGGTGACGGTGGCGGCGACGAGCGGGCGGGGGGGCATGCGGGCTGGCCGGCTGGCGGTCCGCACGTTGCTTCCTCCTTCCTCCCCCCCCTCTCTCTCTCTCTCTTCCCAAGGTTGAAGAAGAAGTTGGTTCAATCTCCACCCTCCACTTGTCCACATCCTAGCCATTCTTGTCCCACACCATGACATCACCAAGTGATGTCATACTCCACTATCTCAATTTCTCCCACAACATCTCCTAATAGGTTCAATTTCATTTTCCGCCGTGGCATGAAATCTTGTACACTAAATTCTTCAATTCCAATCAATTCTCTCCCAATTGAGTCCAATTGAAGTCCATAAAATTAATCCAATGTTACCACACTTAAATTCACATAATCGCTTGACCATAAAATCAACTTAGATCCCAAAAGCACGACCAAAAGCGAGCCTTCCAATTTTCCGAACCGAATTAGCCATAATTTGATTATTTTGCTGAAAAACTCGGTTTGCATGAAAAATCTTCTGAAGATGAGTCAACGATCCTAAAATGATTTGTGACACACTAGGACTTCCAATTTTTGAATTCGATCTCAATTTCACGGTTAATTTCACTCTGGCATGATATTAGCGCGTTCTGATCTACTGAGTAGCTTTTAGAAATTTGTGGTTGATCAATTCAAGCCACAATGTACATCTTTGACACATTGGCAACTCTCGATTGTTGGGATAATCTCAATGTTTCAAACACGGACACAGGGTACCCAAATGACATAAAAGCCGACCCAATGCTGCTCGACAAGAATTGTGCGATCTGGTGGAATCACCCACACTCGTCACATGCCTTTATCGAGTCGACCTATCTCCGGTCTCTAATCGATTTTTAACTGTGCCGTAATGACCCTTGCATATTAACTCGGTCAAAAAGTCGTTTCCTAGTCAAATTCTCGAGTTCGATGCATTAGAATTTCTTAATGGCTTCACCCGATAGACTAGTTATTCCATGAGTGATCAGTTCAGGGAAAAGAACTATATTCATGTAGATGAAATGCCCATTTCAATTGATTGAAAATAGAATTGGAAATTCGGGATGTCACAGGGAATAGAGACATTGGAGATACAAATTAACTTTTCTTAAATGGCCAAATTATGGTTGCTTGGTAAGATAGAAATGGATGTTCCGCGTGGGCTCTTGGAGAGTATATTACGTTGGATTAGATTCCATTCAACATATTTTTTCAAGGGCCAGATAAATTTGGGAGGAAAGTTGATTCAATAACCATTATGAATAATCATGAATCTTTTTATATAATAAGAAATAAATAAAAAAATCCCGATGGTTGTACCTGAATCCCCGACATCCACTCTGGGGTCCATAGAGACCAAGCCTCAAACCCTGACCCCCGAACTTAGGTCTATCAAGGTGGGGTCAAGACCACGACACTAGTGCCATGGTCAAAATTTGTGATGAATGTGCATTTAAAGATTCTGGGACGGTTTGGTATAAGAGGGGTGAGTATGATCCATATGGAGAGTTTCCCCTTGGAATTGGAATCACTCATTAAGGACTGATTTCGAAAAATTGAAACCGCTCGTTGGTTTCCATGGAACCGGTCCCTAATCCTTACAAAATTGATGGCTTTGATGGTGAACATGACGGCAGGACCCACCACGTCTACCAGCATCACCGTTGCCCAGCTGTGCAAGAAGTTGCCTGCATTCTACAAATCCAAAAGATCACCGGACATATTCCCAAGAATCGTAGATGAAGCACCAATAGGAGAATCTCATATACCCAAATGAGCAAAAGAAGCAGAGGAGGGAGAGGTTACCAGCAAAAAGAGGGGGTACGTTCGTGGAGCAGACCATGCGGTCTAGCTCGACGAGGTTGAGAATCTCGAACTAAACTTCAACATAATTTAAAGCACCCTAGGTTAGAAATCAAATTTGCCAACAGCAGCAAAAAGAATGAGACTGTTGCTAGTCTACGACGTAGCGATAGAGTTGAAGGCAAGGCGAGAGCCTGATGCGAGACGTGAGATGATTAAGAGTCTACGATGTAGCAATAGAGTTGAAGGCGTCGTTGTGTGAGACTCTCACGGTGAGAGTGAGATGAGGTTACGGTTTGTTCCTTTTGTTTCTATTTTGGGGAATGTAAGGTAAATGGCAAAAGGCTAGTGAGAAAGACTCACTTTCTTTGAAAGTGAGCTGGATTTTTAAAAAATATATATATATACGAGTCCGGGTCAGCAGTTCTACACTTAGAACTGGGAATCAAATTAGTATTCACCAGTTTTGGTAAATTGGAACCGGGAATCAGATCATTCCGCATTAGAACTATCAGTTCTAGACCAACACTATTCGGTTCCGAATGATCCAAGTGTTTTGGATCCCTTTGTACATAGATATGGCATAACACACTGTCTAGTCAAATCAACGTTGTTTTGAGAAAATATCATTTATCATAATGTCAAGATGGCTAAATCAAATTCGAATAGAATAAATTTAAGAAAATGGTCACCTAACTTGAAAGTGTCATCTAGTCTACCAAAACTAGGGGTGTTTGGTTTTTGGTCTGGTCCGATCCCACCTCCAAATTGTGGGTTGGTTCAGCGGTGTTTCTAGCTCAGAGGTTAAAGAATTTTCAAAGGAAAAGGAGGTCCACTGGAACCAGTCGAATTCAAAAAAGAGAATGTCTCGAACCTCATGAGAGGTGAAGAAGACTCAAAAAAAAAAGAGGGGAAAGATCAAAAGAGGAGAAGAGGTATGAGCATCATTGAGTGAAAGGGAAAAATCAAGATAGGAGAGGAGACATACATGAGACATTTAAAAATAAAAATTAAAAAAATACATTTTCCCCCTTAAAATAAGAAACCGAATTACCTGAACGATAATTTCACTTTTAGGAATCGGGAACCACATCAACAATTCCAAAAACTAAACTAAATCAGCCGATTCAATTCGGCTGCTCCCAATTCGATTAGTCCACCCTGCTGGCTCCTAGCCAAAATCCATGTCAAGTTTTGGTGGGTGGGGTGGCAAAAGAACATGTTAGCTTCTACACGGTCCAAAGGTTCTATCACGAAGGCAGGGTTGGACGGTTAAGTGGGACCCAAATTAGATTGTTGCAGGGCCCCGGACCCGACGCCATATTTGAACGTGGAATAAAATGAAATAATTAATTTTTTTTTTTTGTCTTAATTGGTGTAGGCATGTTTGCTCCATTTATGCCCTCATTTTCGTTCATGTAAATTAATTAGAAAAAAAAAATGATTGCAAGATAGTCTTTAATTTTATAATTTATTATGAATCATACAAAAATGAACAATAAATAATTATAAATTATTATAAGGTCCATTCTTTTAAAAATTTGCAACTCACAATAAATTATTATTATCAAAGTAGCCTAAAAATTATTATATTAGCAAAATCCGAAAATTCATGTTGATGTTCGGATGGAGTGTTGTAACTTGGCATAGTACTTCATAATGTTGGAAATTCTTATTTTATCTAGTATTCTCATAATAATTTATACTTGAATATTTTAGCGAACAATAAAACATTTTTTGATGTGTCATTTTTTATAAGCGATATAAGCTATCATTATTAAAATATTTTTTTTAAATCATTCATTTTCTATAAAAGAAAACACTCTAAAAGTTGATGGGATGGGAGTAATCACCCTCTCCGTTTCTTTGACAGGGTGGTGCCAAAGGAAAAGGACACTGCTTTTGGTCTATGAGTACATGCCGAATGGGAGCCTCGATAGCCACATCTTTTGTGGCCCAGAGAAGCAGACTTTAGGGTGGAGCCACCGCTACAAGATCATCACCGGCGTCGCGTCCGCCCTCCACTACCTCCACGATGAGTATGACCAGAAGGTCCTCCACCGCGACCTCAAGGCCAGCAACATCATGCTTGACTCTGACTTCAACACTCGCCTTGGCGACTTCGGCCTCGCCCGCGCCATTGACAACGAGAAGAACTCCTACGCCGAGCTCGAGGGCATCCCAGGGACAGTCGGCTACATCGCCCCTAAGTGCTTCCTCATGGGCAAGGCCACCCGGGAATCCGACGTCTTCAGCTTCGGTGCTGTCATCCTCGAGGTGGTTTGCGGCCAGCGCCCATGCAGAAAGGCAGGGTTCAGCGGGTTCCCATTCTTGGTGGACTGAGTGTGGTCGCTCCACCGCGACGGGCGGATCCTAGAGGCAGTGGACGAGCGTTTGGGCGGGAACTACACAGTGGAAGAGGCCCGTCGGTTGCTGCTTCTCGGGTTGGCTTGCTCCCACCCGATCACCACCGAGAGGCCCAAGATGCCGATGATTGTGCAAATTCTTTCAGGGACAGTAGACGTGCCGCACGTCCCGCCTTTCAAGCCCGCATTCGTTTGGCCCTCGGCGAGCCCGCTGACCAAGGATGGAGATACCACGTATGTGACGCCGATGACAAGGTTCCGGTTCGGGTCGGGCTCGACTTCAAGATACGTGAACAAAGAAAGTGACACCGGGCATTGCAACAGCTCACCTGTGTGAGATGGAAAGATTGGAATTTTTCAAGTCTTTTAAAGTATCGATCATGCATGTTAGCAGATAAGTCGAGGCATTTAGAGTAAAGCTGCTACTTTTTCTCATATTGTTATTTATGAAGCACCCTCTAACTAAATTCTCGATAAAATCTGTATTGCGTAATATTATACTTCTTGACGTGCAGACATCATATTAAGAAGATAAATTGAATTATGTTCTTTTTATTTTTTCTTGACAGGTTAAAAAGTTAAGAGAACTAGCACACCTACTCTTCCAAATATTATCATAAGGGTTCTATACTAGCTCAGAAATGTTCAATTTGAGCTAAAACTACTCAACTAAATTGTCAATGTTGTCAATGCATAAATCCTCGTGTCCCTTCAACTCATTCGTCATGCTCTCTCGCTGAAGGCGAGCTCCCCTCCACCCGACGGTGGTTTCTCCTCTCGCTGAAGGTGAGATCTCTTCCATCCCCTTCTGGAGATTGCTCCTACGTCTCCTCTCGTGAGAAATGGTTGTTGATATAGCCTCTCCACCTGATTAGATCCAAACTTTTTTCTCTCTTGAACCCTAAATTGAGCAAATCAGTTCTGAAACCCTAACTTGTTTAGTCCAGCCTTTCCAGAGAAATCGATCCAAAACCTGCAGAGCTCCCTTCATTTCCAAACCAGACACAGCATCCAATCCTAACCCTAACCTTCTTGCCCAACCAACACCCCCGCATCACCTTAGTCAGTTGGGGCACAACTCGGTTCAGCCATGGAGGACAACCAGGAAAATCATCTCCAAATGCTAGCTCTTTGTAAACGGATGGGAGATCTATGGGCAGCGAATGATGGCTGCATCCCTGAGGTACACAAAGAGGCTGGTGAGTATCTGTTATATGGAAAATTGTTCTCGAACCCAAATGTTAATTTCCAAGCATTCTGGGCTACAATGAAAAGGGCTTGGAAGTTAGAAGAGGTCAGATGCGAGGTCATTGAATCAGGTTTCTTTGTATTTGTCACGACCAATTTTTTAGGGTGTGCACCACCTAGGATTTGGCTAATGGATTATTAAGCCTAGACTTAACTCAGGCTCTCCCAAGTCCATACCAATTCGCGACTTAGGTTCAAATTTTTAAACATGCAAATAGATTTTATCTAGGAGTCGCCACTAATCTATTTTTGGTGGGTCGATTAGAAACCCAAGTAAAGTAGTGGGAGTTTTACTTTACTCTTACGAACCAGAGACTATGGGTACGGGAACTTGATTACACTAGATTTCTCTAATTCCCTTTCGATACCATTCTTTTATTTAAAAAAATGTTTGGCAAGCAGCTTATCTTGATTTTAAATCTATTTTCCTAACATGTGAGGTGATCATGCGGGTGCGCAATCCATCAATTTAACACCCAGATAAACAATAAATAAATTGCAAAAACTTACCTCAAAGCAACGAAAGCATCTACAATGTTAAATTAAAATCCACATCAACAATCTTAGATATGGTTTCTAATTAACACGCAACTTCTTTTTTTTTCACTTAATTAATGAAAATCATGCAATATGCAATGCAATATTAACTAAATGACCTAATTCTAACGACACGTAATTTCTAGTTAAATAGGCCTAGCAAAAAATACTAACTGGCATGCATCTCAATGAATCTAACCCTAATGACGTGCATATGATATTTTTTCTTTTCTTTTCTTTTTCCTAAAAGAATGCAATCTATCTTAGAAAATAAAACTAATTTATTCTAAGACATTTTTTGTATTTTTATATGAAATTCGGAATTAAAAAAAATGTGAGAATTATCTAGCTAGATTAAGATCCTATTCAATTTATATTAGGAATTAGGTTAAACTAAATCCTAATTTAAACTAAAATCTTATCTTAACCCAAATAATCCTAGATGCAATCTATCTAATATCTAAACTTATAATAAATTAAGAAAAATATTATCTAGAATTGAACTAAATGCAATTTTACCCTAATATGCAATGACATACAAAAAAGATGCCCTAACTCTATATGACATATGCATGATGATTTTGTGTTTTTCTTTTTTTTTAAAAAAATCGAAATTAATAATTGCCAAGTAATTAAACACGCAATTTAATCTAATGAAACAAAAATCTAACATCCTAAACTTTTATTTATTTTTTATTTAAGAAATTCGAAATAAATAAATTTCTTATTCTAGACATGCAAAATAACCCTAAAATAAGTAATATCCTAACATGCATCTAATCTAACTCAAATGTTTTTTTTTTTTTTTTACGGGAGCAAACAATTTTTATGGTAACATATCATCCATGTCCATTTAATTTTGGAAATGAATTGACGTATCGTATCTCGCGCATGAGATCGGATTAGCCAATTTTAAACAAAATCACGAATCGTATTTCAAGCGTGAGATCGGATTGGTAATTTTTCCATGCGATTGCAAGTCGTATTTCGAGCGTGAAATCGGACTATCAATCATATGCACCTTGCGAAATTAGGAAAATTTCCTAATTCATGAGAGATAAAGAGATCTCTTGGATATGACAATATCGATCAAACATTCAAAGAAATATTGCGATATTACGAATTAGGCAGCGACATATATGAAAATTAGATTAATCGAGAGTCTTACCTAATTCACGATGTCACACGGATGACGCTTTCAAATTCGGACGGATGATGGTGGCATTGGCGATGGCTTATTACTCCATGGTCTCAATGGAAACGGGTTAGAGCGCCAATGGCGGTGGGTGATCGGCTCACTACAGCAGCTACTCGTGTTGGTGTGGACTTCTCGGTGGTCGTCGTGGCATAGGATGGCTGCCTGTGATGCCGTCTCAGCCAAGGATTCTTGGTGCACGACCAATGATGGATTCAATAGAGCTTGTGAATTGAACCGGTGAAGCTCGCGACTTGAATATGTGGGGGCGCTCGGGAATTCCAAGGGAAATCGGTATACACGTTGCCACGCATCCCTCAACTTCCCACGATCTCTTCCTCTTTTTGTCTTGTAGCTTTGAAGAAATTCTGCTCTTGTTGAACTTGACCGTGAGTGGATGTTTGATCGAATTGTGAACTGCACTCTTGAACATCACTGCTGGATCACCATCTTCAATCTATAAAGGCACCGCAATATTTCTTTCTTGACTCACACTCACGATTTCTTTTATGTTTCTTTTAATATCACTCGCGAATCACACTAGCAACTCTTAAGACAACATGGATTAATATTGAACCAAAGAACAGCCTGCAAAAGAAAGCTAAGCCTCGGCAAACATTGGTTAGCGGTTGTCCAGATCTGGAGGGCTATGGCTATGCCTTGCGGCGTGACTTGAGGACAAGTAGTACAGCACGGGTGGTGCAGGTGGCGAGATCAGCAACTCAGCATTATCATGGAGTGGACAGCAGCTTTGTTGTCAACGTGGTGAGACTAGAGCAGCAGCATCGTCAAGATTGAGGGTGCGATGTGGCAAAGACAGTGCAACGATAGCAACTCAGACGGCTCGGGTGCGGCACCGCGGCAAGGAGTCTTGCGCAACGTGGGGTCTCCTTGGTTCGGCGGAGAGAGGACTCTCTCTTTTTTTTTCTTGCTCTCGCTCAATTGTGGCCGGGTATTCCAATTGTGCGTGGCCTCCTTTATTTAGCTATGCGATGGTCTTATTTATACTGCTGACCTACTCATATATTCTTGTCCTCAATCTTTCCCTGGTTGACTAATTCCATGTGAATATTTTATTCTATTGTGTGCATTGATATCAGCAAAAGAACTATTTCCCAAACGGTGGATGAATTGTTTGAGGAAGGAAATCTCATTTGTGAATAATGTCAAATTCTTCTTTCCTCCTTTTCTACTTGCTTTGTCCGCACGATTGTTTTTACCAGCTCAGCTAAATCCCTTTCTTTTCTTTTTTTTGTCCATACTTGCACATATAATGCCATGGTTACATATGAAGAGCATATATGATCGATTTTTTCAAGATCTTAATTCTTCTCCTCCATCGGCAAAGATATTGGTCCAACGCTTGGATTTTTGCTTGAACCCATCATATATTCGGCTTATATTTGCTGCACCCTTCCTCTCAAGGCCTAGAATTATAAAGAATATGCTCTCTTGATTTCCCATTTAGATCACCGATTTTCAGCTATGTAGACTTGATGGGCTTGACTGAATTTTGTGCTTGTGCTTTTGTGGGCACCATTAAGTTCGAGACCATTCACTTGAGTCTGTCCATCGCCGGTCCAATGCAAGGATGATAAATGCTCCTAAAACTATATGTTATGCCATTTAATTCTAATATTTTTGTTTAGGGTTAAAAATTAATCCCTAATTTTTTAATGTGATAAACGACTAAATGAGTCGTCAAAATTTAGGTGTCAACAGTATTCATTTTCAAATCTGAGGAAGAACATAAAAGAATTCTACAGACAGGCCCTTGGTCCTTTGCCAGTAATCTGTTAGTTCTACAGGAAGGGGACCCCACCATCCCCGATCACTGCTATGAGTTTAAACATTGTTCCTTTTGGGTGCATTTGATGGGGCTTCCAAGAGCTGCTATGTTGGAGGACTGTATTCGCACGATTGCTAGAAAAATGGGAGAAGTGGAGGATGTCAGAATTGATGCTCGAAATAATAGCTCTCGAAAAACTGGCAAAGCAAGAGTAAGGCTGAATTTGTCTCATCCGCTTAAAACTGGAATGATTATTCATGTGGGGGATAGAAATTGGTGGATTGACTTCAAATATGAGAGACTACCACACTATTGCTATTCTTGTGGTTACATAGGCCATTATGCAAACTATTGCCCGACATTTCCCTATGAAGAATCTGGCCTTCCTCAAGATAAACTAGGACGCTATGGATCTTGGTTGAAAGCAGAGGTGAAAGAGTTTAGCCCTTGCTGGACTACCTTTTATGGAGAGATAGACATCACCTTAACTGAAGAGGACATGATCCCCGAGACCCCTGTCATCCCTTCCAATGATGAGTCGATCAGCAAATCTTCAACAGATGGCAGCCAAGCCATTGTACTTTATCATCGTACAACACAACCAACACCAAAAGTATCAATCTCAACAGAACTTACTGCACAGAAAAAAAGGAAAACGCATCCAGTAGCACTTCGAAATACCAATGGAGTATCTAATGCATGAGACAGAGGTGGGGAATCAGGGGGCAGCTAAATCAGGTACAAAAAAACAAACATCAAAAAAATTAAAACGCTTTGCTCCGTATGAGAGAAAGGGCAGTCTAACGACCCTTGTGGACATGGACAACCTTCTGGAAACACCAATTCAAATATGGGAAGGTGAAGCAGCAGGGGCTTTGGTGGCTAGCCCGAATAAGCCACCAAGAAAGCCATGAAGGTTTTAAGCTGGAACTATCAAGGTTTAGGCTCTCCCTTGACAGTCCAACACCTACGAGCCTTAGTGGCTCAAGAGAGACCTAATTTGGTTTTTCTTATGGAAACCAAAAATCAGTACCATATGGTGAAAAACATTACAAGAAGTCTAAAATTTTCTTCTATGTTTGCTGTTAATCCTATCGGAATAGCGGGAGGCTTGGTATTATTATGGGATGACTCGGTACAACTTACTATTGAGCATAACAGCCAAGAGTTAATTGATCTTTCATGCACAATGGCTGGAAACAGTTTTCAAATGCAGATCTCTTTCCTTCATGCATCCACTAACTTTCAAGAGAGAGTATCTCTTTGGAATTCACTTCATGCTAGAAATGGATCAACAACAGCACCCTGGCTTTGTATTGGTGATTTCAATGAGGTGCTTTATCATTGGGAGAAGATGGGCCAAAGACTAACTGAAAGATATAGAATGACGGCTTTTTGGGACTTTGTTGACTCATGTTCTCTAATAGATATTGAAAGCAAAGGGTGCGCATTCACATGGACAAATAGAAGAGACGGTGGAGATTTAGTTAAAAAAAGGCTTGATCGTGCATTTTGCAACCTAGAATGGAGACTGTTATTTCCCAATGCAGAAGCCTTTGCATTTCCAGCAATAGGTTCTGATCATAGCCCCATTTTATTATGCTTAAATACAGTTGAACAGAAAAGACAGGGAATTTTTAGATTCGAGGCTTTCTGGTTAGATCATCCAGAATGTGCAAATGTAGTAGACAAGGCTTGGAAGTCTGAGAATGGGCAGCAAGGAGATTTGGTAAGAAAAACAAAAAAGGTAACTCAGGATTTGAGAAAATGGAGCAGGAAATCCTTTCAAAATGATGGATTTATTGATGGGCCTAAGCTGGCCCGGCCACGATGGGCCTAAGGGCCCGGCCCACGGGAATTAGGCCCGTGGAAAAGGGTACCTATAAAAGGGATGAGAAAGAGAATGAACACACCTTTTCGCATTTAGTACGTTCAGATTTCTCTCCCAAGAATCTCTCTCTCTCTCGAAGGCCAAGAAGCGACGCCATTTCCACTTCACGGCGAACCTTCGACATCGGATCGAACGGGACTGAAATCTCTTCCTCAATACGGCATCGGTGTCTAATCGTGGCCAACAAGGTACGCTCGAATCCGTGGTGTGCTTTTGATCGGTGATACGTTAGATTCTCGGGCTTATCTTCCGCATATGATTTAGGGGTTCGGTTTAGGTGCCGAATCCGGTTTTCGGGGATCCGATTGATCCCAACATTGGGCGCGTGCGGCGTCCAGACGCGCTGGTTCGCCCAGCGCGTGCGGCACACGCGCCGGTGACGAACCGGCGCATGCGAGCCGCCGGCCGGCGAACCGGCACGCGCCGGTCCACGGACCGACGCGTGGTGACGTCAGCATGACGTCACCCAACGGTCGGTAACCGCCGGGGTGACGTCATCGCTGACGTCAGCACCGGCTCGTTTGGCCGGACGGTCACCGGCCGGCGACCCCGCCGGCGACCCGACCCGACCCGTTTTGGACACGCGCGCGGCACGTGCAGCTGACGTCAGCCCGCGCACGCGCGGCACGTGCGGACGGTCCGCCCGGCCGGTCCGACCGGCCGGTCTGACCGGGCTACCGGTCCGACGACCAGTCCGTTGACCGACGACCGTTGACCGTTGACCGGACGTTGACCGTTGACCGTTGACCGTTGACCGTTGAAAAAAAAAAAAAAAAAAAGAATTTGTTTCTTTTTCAATTATGTCTATATGGATTATATGTAATCCAATATTGTTCTGCATTTGTTGCAGGAACAATGCCTCCCCTTCGATTACGTACGCCTATTCGCGTGATTACCGATAAACAAAAGGCAAAGCTTTCTAAGTTGATAGCCGAGTTGGATCGATTATCGATGGGAGAAAGGAGACTTAATTGATCATGTTCTTGAAGTCAACGGGAAGATTCAACAGGTCATATGGAATGGTCATCCCATGTCGCGATCGAGAGATGGTGCGATTTTTTCATTAACACTCTTCCACCGAATGGCAAGATGTGTTGAATCGCATATGGGATGTCAACGGTCCGCTTCATATAAGAAAATTGTGATAGATTTTGTAAACGAATATTACTTTGCATTGTTGTAAGGGAAAAGGTCAAGAAATTGACCAAAATAGGATCTTTCCGTTCGTGTGAAGGTTATTTGTAAGATGTATTAGCTGTTTTTGTTGAGTGTGCTATGTGGACATCCTATGTAAATGTTATCTACCTGTTGTTGATGTAGCAACCTATATGTTAGCCATATTATATGAAAGCCTTATTGTTATATTGTATGTCAATTATCTGTTGCTTTCGTGATTCTTGGTTTCTTTGTGGGTAGTTAGATGTGGGTAGTAATTGAAGTTTTTGTAACTTCATAGAATTGATTTTGCATATGACAATCATATTAATGATAGTTTTAAGTTAGGATTTTTGGAGGATGATTGGAAACATAGTGACCTTTTGATTCTGAAACCTTACTTAAAATTATTAATTAATATGATGGGTTTTGTGCAAAATAGATGCATAAGTGATAGGCATTAATAACTCGTGCATGTATGTACGATGTGTTCAGATCAATGGCTTCAGCCACAAAGAGCATAGTTGTCGAGCTGAACAAAGGTGAAAAGCTCAAAGATGACAACTATGAATTTTGGCAAATGAAAATTCAATGTGTGCTGGAAAAGCAAAAAGCACTAAAAGCTCTTGACCATGTTATGGAAGATCTAGAGGATGCTGTGCGCCACCTTGAGTTAGCTAATCATCGCCTCAAGGCATTAGAGCAGGAAACAGATATTTTCTGTGTTACTTTAAGCTCAGAAGGGGCTTCATGCTCTAAGTGCAAGCGCATTGATTCGTTCAATATGTGGAAATGCAAGGGATCAAGTCCTTCTTGCAAGAAACCAAAAATTAACCAACAAAAGAGAGGAAAACGTCCTCATGTGAAGAATATCTCAAGGGTGAAATGTTACAACCGTGACCGAAGGGTCACTATGCCCGCGATTGTCGCGAGCCAAAGAAGGTACACACCCTTGGTACAATTGGGAACTTTGCATATGTGTCAAGTTCTGTGTTCTTGACTGAATCTAATCCTCTGTGGACTGTGGATTCAGGAGCGACAGACCATGTAGCGAAGGATAGAGGATCCTTCGTGGAATTCCGATGAGTACCTACTGGAACTAAGTGGATCTATGTGGGAAACAACTCCAGAGCTGAAGTGACAGGAATTGGCACATGCCAACTGAATATGCGTGATGGACGCACTTTGTTCCTTCATGATGTGTTGTATGCTTCGGAGATTCGTCGGAATTTAGTGTCTGTTTTAGTGTTGGTTAAATTAGGTTTTAATATGAACTTCCATAATAGAAGTGTAGATTTGTATTTGAATACAAACTACTATGGTCATGGTTACTTTCTGGATGGTTTCATTGTATTAGATATTGACTATGTTAATGCAAATGTTTGTTATTCCCTTCTCACGTCTCACAATATATATGATAATGATGTGAATGTATGGCATGCTAGACTTGGTCATATTGGCCAACAAACGAGATGAATAGACTAGCCAAAGAGGGCTTGTTGGGTAATATTGAAAAAGTCGATTTGCCCATCTGTAAGCATTGCCTAGAAGGGAAAACGACAAGGAAACCATTTGGAAAAGGTAAAAGAGCTGAATTTCCTCTGCATTTAATCCATTCTGATGTTTGTGGTCTAATGAATGTGAGAGGAAGGCATGAGGCTGTTTATTTCATCACTTTTATAGATGATTATACTCGATTCGGATATGTCTATTTGATTTCTCACAAATCTGAAGCAATAAGTTGTTTCAAAAGGTTTATGAACCTGGTAGAGAATCAATTAGACAAGAAAATAAAAGCATTGAGATCCGATCGAGGTCGAGAATATTTATCCGATGAGTTCAGAAAATTATGTGATGAAAAAGGAATAGAAAGACAGTTATCTATTCCATATACTCCTCAACAAAATGGTGTTGCAGAGAGAAGAAACAGAACCCTACTAGAAATGGTTAGGTCCATGATGGGGCATGCTAACTTGCCTATCACCTTTTGGAGTGATGCGTTGTTATCTCGCTGCCTATATACTTAACCGTGTGCCTTCCAAATCGTTGCTTCCACTCCATATGAGTTATGGACAGGTAGAAAACCAGACTTAAGTTTTCTTAAGCCATGGGGTTGTGCTGCCTATACACTTGATTCCTCTCACAAGTTTGGGAAATTGGGTCCCAGAGGAAAGAAGAGTATTTTCATAAGATACTCAGAACACTCAAAATGATATGTGTTCATAGGTGAGCAGGAAAGTGGGAGTATAACTGAATTTGAATCACGGGATGTCACATTCTTAGAGGATGAATTTTCCTAAGAAGGGCAAAATAGGGGATGACAACACCCTATTTGAAACCTCGGATCAAGATAATGATCTTAGTGGAGTTCGTCCAAGTGGGAGTAATATGAGAAGTGATGAATTGAATTCAACTCATTCTCAATTGCAAGCACATAATGAGACGACATCATCATTATCTAATCCCAGTGGGAGCATAATGGGAAATGATGTGCATAGTGTACAAACTCCCATACGGCGAACAAGTCGCCAAAGTATTCCCCGTCGACGTTTTGACATTGAAGGGGAAACTTTTATGGTTGCTCCACAAGATGAGGATGAGCCTAGAAATATTAATGAGGCTCTAAATTGCCCTAGTAAGGAAAAATGGATTCATGCAATGGAAGAGGAAATGGAGTCAATGAAATCAAACCAAGTCTCGGGAACCTGGTTGATCTTCCAAAAGGACGCAGAGCTATTGGGAACAAATGGGTTCTCAAAGTAAAGCGAAAGGCTGATGGCTCGATAGAAAGGCATAAGGCTCGCCTTGTAGCGAAGGGGTATAATCAACATGAATGGATTGATTATGAAGATACGTTTTCTCCTGTAGTTAGATTTACCTCGATTCGCATTATTCTGGCAATAGTATCTAGTTTGGATCTTGAATTACATCAGATGGATGTAAAGACTGCTTTCCTCGATGGAGAATTAAAGGAAGAAATATACATGAAACAACCAACTGGTTTCATGGTAAAAGGCCAAGAAGAAAAGGTGTGTCGACTTTTGAGGTCGATATACGGCCTTAAGCAGTCATCGAAACAATGGTATATACGTTTTCATAATGTCATAATGGCATATGATTTTACAATGATTGATGAGGATCATTGTGTATATATCAAAAGATCCAATGATCAATTTGTGATCATATCATTATATGTTGATGATATACGATTGCCGGAAGCAATATGGAGTTTGTTCATACTGTCAAGAGTTGGTTGTCTTCCAACTTTGAAATGAAGGATATGGGTGAGGCTGCATACATACTTGGAGTTAAGATTTCAAGAGATCGTTCGAAGAGATCGTTGTCTTTTTCGCAAGAAACATATATAAATAAAGTTCTTGAACGATTTAGTATGCAAGATAGTAAACCCATAGACACTCCTATTGCGAAAGGTGAAGGATTGAGCCATAGACTGTGTCCAAGGACTCCACAAGAAAAGGAACAGATGAAACATGTTCCTTATGCTAGTGCAGTTGGGAGCTTGATGTACGCTATGATGTGTACAAGACCCGACATATGTTTTGCAGTTGGAATGGTGAGTAGATACCAATCCAATCCGGGTCCAGCACATTGGAAAGCCGTTAAGAGAATACCGTGGTATCTAAAGGGAACCGCTGATTATACGATGAGTTATCAAGGAAAGGATCGTGACTCAAAGGCTATCCTAAAACTGTTTAGGGAGGAGGTTTAGACGAAAGGAAATCTACCTCTAGGTTTGTTTCCTTATTGAATAAAGGCACCATATGTTGGAGCAGTAAGAAACAAACGTTTATAGCCTTGTCCACGATGGAAGATGAGTTCGTGGCATTATCAGCAGTAATATAAGAATGAGTTTGGCTTAAGAGATTTTTTTTTTTTTTGATCACTTAGGTGTTATTGAGAAAGCTGCAAATCAATTATTAGTTAATTGTGATAACCAAGCAGCTATAGCATACACTAAAGATCCAAAATATCATGGCAAGACCAAACATATAGATACCAAGTATAAATTTGTCAAATATAATGTTGCACGAAAGGATGTGAACTTGCGGTACATATCTACGCATAGAATGGTGGCGAGATCCTATGACAAAGCCAATACCTAGAGATGTGTTTTGTGGTCATGTGAAATCTCTAGGATTGCGTAGAGTCCGATGTCTTGGATTGTAATTTCCCGAGTTGTTCACATGTATGAACTAGTGTTGTTTCATTATTAATGCCTATGAATCTTTTGTTTGATCTTTATGCATCTTAATGTTTAGTGCATTATATTATGTTGAGAAAGTATGTCGGACAGATAAGAGATTAGCCCACTCACACGGGTAATCGCCTCTATTTACTATGTGATAGATAGAGATGAGACTGTTTTTAAGCTTATTATCTAGGTGATAATCGAGAGCTCAAGCTTAAAATAAATATGTCGCCTTAACTGAGTGTTAAGATGAGGACATAATGCTTACGATGTCCGAAAGTAAAATAACCCACACATTTTACTTTATCTGTCTAAGATGCCGATGTGAGTTCGATGAATTTTGTGAATGAGTAAATACGTGAACTCAAGTTAGACATTGGGTATGTCGAACTATCATCTCGTACGGTATTGATTGTGTAGACATACGCTCCATGGGAAAGGAGTTAATACCGTAATACGTATTTCATACTACGTATGCATGAGACGACCTATAAGAGTGACAAAAGTTTGATCTCAACTTTTATGACGTGTGAGACTCTTGAGGAAAAGAGTTCCTCAATTTTTAGTGCCCTCATGACTCTTACTTATTCTCAAGATTTCTATTTAGTGTTTGCTATCTTAGAATGTTGCCAATGGTCATGAGTTGATTCGATCTAATGGGACATTTCTAGAAAAGCAAGTTGAACTGAAATTGAGAGTTTGAAGGAAAGAGGAAGATCGGATTTGTAGAATCACATTG
Organism: Eucalyptus sp. ANBG9806169; assembly: GCA_014182395.1. Lineage (NCBI taxonomy): Eukaryota > Viridiplantae > Streptophyta > Magnoliopsida > Myrtales > Myrtaceae > Eucalyptus > Eucalyptus sp. ANBG9806169. Next base: position 25,860,112 of record CM024581.1, on the reverse strand, counting down.
TGGTTTTGTGTTCACTGTGTCGACCAATTATGACTGTCTTTGGGATAATCATAATTGTGAATACAATATATATATCATTGTTTAAATGAGATTAAGAGAGATATAAATGTGATCGATCGATCTAGGGTACCGCATACTAAATTTACTCGGAAAATGATGCCCAATATGAGCTGCTATATATTCCTAACAGATGTATAGCAACGAGCTCTCAAAGTATCTTTGGTCGCACGGATTATTCACCGGTATGAATGTTGAAAGAGGAAAAGAAGGATTTTCAGTTGATGGGCCTAAAATTTGGGCCTATCCGCCCATGCTGGTTTTTTGAACCACCATGTGCGAGTGGGAGATGATGGATTTATTGATGGGCCTAAGCTGGCCCGGCCACGATGGGCCTAAGGGCCCGGCCCACGGGAATTAGGCCCGTGGAAAAGGGTACCTATAAAAGGGATGAGAAAGAGAATGAACACACCTTTTCGCATTTAGTACGTTCAGATTTCTCTCCCAAGAATCTCTCTCTCTCTCGAAGGCCAAGAAGCGACGCCATTTCCACTTCACGGCGAACCTTCGACATCGGATCGAACGGGACTGAAATCTCTTCCTCAATACGGCATCGGTGTCTAATCCGTGGCCAACAAGGTACGCTCGAATCCGTGGTGTGCTTTTGATCGGTGATACGTTAGATTCCCGGGCTTATCTTCCGCATATGATTTAGGGGTTCGGTTTAGGTGCCGAATCCGGTTTTCGAGGATCCAATTGATCCCAACACAAAATGCTTCCAAACAAATTGACCAGCTTAGAAATCAGCTCACTCAGATCATTAACAACACAAACCAGAATGACAGGGCAGAGGAATACAATAACATCACTGAGAAAATCAGTTTATTATGGCGCCAAGAAGAAATGTATTGGGGCATTAGATCCAGAATTAACTGGTTAAAATGGGGTGATCGGAACTCGAGATTCTTTCATGCTACAACAATTCAGCGGAGACAAAGGAACAAAATCAAGATGCTGAAGATTGAAGAGAATAGGTGGAGTCGAGAGCCTAGAGTCATTAAACAACACATCACAGCTTATTACCAAGAGCTGTATAAATCTGTGGGTTCTCGTTATTATCAGCCAGTCTTAGAGAATTGTCCAACGGTTGTTTCTGGGGAAATGAATGATCTGTTAACAGCACAAATAACTATGGAGGAAGTGAAGCTAGCTGTCTTTCAAATGGGGGCAGCAAAAGCCCTTGGACCGGACGGTTTGAGTGGTCTTTTCTATCAAAGTCAGTGGGCTATTATTCATAAAGACATATTCAACCTAGTGGATTCTTTTTTCAGAGAAGGCAGCTTTAACCCAGCACTTAATGAGACCTTTATCACACTTATCCCCAAGGTAGTAAATCCTGAGAGTATAACAGAATTCCGACCAATAAGTTTATGCAATTTCAGCTACAAAGTTATTACAAAGGTCATGGCAAATAGACTCAAACCTTGGCTCCCACTCATCATATCCCCGAAACAAAGTGCATTTGTAGGGGGCCGGCAAATACAAGACAATATCTTTATTGTCCAAGAAGTCCTACATCAACTACCGGATTAGAAAGAGACGTAGAAGATTCCAAGCTGTGCTGAAACTAGACATGCAGAAAGCTTACGATAGAGTTGAGTGGGACTTTTTATGTGATTATATGAAGAAGATGGGTTTTAGTGAGAAATGGGTGAATATGGTCAAATTTTGTATCTCCTCAGCCCAATTTCGTGTGTTAATTAACGGCGAAGCAGGGGAATCTTTCACTCCAACTAGAGGTATTAGACAAGGGGATCCTCTCTCACCTTATATGTTCATTATTTTGGCTAATGTTCTCTCCCATATGGTGCATACTGCTATCATGGATGGAACCTTAAAGTGTATCAAATTAAATCCACACTGCCCTATCTTATCTCACTTATTCTTCGCGGATGATGCCATTTTCTTTCTGGATGGAACTCTTAGGGAATCTCAGAATCTTGCCAATATTCTGAATTGTTATTGTTTTGCATCTGGTCAGTCGATCAACCTAAACAAATCTGGAGTTTTTCTTGGGGCCAGCTGTCCACAGGATTTGAAACGCAATATTGCAGTTGAATTGAGGGTCCCTATCCTAGAAAAAACTGGAAAATATCTAGGGATACCATCCGATTGGGGTCCAACAAAAAAACAGATGTTAGATTGGATCATAGCACGGGTGGACAGAAAACTGGAGGGATGGAAAGAGCAATTATTATCAAAGGCAGGGAAAGAGGTGCTAATTAAAATGGTTGGTCAGGCATTACCCCAATATGCCATGAATATCTTTAAAATACCCCTATCTATTTGTCGAGCGATCGAAAGAAAAATCTCAGCCTTATGGTGGAAACAGAATGCACAACAAAAAGGTATTCACTGGAAGAGTTGGGAAGTTTTGAAGAAGAGGAAAGAACAAGGAGGAATGGGGTTTAAAGATTTAGTGGAATTAAACAAAGCTATGTTGGGAAAGCAAACTTGGAGATTAGAGAAAGCTCCCGAGGCCTTGTGGAACAGAATATTTAAAGGCATCTACTTCCCTAATTGTAATCTATGGACTGCTAGAAAGGGAGCCAGACCATCTTGGGGCTGGCAGAGTCTTTTAATTGGGCGTGATGCTGTAAAACCTGATCTGAAATGGGAGGTCAGGGATGGTAAATCTATCAACTTGAGAGATGATCGATGGCTAATGTTAGGAAGAATTGGTGGACCGGCAAACCGAGATGATCCTAAACTAGTGGCAGCGATCATTGATCCGACTACGCGTGCATGGAAAAATCAAACTATCACAGAGCTTTTTGACAGCCACATCTCAGAGGAAATTCAAGCCACCAAACTCAACATATTTACCAGACCTGACCGTCTATTATGGACAGGACACAATTCGGGGGAGTATAAAATCAAAAGCGAGTATCACAACCTACGAGCAGCCAACACCAACACAACAGCAAACCATGCATCTTCCTCATATCAGGTACCGAAACAACTCTGGACAAAAATTTGGCATTTACATACGACACCCAGAATCAAGCACTTCATGTGGAGTTTATGCAACGAAGGTCTCCCTACTAGAGCCAACCTACACCGGAGAACAATCATACTTGAGCCGACATGCCCATTATGCCACCAGTTTCCAAAGTCCTCTGAACATATCTCTTCTGGCTTTGTCTGTGGACGAGAGAAATATGGCAGAACTATTATACCGACATCGATGTTTCCCCAACGTCTATAACAAGAGCAGATTGACAGGTAAGTGAATACCTTCAATCTGGCATCTCGGCAAGCCAAAAAGCGATTTTTGCGACCACCCTTTGGCTAATTTGGAAAGCCCGCAACGCTTTGATCTTCCAAGGCCGGAAAAAAACACAAACACAGATTTTTAACGAAGCCGTTCTCTCCCAGCAACTCTACGAGAAGTGGAACCCACGAAAAAAAATGACAATCTCAGAACAGCGTACCTGGATGCCTCCAGATCCGAGAGCCTTGAAGCTGAACGTTGATTGCTCTTGGCAAGACGAGAAATTGGAGGGCTCCATCGCTGGAATATGCAAAGGCGAAGATGGAGTGTGTGTTGGAGGCTCTGTGCAGAAAATTCGACTTCAATCGGCTCAAATGGGAGAAACCCTAGCTGTTCACCAAGCGCTCGATTGGCTGAGGAGGAACCGAACTGCTCTGACAGAACCCTCTTCAAGTGCACGAACTGATTTGTTTACTTCCCCGTGTGCATCTCCAGCGATTGCATCCCAGCCGTCGACTCCATCTTGGGCCAAAATGAAGTAGCTTGGGCCTCTCACCCTATTGTCCTGGACTGCAGAGAAATGTTGGCCCAAATGAAGAATGTCTCCGTGCGATACGAACCACGACAATCAAACCGAGCTGCCGATTGGATCGCCAAATCTCACAATGTAGGCTCTCTTCCGAGCAATTGGGTATCCCATCCCCCGCACAAACTTTATCTTATATTATGTTTGGACTTTTGTTCTAGTTGTAATCCATCATCCTAGTTATTATCAATGAAGTATTTTCGACCAAAAAAAAAAAAAAAATTGTCAATGCACAAGTCTGTCGTCACAATGCCACAAGTCTCTCCCTATCATGTAGCAAACATCCAAGGCACAGGCTGATTGAGGTTTGCTAAAAATATGCTCAAACTGGTAACCTCCTAGAAAATAGTGTAGCCCCTAATAATTGGGCTACAACTTTTGATGGTATCGAATGTTGTTTATGAAATCGCCCGCAAGCATGGATATGATTGGAATTGGGGGTGCACAACCGTGAGAGCTTCGCCAGCCCGCAGGTTCTAGGAGATCCTCAGGCTTCTGAATTCTTCGTAAACCACGGGGCCGTAGAGATGCAGGTGGTTAGGATCGACCAGCGGCGGCGCTTCAACGGCCCCTTACTTCAGTCCTAAGAGGAATGTGGACACCCAAGTAGCGGCCTCCCTGCACAGCACGCGGTGCTTCAGGTTGCGCCACCTCCCATTGCTCCATATCTGCCCTCCAATAATGGAAATCAACAGACGAATATCACTAAAAAATCATTTAGGGATGAAGAAAGATTGCATCTTGATGGCCTGTGAAAATATTGCGTTCTTCCAAGCGACAGGACACTGAGCAGGCTTTTGAAACAAATTAATGCCCTCGTTTTGTCCTAATGTCGAGACTTTCAACTTCCATTAGCAAGGGACAGAAGCCAAATTTTCCTTACCGTTGCCAGGTCTCCGAGGTTGACGAGGAACGTACCGGGCCAAGGGTCAAGGGCCATAAACGAGCCGGAAGAGTCCATCAGATTGAGACCGCTCACGTTGTCGTCATCCTGAAGGATGGCGAGTAATCCCGAGTCCATATGTACGACTTCTGAAGAGCCAAGAGTCACAGGAGTGAAGCTTTACTTGTTCATCCTGAAGTGGCAAGTCCATTCCTTGAATGGCTCACCGCTTAACCCCGCTGTTTGTGCTAGTTTCGCTGCTATGTTCACAACTAGTTTGTGCATAGCTTGGGCATAGCTCTTGATTGTCTCTCTACAAGATAAGAGGAACCATGTACAATGGCAGTCAATTGGATTGAAATAGAATATTACAGGTGAGAGAGAGAGAGAAAGAGAGAGAGAGAGAGAGAGAGAGAGAGAGAGAGAGAGAGGGACCTTTGGTGAAGAGAGGCGTCCAGTAGGCAGCAAAAAGCATGCACAGCCTGAGGAGAGCCCAGGTCATAGAGCCTCATACAGAGGGTTGATCTCGCTGGGTGCCACTTCCAATTATGACATCCGCCTTCGTTCTCTTAATCTCAGAGGGAAGATCAAGCAGAGAACTCACCACTCCATCTCTGACATCAGCTTCAATGGAATCTCATGGTTCACGATCCTGAAGCATCCCAAAACCTCGCATGCTTCTCTCAGTTTCTGAGATTGCCCTGGAAAATCTCGAATGTCGTTCACAGGAACCTTCCCCCCACCATACCCTGTCTGTCTCTGGGAGAGTTAGTTCATGTCAATCTCTTCAATACAATGATTCCATTCAAATCCTCCATGGTTGCTGTTGTCTACTACTCAATGTAATGCGTAGGCCCCATCTTCCTAATCTTGGTAGTAAGATCATGCTGTTGGGAAACCATATATTTTGAGTAGGTCCAGCACTACACGAGTCCCACCGTTTATTTGAGTTATGATGTGGTTGGTGTAATAGACCAAGTCTAGATAAGATGTCGACAAGAGATGTGACCAGCTTCTGATTAAGGTAAGGAGGCATACAATGCGCTGAGTGTGCATGAACTTTAATGATCAGTCAGGACACATGATGTTTCTTGTTCCTTCTTCCTATCAATAAAACCTTCCTGTTACAAGTGAAATTTGTCCAATTTATGGAACCGCAACAGCATCCCTTCACTTGTCATCAATAAACTTTACACGAATGGAGAATAGACATATATAGGTACAGATACATGTCTATATACATACATATGCTGTATGTATATGTGTTTAATTAGCACGGGATGAAATTATCAATTGAAAAATATGATCCTTTGCCTCACAGAACTTGTTCTTCTGCTCAAATGTCAAAATTTGGGTCCTAGATTCCCTGTATCTAGCAAAGGGCTAACTTATTATTATGACATGGTTGGATTCGGATAACTTACACATCTGTTATCTCCTTGGTTTGCTGCATACGAGTGTCACTTTGATCCAGGAGTTCCATGACAGAAGCGTGTATTTAAAAGGCACAGCCAAAGTTAAGCCCTGTCAGCATACCGATACTAAGCAGACTTAAGATGATGCAGATTAAGCATTCTTGTTGCAATCTAATTTCCTTTCTTGAAAACAACATGAAGAAAAACAGAAGAGACACAGCTGATCTATCTGAGAGCAAAGCAACATCTTGTCATTCAATTTATCAAATGGCATAATGTTTCGAGAGTAAAAGGCCACCGGCGAAATTAAGATCACCTTCAATCAGAAATCCATTAAAATGAATGCCTCATCATCGGTGGGGACCTTTGCAACTTATTGACAAGGTATCGCTTCAATGTAAATTCAGCTGCTCCGGCACACCTTTTCAGGATTGAGCGCAGACAAGCACGAGAGCTTCACCTGCCTCAAGTTTTGTAGAGAACATTAGTTTCCTAAGATCTTCATAAGTAATAGGGCCATAGAGACGTGGGTTCTTGGAGTCCACAAATTCTCGAGGTGCATCAACAACTTCCTCCTTCAGTCCCGGAAGAAAAGTAGCAACAGATGCTCGGATAGTCACTTCTTTGCACTGCAATTGGTGCCTCACGTTGCTCCACCTTCTCTTGCTCCATACCTAGTAAAACATAAACATGAATGAAATCCAAAAAGATCTTCAGAGAAAATTTTCAGTTTGATTAATTGCTCCTCATTTTGCCATAACCTAAATTTTAGCCCCAGCAATTGGTGCTTATCACGTCACGGTGCAGGTCTAGTTTGACTATCTGAATTCTTTTAGAAAAAGGGTGTATTGAGAGCTTTCTTCCCTTTTAAATAGAATGCGATGCCTCCGGTTTCAGTTGATGGAAGAAATGAAGGTGTCTACGATTGCCATATCTCCAAGATTGAGGAGGAATGTGCTGGTCCAGGGCTCAACTGGTGTGAACGAACCAGACAAGTCCATTACTCTGGGATCACAGACACTCTCATCATCTTGAAGAATTCTAAAAGATCCCGAGTCAGTAAATTTCGGATCCCTGAAGAGCCAAATTTAGGAGTGAATATGTTTATCCGGAACTAACAGGGTCATTCCTCGAACAAATCTCCGTCCAATCCCATGCTTTGAGCCAACTTTGCTGCAATGTCCATTGGCAATTCATGAATCCACCATAAATCTCCTGTCAATGCATTATGAACTGGCCACTCCAGGTGAGCCATTACGGCCGCTTCAATTTTGTTGTCAGAGGCAAGATGGTAATCGGAGAATTTTTACACAGTTGTTAGTGACCGTCTTTCTGGCTCTTTGTTAAAGATACGTTAGGCAAAAATTTTGTCTAAACTCGTTCCACAGCCGAAGGGATGAACACAGTTCAACGAAAAACACGTGAGGTGCATATTGTATTAAATGGGTCTAGTGAAACCACTTTTTGAAATATGACCGAACCAATAAATTAAGATTGAGTCTAGACGATACATGTTTCCCAGATATGGTGCAGTGACAATGCACATGTTTCGTTTTCTTATTCCTCTCTGTGAATCTCCCTTTTTAGAACTGAAACCTCCAAGAATCCATTTACAGTATGTACATTACATTTCCGCTGACTAAACGTACGTATTGGACCACCCTGATGAAATAATACTCATGAGATACGGTCAACTGCCGCGACAGAACTTGGCTTTCTGGTCAAGCATCAAATCTTAGGATTTAACTTAATTTGAGACATCGTTGGATTGCTTGCATGCTTATCAGTTCTCTCCTCAATTCGTTGCAGATGAAAGTAACTCGTATCCACAAGATTCATATATCTTATAAATTTGCAAGGGCACAGTCAATGTTAATTCTTGTCAGTACAGAGAGGAAGCAAGCTTTTCAAACGATAGATTTTGGCATTCTTGTTGTTATCTGACTTCGTTCTTGGAAGCAACAGAAACGAAGAAAAGCAGAAGGAGACGCACCTAATCCATCTGAGAAAGCAACTTGTCATTCTGCATTTCTATTGCAATAATGTTGCGTATACAAGTGAAAGGATACAGGCAAAGTTAAGATTGCCTCCAATTAGAAATGTTTCTCAAGAATGGGGAAGCTGATAGCATCCAATGAAATGAATTCCTTATTATCGGCAGGGATCTTTCCAACTTATTGACATGGTATCATTTCACTGTTAACTTTCAGCTGCTTCAGCACATCTGCTCAGGATGTAGCATGCACAAGCGCGAGAGCTTCACCTGCCTGAAGTTTCTTGGAGATCCTTAGTTTCCTATAATCTTCATAAGTAATAGGAGCAAAGAGACGCGGGTGCTCGGAGTCAACAAATTTTTGAGGTGCTTCAACAACTTCCTCCTTTGGTCCCAGAAGAAATGTAGCAATTGACACTCGGATTGTCGCTTCTTTGCACTGAACTTGATGCCTTACGTTGCACCACCTTCCGTTGCTCCATACCTAACAACACATAAACATCAAACGAAAAATCTGAGAAAATCTGTAAGAGAAAATTGCAGTTCAACCTCATTGGCTATGATTATGAGATACAATATTACATCTCATAGCTGTAGTAATCAGTGCTTATGGCTTTCATTTGCAGGTAAAGATCTGATTATTGAATTTCTTACGCCTGTTATTATCTCTAAATTAGACCTGCATACAAACAACCGTGAAAAAAGGGATAAAGGGCTCTTTTTTAAGCAAACATAATGGTTTCGTTTTCTTCAATTTTGCCAGCACAATGGAGGGACCATGTAATTTTGCCAATTCCTTTCTTTTTTCTTTTCGAGATCTTTGATGGAATCATCATAGAAATGATGAAGTGCCTACCGTTGCCATATCTCCAAGATTGACGAGGAATGTGCCAGTCCAGGGATCAACTGGAATGAATGAACCGGACGAGTCCATTACTTCAAGACCACCGACGTTCTCGTCATCTTGAAGAATGGTCAGGAATCCTGAGTCGGTGTGTAATTGCACCCCTGAAGACCCGACAGTTTCAGGAGTGAAATTGTATTTGTTGATCCTGAATTGGCAGGGCCATTCCATGAACAATTCACTGTCTAGTCCCATGCTTTCAGCCATCTTTGCGGCAATGTCCATGACGAGTTCATGTATTCCTTGGGCATAGTTCTCTATTACTTCTCTAAAGAAGGTTAAAAAAATAAAAATTAAAAACCACTGTTCATACAGATTGACATAACCATATATTGCTTTACCAGTTTCTGTAAATAAGCTGTAAAACCATCTAAATAACACAATCATTGAGAGCTGAGATATACTGAATAGCAACCCACGCTACCAAATCACCGAAGAAAGATGACGGGATGTATATGACTAGTCAATGATTTTATCCTAAACCCCACCTGTCAATGCGATTTCAAAACATTATGTTGACTGATAACTCCAGATAAGCCCTGATGGCAACCAATTTGATGGGCATAGCAATAAAAACCATCATAATCTACAATCAAGACACTGATGAGAACTGTTCTCCTGAGTCCTAGAGACCACCTATACAAGTTGAATCAACGGGAAAGGCATTCAAGAATATATCTACTTTTTAGTCCACTTGGTCTAGAGATAAAAAGAGATGGAGTTAATCAACTTCTTACGCCCGAAACGGGGGTGTAGAGTACGAGGAAGAGCACCTTTGGTGAGGGGATGCATCCAATTGAGAACAAAAGGCTTGGACAGCTTGAGGGGAGCCCATACCATAGAGCCCCAGAGCCTCATACAGAGGATTCTTCTCGCTGGGTGCCATGTACCCACTTCCCGCGATCACATCTGTGTTCCTTTTCTTGATCTCGAAGGGAAGATCAAGCAGAGACCTCACTACTGCCTTCATCTCTGACATCAACTCCAATGGAACCTTGTGGTTCACTATCCTGAAGCACCCCCAAACCTCACATGCCTCCCTCAGTTTCTGATATTGCCCTGGAAAATCCTGAATGTCAATTGCAGGAACCCCTCCCTCCACCATTTTTCTTCCCTCTGTCTCTCTCTGCTTTCTCTTACAACAAAAGGGTCTTCTTCTTTGCTGTGAGTCTTCTCTTTTCGGATCTTCCCTATTTAAAGGATTAAAACTGAATTCACCCCAGCTAGGCAATTGGGAAATTCGACACGGTTCTTGCTTTGGTTGCCGTTTCGGGCGACATGCGGGGCCCATCTTCTGAATCTTGATTGGTGTTCTTGCGACCGCTAGGACCCGCTTGCTAAGGCTAAGAGGGACCGCGATTGAGACTGATTCACTATTTAAAGGCGCTCGGGGACAAGTTTCTGCGTTACTTGAGGGAAATTGCATAACTACAGGAGGCAGGTTTTGGTCTCATGACGCCCATGTGAGTGTCGGCTATGACTAGATTACTTCATCGAGTTCGTCATCCGATCGGAAAGTTTGGACCAAGACGCATTATCGAGGATGCGAGGGGGCTTGCGTGTTTCATTCCTTTACAAACGTTAGGCCAAAGCCTGGTCGGTGACGTGATGCATTGCCCATGCCTTCTTTAACTTCAAGTTTCTTCCCACCACGCGTGAATTTGATTTGAGGACGCTTCTGAAGAGTCACATAGGTTGCTTTCTTTGAGCATGTGGGACTAGCACCATGATCCACGAATGAGCAGTTCAAGGGCTCATTGCGTATTCAGATACAATTCGGCCTATACCAGCTATGAAAAAGAAAGAACATAACCCATCAAAACAGGGGCTGGTCTCATCAAGATAATAGATGCCGGCCTTAATGCCAGCACGAATCGAAATGAGAAAATGCAATCCCTGTATGACGCGTGTCGATCTCTGAGTGGTAAGTGCGCACCACATCAGCAGATGTGCGCACCACATCAGCAGATGACGTGGCGCACACAATCACTGAATATTTTCTGCTGTTCTGATACACAACATCACGGCACTGTCCTTTCTTTTGTTCAAAAGGACCTGTAAGATGTCCAAGATCTAGAACCTCTTTTAAGCTATAGGAATCTTGTTAAAAAATGAAGTGACAATAAAAGGACTGAAAAAGCAAGTCGCAAGGATGTTCGATGCATCCATTAGATTTTACATTCAGACAATTGCTCTGAGTACCAATAAATCACATATCCCCTACATCTTATAGAACTGATCCTCCTAGTGTGAACTAAGTATGTGTGACAATCATCGAAGGCAAATCAAAAACAGTCTTTTTAATAATAAATACATTTGTGGTCCCGCCATCGTTAAGTACAAAATTTTCACCAACTAAATTCTACCGACAACCAGCTAGCTTCTAGATATGCAATTGGAAAATTTAATGAATATTTACACAATATTCTTGACTATACAGATCATCTTTAGGCTAGTCAAAAGCCACCCGCCATGGTGCCGAAATTACTGTGAGATGCTTTTGCAAGAGGCAGTCGGCTTAACTGGTCACTGAACGTGGCCGACAACCAACAAAGAAACCTTCCAGTGGCTCGTGATTAATATCTGGTAATCTGCAGGATAGGTTGTTCCCATATGTTGTTCTAACAAATCCCATCATAAACCATTACAGGGAATGACGACCATCAGTCCGTTCTCTCGAAGGTCTTTCTTCTTGAATCTCTTCAAGATCTTCACAATCTCCTTTCTTCCCAGCTTGCTCCTTCCAGTAAGCAACTACTTTCTTCAAACGGATGACCTCTTTTGACGAGACGTTCTTGCTTGGATCATTCACAATTGACCTAACTCTTGACGCATACCTGGACACCATATTTAAGGAATATTGCTGTCAGATAGTTTTTTTATTTTTCCTTTTTTGGGGTCATGATATTGTAAGTTCAAAACGGGACACAACAAACAAGCCAATGGTCTATACAGGTGATGGAAACAAACTAACAATCCATTGCAATCATGATCACCAATAATGGCTCAGGCATCTACATATAACAATTGCATACACTCGGCTCTTACTAGAAAGGACAATCCGCTAAATAGATATTTCATAAATAAGCAACCATCTAAAGAGAGCGAAAAATAAGGACTTACATCAAAGAATTGTATGTCTCGTCCAAATTTGACTCGGCAGGTGACACATTGACAAACATAAGTGTCTTTGCATTACCCCCGAGTGAGTCGCTCATTAGCATTGTCAATTTATGATTCCTGTACGGGATGTGTTGCCCAGAAGAAGATAAAGCACTGATAACATCCCCGAGAGCAGAAAGTGATTTGTTGATGCTTTGGGCCTCCTTAAGTTGACTTCCTGAAGAGCCTGATTTCTTGATTCTTTCCGACCCAGCAAGGTCAACAAAGCTAAGCTGCAGAAGACTTGCAGTGTCACTCTATATATTTACAAGTAACACAGTGTGATATGCTTTCCCAGTAACCATTATCAAAATCCAAACTCAGATCCAAGAGACAAAGGAAAAAAACTCCCAAGTTTTGTAAAATGGACTTCACATTGCACAAGTAAACACCAAACAAAAATGATAAATCATTTGATACCTTTCCTCGTGCAACAGATTGCGTTTGTAAGTTAGTACTTTCAATGACAATAGAAAGTACTAGATGAGATCTTGAACTTTCTTCATTCATTTGTGTCCCAGAAGTATGTCTTTGTTCAGAGCCCCTTTGAATTATGCTCCTTAGTTCGTCAATTGTTGAAATTGACACAACTGTCACATTTTCAATGGATACCATGCCCTACAAATTAAAAATACCAATATTACCTCTAACTCCATTAAAAATATTCAAATTAACTAACCAAATCCAGACATTTTTTACTTGCCTTTGAGTCTTTCTTTATCTCCAATTTCAAGCGTTTGGCATTCTTCGGAAGGAGAAGATCCACAAGCGTGTCTTGATACAACTCTACCATGTAGACCTATAATTGGCATTGACATCAAATCAAATATTAAGCACTAGAGTCACTAGCGAATCATCACTTGAACATATTGAATATGTTCTCAAGATTCAACAAGTCATATTCGCACAATAAACAAAATCAATAGAACTTAGGTTTGACTACTTGAGCAGCATTTCTAAAAGTACCTTTAACGAAAATGAGAATTTGTTGCCATCCCGTTTTAAAATTTTGAACAGTTCTGTAGTAGCCCGAGGAGTGAGACCGGGATTGTTGTCGGATCCATAAATTGTAAAAGTCTTTCCTGAACCAGTTTGACCATATGCAAATATGCATACGTTATACCCATCTACAGCAGATTGAACCAAATACTGCAACGTAGGAGATAGGTTAAGCATACATATATCTTAACAAACAGCATAACTCTACCCATACAAATATTTCAACTTCACGAGCATCCAAGACTTACTCTTGTGTCCTCAAACACCTCTTCTTGTGATGCCATGCCATCAAATACTCGATCGTATATATGTTGCTTTGCTTTATCATCTTTCCATGGATGTTCGACAGTGAACTCATCCGCATTTGTGAGCACACCTTTTTCTTTGTCGACAATCTCTTTCTCATTTAGAGGTCTCAAGCGACAATATACTCTGACCTTGCCTTTCATATCTGAGACATTTCATAGCCAATTATGCACACGTCAATAATAAAGTTGCAAAACTTTCCTTACAATAAAATATTATAATGACATTCAAGCCAAATTGAGAAAGTTTAATGGGCAAACAAACCTTCTATGGTATTAAAATACCGCTTCCTCAAAGTTTGTTCTTCTTTGTAAAGGACCTCCAGCTCAGCTAATTGAGCCCCTTGCATCTTCAAGATGGCAGCAGTCTGCTCATTCTTCCTATCAATATCCTGGAAGATGGTGCATCATTGTTAATAATAAATCTCTTTTCGACTCAATGACAGGAGAAAAGAAGTTATATCAGAAAGAGAGGACATAAAAAGCACCTAGGCAAAAATAGTACTCATGATAAATGATCAAGTGAAGATTAATTACCTCTTTCATCTCTCTCAATTCCTCAAGTTCCTTTAGATTATTCTGTAAGGCAGCTAGCTCTGTGTTTCTATTTGAAAGAGCTGCCTCACATGCAGACAAATCCCTTGTAGCCACTTCCAATTTCTTTTCAAGTTCGGACACTTTAAGCTTCAAGGACTTCCTTTCTTGTTCAAAATTTCTCTTAAGAATTTCCGTCTGCATTTGCAGGAACCATTCAAGACATCTCCCAAGGAAAAGAATTAGGATGGTTGAGCTAAGATTAATCATAGGAAATGTCACCTCATCAGCAATTTTTCTCTCCAGTCTAGATAATCTCTGCTCCAACAATGCCTTCTCATTCACTAGTTTCTTCATGTTTTCTTCTGCTTCACGTGCCTCCTCGTCACGCTCTTTCAGCTCTTCTTGAAGTTTTTGTACAACCTATTTAGAATATCCACCATTTTCCAGAAGAATTCATAAATAATAACTAGTAGTAGGATCTCAGTTATAACCAGGGTAATCTATCCACATACCTCATTATTTGCTAAGAGTGAATCTTTCTTTCCAGTACTCTCTGATGCTTGACTGCTCAACTTGGTTAATTTTACTTCCAAGCTCCTCTTCTCCGAGATTGCAGCCTGAAAGACAAAGGAACTTATTCAAAAGGAAAAAAAAAATGTACAATGATAATTAGGCAAACGAATTGTACTTGAAGAGCTGTCTCTCTCTCGTGACAAAGAGCTTTTAGCCTATCACAATCCAGCGTCATTTCAGTTAAGTTTTGCTTCTCCAATGTCAAAGAATCTCTCAGAGCCTCCATTTCTTCCTGGAGGGTCACTTCTTGCTTTTGCCTTTCACGTAATTCTTCCAGCAACTAATAACATAGCAATCCATATGAATTTTTGTGAGAATGAGAGAGAGAAAGATGGGAATGGTACCAAGTAGAGATTGCATAACTAACAATGCCATTCACGTCATGCAATAAACTAGCAGTTCCATCATGCAAAACTAGCCACGTAGAGAACCTTTAATGCTCTTATAAATATCCTGAGAATGCTAGCAAATTACATAATTACTTGGGCTGCTAATTAACAAACTAGAGTTTCAGAAGATACAGACTTTATCACATTGGTTGAAAGAAACATAGCTCAAAAGCTGTAGTGCTAATGCCAGTATGAAAAAAAACCAAGAAAAACAGACAGGCATTACTAGCATACTTCCACCGTCCCCACAGAAAAAAGAGAGGAAGGAAAAGAACCCAAGCCCTCATTAAAGCGCTAAATAAATCTTACATAGCGACAATGAAAAACTTACTATTGTGTTACAATAAACACAATTTGGTGATTAATTATTGAATGTAGGATGTATAGTCACTTACTTGATCAGCATTCTTCTGAGAATCTTCCAGAGCTTTAGATAAATCTTGCACACGTTTCTCATGAACTTCCACACCAGATGGTTTTAAATTGTTAGAAGCATCCCCATTTACTGAACCATTAGCTATGGACCTAGCCTTAGAATATCGTCGCAGCATGACATCGTTTATATGTGTCTGAAGAGCAACACAAATTTCCTCACCCTGCATGAGAATGAAGTACGAAGATTTAGTAGTCTATATTTGAAAGAATGGATTCTGTAGGAACTCAAAAATATTCAACTCACCGGAAAAATAAAAAATAAAAAATAAAAAAAGACAGTTAAACCTGTTTTGTTTCAAATTGGAATATGTGAAGAACTCCTGCAACTCTCATTTTGAAAAAAACAGCAGTATTGCTGCTGCCAAACTGCATTATATCTCGCAATTCAGCCGAATGTAAATATTCTTTTGGAACTGGGCGGAAAAAATGAACCTGTACAAGTTGATAAAAATCAAGAAACAATTAGAATCAGAAAGATAAATTGATTTTGAGCATCAATACATAAGCAAGATAGATCTAACCCCACGCTTATTGATGCCCAAAACGATACGGCCCGGCAAGAGTCCAATTGGATCATCAATCTTGCGCACACTAAAGAAAACCGAATTTCCATAAGGAAGTGTCCGCAAGATTCGCAGAAATTGTTGCCTCGCGTCATCTTTGGTAAAATGCTCCTATGCAAGTTGAAGCGCAGGTAAGACAAGACTTTCATGCATATTATATACATATTAAGCATTACCAATCAAGATAACTAAACAATAGCATAGAAGGCAGAGAAGAGAAAAGGAAATTGAGCCATTTGATTCAAGTTAGCAATCAAGCTTTTAAAGTAACAGAGGGAGGGCGGAATGGGAGAGTGAGGGATTTTAATTGAAGAGCTTCATCTAGATCACTATCTCACCATTGATCGATATCGGGAGAGAATATCCAGCTCCCATTCCCTCTTTGCTCTGGTAATTGCAATTTGTCGAGGGAGAAAACGTTCCAAAAGGGAAGACCAATCACTGAGAGAATTGAAGTATCAAAGTGAAGACTCATCAAGTGGCTAAAAAACTTAAAACACGGAAAATTCATTCAAGTTCCACTTAGCCTACTGATCCAGAAATATGCAGGTCAACTAGAAAATGAAATGTCAGCAGTAACCACGTATATTATGTGCAGTAGGGCATTAAGTTAAAAAGGATATGGAAAAATTGTTACTCACGTGCATGATTCAGGGTTACCAGCAAATCCAATCTCAGCCAAAATTTGCAATGCAGAAAGCTGCGCAGCATCATCCCTTCCAACAGGATAATTGCCCAAAATATAATCATGCTGCAGCTGTTATGAATTAGCAAAGACATGAGAAAAGAAATGCAACCTTACCATCGTCAAACAGAAACTAACATAGCTCCAAAAGCTAGAAGTTAATATAGTGGATGGATACATACTTGAACATAGGATAACTGCACAAACATGGGATCTGTTATGGCTTCATCAGACTCACGAAAAAGCTTCTTTTTGAATGTCAATTTGCAGTGCAAAATTTCTCCTTTACTCCGATCTTTTGCTGCTTTAAATTCAGCTAGAAGGTCTCCAATGTATTTGTTGTCATCTAACCCAATATATTCCTCTAAATAACCAAAAATAAACATCAGATAACTATTTTAACTAATCATGCTCAATAAGCAACAGTTGACCAGAGTATGCACCATTGCCTGGATCTGGAGATTTAGAACCAGTAACTACTTTGCGGCACTCAAAAAGACTGAAACTAGAATATGCTGACAGTTTGATGATCCCTGCAAGTTCCTGAAGCAGTTACAAAATCAGATCATTACGTGCTTACAAGCTCAGAAGGGAAAACAATGAGTATGTACAGAAAATATAATTCACTTCCATCAATATCACCCAAGATTAATTTAATTTACAGTGAGAAAACAAGAATATGGCTAAAGATGGCAATCAGATCAAGGATTGCATCCATATTATAACAATAATATTCTAAGCTATTTGCAAAAAAAAATAAAAAATAAACCAATGAGCTTAATTCTGACAATTTGGAGCTTAAAAATAATTTTGGGAGGTTGATTTCTGTGGCATCTATTTTCCTATTGGTTTTCAAATTGATGGTTGTTTACTATGACGAATGAGCAGTGCAGTGCAGTGCTACCTAGTATCTAACTTTCAAAAAATGTTATTTAAGGCTCCCGAAAAGAGATCTTGTCCTGCATACTAGCTGGATAATTATACAGCCATTTCTTATTGTAGTATAAGGAAGAATTACTTATAGACGCAAAGGAAATGCCAATAACAACCATGCTTGAATTTCATAAATAAGTACAAATAACAAGTGGAGTTCAATGATGTTTCCTCCCATTTGTCATCAAATTATCCCTTTATATTTATGTACAAAATTCAATTTGCTTAGAAATTCATAAGGTCTAAATGTACCTCTACTGCATCAGCCACTGTTGTTGCCATATCATATGTAATCTCTTCAAAAGTTTCATCCAAGAAAAATACTATGGTTGTTAGCTTTCGGCCCGTTAAAAGAGCTTCAATCTCCTCGCGTCCAGGTATTGTATGCCTTGGGCCAGCCTTGACAGAACGCTTAAGAGCATTCAAAGTATTCAATGCAAGAATTTGGATTTCGGAATCAGTGCTGACACCATGTGCCACATTATGGACATACTCTGATAGGAAACCACCAATGTCCTTGCTAGGAGGCATTGAAGATGCACATAAGTACATCAGTTCCCAAGCATTAATTAAGTATTGCCTGGAATAGTTTAAACTTGGCAATTTAGCTAAAGATGAAATCAATCAAGCAAAATAATATTTAAATTACCATGGAGGATTAAAGTTTACACCTCTCAGGATTATTCCGTGTTTGTTTTGAAACCTGAGCAAAAAGCTCATCACGGAGCTCAGATCTCTTCAACGTTTGTTTATATAATTTTCCCACTAGCTCAATCCGCTCATCCAAGCTTGGTGGAGAGGGTCTCTCGGATGAATCAACGCCCATGTACTTCAGGATTACTTGGAAGAGCTTCGTTGCTCGGCTTACTAGATCGCTGTTGATTTTAAGTAATGAAGTTGGTATAGGATCCTGCAAACTTGAACACTTAGCTCTCCATGGGTTTGTATCATCTAAAAGTACATACTACTATCAAAACCACACTTGCTCACCTTCTGGAAGCACAACATGTCCTCAAAGGTAAATTTTTCGCGAACTTGTGAGCCCGCAGACTTCTTTGAGAAAAACCCACGTTTTCCAGCAGATTGTTTCTGCATCAACCTCAAAAACCCCTCCACCTAGAGAAGAGGATAATTACTTGACTTGATTATCAAAAGGCACAACTAATAGGGTAAAGAAAAAAAGAATCGATTAAGCACCTGAAATCTATCAAACAAGGGTATGGCACCGGCAAGCTCGGGTGGAATAGCCCTTGATAGAGTAGTTGGTGTGCTGCAGGGCAAGAAAATGGAATTACTAAGGAGAATGGGTGCAATTCATATTTATCTCTAAAGGTCACAGGTCTTGTAAGAGCTAATATAACTAGGTTAGTAAATGAGAAAAAAACTATCAATAGATGAAAAATACTATCAATAGATTATATAGTCCAGCAACAAATATAAAGAAGAGAAAGAAAATACTATAATGCACTAGTTAATAATATCCACCGAAATCACGATAAACTGATTTACTCTGAAATATTTAAATATCAGTTTTAAGTGTTGGAGAGGTAATTTAATATGAATTGAATGCCAACCTATAGCAAGCTGCTGAAATGTAGATAGTGAAATCAAGTTAATCAATTTTTTTTTTCCTCA
Organism: Eucalyptus sp. ANBG9806169; assembly: GCA_014182395.1. Taxonomy (NCBI): domain Eukaryota; kingdom Viridiplantae; phylum Streptophyta; class Magnoliopsida; order Myrtales; family Myrtaceae; genus Eucalyptus; species Eucalyptus sp. ANBG9806169. Next base: position 25,840,844 of record CM024581.1, on the reverse strand, counting down.
AAACATATGCATCGAATCATCATTTTTCCATTGTAATCAATGTTGCATCAACAATCATCTCAATTTTTAAACAAAATACCTGTCCTTTTAGCTGTATAGGAAAGAACAGAAAATGAGAAAAGGGGAAGCAAATAGTTAACTGCTAAGAAGTCCACAACTGATCCTCGAGTTGCAGGATGAGGACACACACATGTTCAGTACATGAGATGTTAAGATAAATGCATATAACTCACGGGGGTGCAAAGTTGGAGCCATCGCTGTCATAGCCATCTCCATTCGAGAAAGCTGAGTTGTGCGAAGGGGATCCTTCATTTCCAATAAGGGAGCCAAAAGAAGACCTGTTACTTCTGAAACTCTGTGCCATACTTGACTGCGTGTCAATTGTCATCTCACAGAACGCCTCTCATTCTCTTCTTCACAGAACCAAACAGTTCCTTCTCCCTTTTTGACACATTCAAGCGCCTGATATAGCCTAGTAAAGACTGCAAATGCAAGACATACCAAGATCAGAATTTGCACGATTAAGGGCTCCTTTGCCATCGAAACAGTTTTCTGTTTTCGTATTCTACTCAAACAAGTCAGATAAGTGAACACTAGAAACCTCCCTAGAACAATTATGATGACAAGCTCCGACATTATCAAATTATAGGAGATGCTTTGTTTTTGGGTATTCCAAACAACTTGTATATCACTTTGGGCCGGATACACTGGAACTTAACAAAAATGATTTTTTGCTCATCAATTTAAACTGCCAATTTCCCGAGTTTCTTCCACTCTAAAGTCAAATCAAACAGAAAATACAGAGGATTAGATTATGACTACCGCAGCCAACAATCTCCAGAACTTAAAAGCACCATCTTTGACAGACAACCCATCCGTATATGCCCAAAAGAAGACGCGAGCGGAAATTCCACACAGCACCGCAAAACAGAACTCAAATTCGACCGAAAAGACACCCGGAAATGAAGAACCCACGAGAAAGGACGTGGTCGATACGAGCTAGCGTCATCGAAGATCCACGTAACATTGCAGATTCCGCCAACACCACCCAATCGCATTACCCGCAAACGGGCACGGAACGAGGAAAGGGAGAACAACAAAACAGGAAAGACCCCCCCACAAGAAACAGCATTCACGTGACGAGATTTGTCTCGGCGCAAAAAAGCCAAAAAAGGACGACGATAATGATGATTGCAAAGCGCCGTGCAAAATGCAAGCATCGAAGCAGCTTCGAGATTGAAAAGAACAAAAAAAAAAAAAAAAAACCGGGAACCAAAAGCGAACGAATAAACGCGAAATGGGAAGAGATCTGGACCTCGATCAGCTTCACCTCCCTTCAGACACGGGGGGAGAGAGAGAACAGTCTTGCGAGAGAGTAATGGCGTCGTTAATGGCTTCCTTCCGCTCAAAGCTTCGGGCTTTTTCTCTTTCAGATCTTAAACGAAACGAAACGAAACGAAACCGGAGAGAGAGGGAGAAGGAGACGGGGAGGGCAGGAGGTGTCCGTGGAAAGCAGTGGCGAGTGTGACGGGAAGAGAAAACCTGAAAAAAAAAATTATAAAAAAAAAAACCCACGAAATTAAAATCGAAAATTATTTATTTTCTGTTTTTAATTATTTAATTAATTAATTTTTGGAGCTATCCGATTTGTTCTCTTCTCATTTCTGCAAGAAAACAAAAACAGTCGGGGGAAATTTGAGGAAAGGGCAACTTTTTGAACGCTTCCGAATCGCCCTTGCCGCTGCGTTTAATTACGGCGATTGCCCCTGATCCGAAAATTCCCAAATTAATTTCAATTTCTTAAAATATATATGTGCATATATATTATATACGCGACGAGGGTAGAAAAGTTAAAAAAGGGAAAAAGAGGAGGAGAGAGAGGAGGGACGTTAAGGCGGGAAAGCTCCAGCCTGCCAAGGACGCGACCTTTCTTGTGCTGCAGGCACCCCAGAAATGGCGGCATCCGCAGAGATTTGGACCCTTCAGCTTCATACAGATACGTGGGTCCCCTTCACTTTCTTTTTCTTGATTGGGATTTTCAATCTGTTGCAATGATTATGCACCGCGAATCAAAGCTCGTATTGTGATTATTCTCGCAAATATTAACTCGGGAACGCGTAGAAGATAGAGCTTCCGAGCTTCCCGGAATGCTCGATCGATCCGACCAGGTCGCGGAGGTCGCAGTTCCCCAAACACGGGTCATTGCCAAGGTCGACGAGCGGTTCTTGAATTCCTCATTACCGATTGAGGTTGATGCTCTGTGATTGATCATCTCGGACCGGGTTTGTGCATCCAATTCTAACACCATTTTTTTGGGTTTCTACAGCCCGTGTCCCAAATTTCATATACTAAGTCAAAGCGTGGAACCCTTAAGAACATTGGGAAGCGGGGATGTTTTCTTTGTAGGCCCATCTTGAACCGCTTTTTGTCTCTTCTCCTTCCTCGGGACCTGCCACTACAATATTGTGCTCTCGCCAAATGCGATGAGCGGGAAGATCGAGACTCATCTAGTCCCACGTGTTGGTAAATTTCGATTCAAGCTAGGGTTAATTAGGATAATTTGTCTGACCATAATCTTCGCTTTATCAAAAGGAGGAAAAAAGAAAAGGGTCCTGCCGTAAGCACCTAGCAAGGGGAGCCCAAAAGCCGGCCTTGCCGGCTAATGAAGGCAGAATCTTCTCCGAATGGGGAGGAGACTGAGGAGGAGGAGGAGTGGCCAAATGGGTAATTATGTGGGGTTCTCTTTTTTGTATTTATATTATTGTTGGGTTTGGTTTGGCCAATGATGATGTGTAGGGGCTATTGATTAAGCTCACGAGAAATAACACACCAGATTGACTATTCACCAGCCTTTATGGATGGACACCACTTTATGCCTGCGCCCGAAATGTTGTGAAGGCCAACCGAGAGCCTGTTCCAACAACAAACGACCACAACCAGGTCAAACCCATGTTGGCATTTAAGACCCACATGACCAGGATTCTGTTTTCCCTCCATATCTTTTCTTGCCCTTTTTTAAATCGCCGTCTCTCTCTGTATGCCCCCTCAGTACCGTTTCTTTACCTGGGCTCAGGAGATTGAAGGAAAAAAACTTTGGGACAGCAATGGCAGCGAACCTGTACGCGCAGCCAACAACCGCGTGTAGGGATAGGGATAGGGATAGGGAAAAGGGTGATGCCAGATCAAATGATTCAGCTCATAAAGCAAGGTTTCTTCTCTTTCCTGCTTTTAGGCACCAATCTTAATGTTAAAAACTTTTTGGGGAAATTTAGGTAGAGGTCAATGGACAATGATCCTGCACATTGAAATGCCACCAGAATGCTTCTTTAGGAAGAAAAACAAAGTTCACCTATTACTCATACCACTGAAAACTACAGTCTCTGTGGCATTTCTAGTTTTCAGTTGTGGATTTCTTTTGCCAGCAATTAAGCTTTTCGATGGCACTTCAAGCTGAGGTAAGGTAAAGGAAATCCCACCATTTTCCAATGCAAAATGCCTCTCTTTTCACTACTTTGCGGGGAAGAGTATAAAGCTAGGTGACAAGACAAGATTCCGAATCATGGTTCTTTGATTTCAAGCATGTTAGTCATTCCCCCTTGTTATGATAACCAAGGGTCCCCTGTGGCATGAACCCAAAGCTACCCAACAAACCGCACTTGCATAATGGCCCCAAAAAGGGTCCCAAATCATGTGCTGCACCAAAATAAATCATGTGTTTGATCATCGCACTAACTCTTGCGAGTAAGCAAAAAGGAGTGAATTGTGACTTTCCACTCTGCCACATGAATTTTATGAGTAAGCTTCCAATGCATCCATGATAAGCATTGACCTACCATGCAGAAGAAAGTGAGAAGCATCTAACTTCAGCTGAGGTAAGAAATGAGTTTTGGTTAACTTCTGCCCCACAACAGGTATTCAGCGAACAAATTTTCGTCCTCATTGAAAATCACACACTGGACGACAAATGTAGCCAGAAAAAAACATTAAAAGAGATTGAAATGGAGATGAATTAGAAATCTAAAATGAAATCATACGTACATAGAGTTGTAGAGCAAGATTTATTACTTATTTCTTCAAGATATGCTTTGTCTATCCTTCAACATGGAGCTCTAATCTGATGCACTCCATAATTCAGAAGGCATGACCAAAAAGAATCTGCCTCTTCTTGAGCTACAACTAGAGTATATGAATAAATAACACAGACAAAATTGAACAGAAAGAATATTCTTATTCTATCCTCAACCACAAGGTAACACACTGGTGCTGTCAAAATTCCGTCAAATTGTTAAAACTCATTGGCTTGGGCTTTACAAAAGAAGGGAAGCCCTTAGTTCTATGATGTTAAAATTTTTTTACCGAAAATGCGCAGGCTCTCCATAACAGCTTGAATTCGATCTGATATAGCATTATACAGAGATCTCTGTGCTGCCTCATCAAGTCCACATGGAGAAGCAATAGGCCATCCCAAAGTAGGAAGCGAAAAATCACGAGAAGTAGTAATTGCAATTTCCCTCATTTTAGGAAGGTTGAATTCAATTGGCTCACCTACAACTATATTAATTCTTTTATTACATAGGGGGAGAGGAGGTCTTCTGCCACAAAAATAGTTTTCAGGCATAACCTGAAAAGGAATTGAAAATCAATGAGGAAACGATGCCCAAGCAAAAAAAAAACAATTCAACAATATCAAATTAAACCAGGGTTCTTTCTCATTAAGAGCACCAATTTTTTACACTTCAGCGTAACTTTTTTCTTCTCCCACCAAACAATGAGTCAACATTTATATGTTGTGAAAGTTTCCAGGTATTTCAAATCGAAAGAACTCAAAGTAAGTGTCACAAGATTTAGATTAAGCAATAAGGAAAAGTTAATGTAACCTAAGTTCCCAACAAAAATATATTACTAGATTATCTGTTAACATCCTTGAGCAATTGCAGGGTACAATGCATATGGTTCTATTTCTTGTCAGGTGGTGCTTATCAATAGTCCACATTGATTTGATCATTAATAGTGCAATTTAGACAGCCCAGATTTGTCAAAAAAGGGACAAAGACAGAAATATTAACAAAAACAGAAGCGTCCATTTAATCCTGATGTTGCAACACTAAATATGGTGCATGAGGTCTGCTGCTCATCTAACAGCAGGTAGTCTCAAAATATTAGGAAGTGAAGCTAATAGGAATTGATCTGTGATCAGTACCCTCTCACATGGGAGTGATCCTTCAGTATTCCAAGAAATACAATCATCCCAACACATGAAATTACATTCTCGTATTTCATTTGCATAACTCCTATAAGTTTTGAAGAGATCGTGCAACATCAGTAACTATAATGAACTCCTTATGTAAGCTCTGAACACCAAGTCAAGCATCCATGTCCTTCCCATAAAAACCAAAGTTAATTCCCCTCACAACAGATTTTATCAGTAGAAGAAGTGAATTAGGGACAAAAAGGTGTATGTGTCTTGTCACTGAAAATGACAAGTATAGGTAGACACCTAACAGGTGGACCAACAAGTTGACCTGATATATAATTAGTAAATTGGTGCATGAAATAGACTAATATACAATTAATATTTCCATGCTAATCTTCAAATTACCTCTTGAAGTCCATGATGAACGATCGGCAGGACTATTGGAGTGACAGGGGCTCGAACAATTAGACTAGCGGTTCCCCACTTTAATCGTCGTATAGGTCCATCTTCTTGGGACACTTTTCCTTCTGGAAATGTATGCAACTGCAGATCAGCAATATATTCAGTAAAACTACCAATGTAGATGCACGTGATTGGGGGGTGAGGGGATTTCAAATCGCAGAAAAATTCAAAAATATATATGTCCACCATCATGGACAGTGCAGCGATATAGGCTTTACAGAAAAGCTCCAGGCACCATTTTTTCTCTCCTTACTGCCTGGCGCTATGCAGAAGATTGCCTTCTTAACTACAAGTTTACGACAGGCAACCAATTGCCTTTTGCATCCATTAGTTAACATAGACAAATAGTAATCAAGAAAGCCCGATTCTCTTTCCTGGACTAGGCAAACCTTAGATGGTATATATGCATACTCAATCTTAAGTGAAAAACCCCTGCAATCACATCTATCAATAAAAGTTGTCTCGGATACATTCATTGACCAGGTACACAAAATTAAGCCCACAGATGTATTAATATACTTGATGACACTAAGCCTTATTGGGGGAACAAGTTTCAGCCATCTTACTTGACAGGAGTATTAAATAATTAAAGGGTAATACTATGAAGAAAAATTAAGGGGGAAGTGTGAAATAAATACCCATTCACCATCACTTAATCGCTCAAGAGCTTCATTCATGTGTTCTTGATATATACCGCCACCCCTGGTGATAGGTATGCATTTCCCTGCATCATTTACTACTTAAATAACAAGGCATGTGTAAATAGTTTTTGCGCTAATATCTACCATAAGCCAAAAAACAATATTTCAGCAAGACTAACCACACATGCAGAAAGGTTAAGTTTACAATTTGAATAAGACATCTGTATTCTACTGTCCTGAGACCACGGCAGCCCCAGCTTCGCTCAATTCTTGTATATCCTGAGCAAACAAGCTGGTATTGAAGGATGCAGAAGAAATGAATCAAGATAGACAAAGTTTCCCTTGACATGGGTTTGAATGGCGAAGTAATGAATCATGACAATTCGGGTTTTTCTTCTAGGACCAGCTTGAGTTCATTTAATATCTACTTTGAATAATCATTGTGCAGTAATTTTCATATGATACAGATCCATAAAGTAACTGTCCATAGCACCAGAAAATCACCATAGTGAATCAATGACCATCCGACCACACCGTTGAAAAATTCATGTGGCAAGGTTAAGGTATGCTGCATTATTTGGTCATTATTTGGTCATTCTTTGCATGAGGCGGAGGATGAACAGATGACCCCCTCAAACATAAGTTGAAAAAAATCAATGACAAAAGCTTGCCAAAGAAGTTTGAGGATGGGAAGAGAAAGGAAGAGACTTTTCTGGCAAGAAAAAACTTTATCAACAGATTACCGAGAGAGGAACTAGGTGTGTTCTCTAGTTCTCCAAATTTCTCTCTCATGCCGATACTTATCCGGTTCCCAATGGAGTCAATGTGACAGCTTGAAAGATACAAGGGAAACAGATCTCAGAAGTGAAAGTTTGGCAACCTATGACTAAAACGAAGTTTCCCTTGGAAATGAAGCCTCTTAGGCACATTCACCATTTCTGGATACAAACTATAATGGAGTACAATGTAGGAGTCAGCTACTGTTATACTGTTGATCTAAGCGAGCTCCCCGTGATTGGGAGTAAGAAACTGACAATGTCAACTTAAAAGAATAGAGAGGAAACTTTGTTGCAAAGAGCATCAAAAGTAACAACATATTACCTACCAAGTCGAAAAAAATATGAGAGCACTGCATTCTTGAAGCAAATGTCTTCAGCAGCTAGCACCCATCGGGCCAAACTTGCATCCGTGGAGGGAAATCCCTTGAATCCCCACAAAACAGGATCATCCAACCTGATCCGATTAGATAAAAAAAAAAAAAACTCAAGACAAATAGCCACCCAATACAGTGAAAGGGTACATTCAAACAACAAGTGAAATAAGCTTCGTGCCAACAACTACTTGGTGCCATCACTTTTGGCATCACCCATGAAGACGGCACTGCTGTAACTACCGTAGTAATCCCCCCCCCCCACCCAAAACAAAAAGATTAATCGACCTTAATTTGCCAAAACACATGCCAAATCACGGCCGTCGCCCTTGAGCTAAGCAACTTCCATTAAAGTCTCCTTATAAAATTGAACCAATGGCATGTATAATAACCATATAGGAAATCAACAACAAGCAGGCAAACTAAAGCTCAGAAACAGCGAACAGATTCACGGTTCAACTGAGCCAAGACTGCTCATTTCCTGCAGTTAAACTCAAATGCAGCTCCTCACGGAGATCTAAATGCGGGTAGCCTTCCATCTTCGGTTGTACATGAATTCACCATGGCTCACTAGCTAACAACATCAGGAATCCCCCACGTAGCGATCCAACAAACATTACCCGACCGCACGACAGAAGCAGAAAAAAAAACAAAGAAAGGGCGAATCGAGAAAGAAACGGAAGAGGGAGGGACGGAGCACCGACGTGGACATGTGGTTGCTGACGGTGAGGAGAGGGACGCCGGGGGGGCGGTGGCGGACGAGGCGGAGGAGCGTGTCGGCGTTGTGGACGGTGGTGGTGTTGAGGAGGCTCGCCACCGCCTTGGCGAACGCCCCGACGGCCGCGAACACCGCCCGCCTCGGCACCCCTCGCAGGTGGGCCCCGCTCGCCGCCCACTCCATCTTCCTCTTCGCCGCCATTCCGAGCGAGAGCAGCCTTCGATCGCTCGCGAGAAGGGGTGGGGGGGGAGCTCTCCTTCTTCGCCTCGCTCCGGCGGCGGGGGAGGGGGACTGCGCGCGACGGAGAGGGAGGCGAAGGTTTTGGTGGATCTCGGGTCTGGATACGGGTCTGGATACGGGTCCTGGACTTCTTCGGAGGTTGTTAGCCCACGTTAGAAAAAATGGATGGGTCCATCATCAAATCCTATACTTTACTCTCAACCTCCTTTACATTAATTTTTTGTCACTAAGAGTAAGAGTCCATTTATTTCGAAAAAATAAATAATTTAAAAATATAATCGATGACAATTTTTTTATCGTTGACAATAAATGTTTTTGTTGACGGTAAAATCATTTGTCGTTCATTCATTTTTGTAAATGATTTAAATGATTTTTTTGGAAAATGTTACTCAAATTTATTTTTCATGAAACAAATAAAACCTAAGTTTCATAAAGTCGAAAATACGAATAATAATACTTCAAAACTCAAATACAAAGATTAAACATTGATCTGTTTGGAGTTTCAAAACGCATAAAATTTAGAATAACATTTAAAAGAAAAGGATTGAATATCTCACCATTTGCACGAATTTTGATGCTAAGACTATCGAACAAGCAAAATTAGATGATATTTTGTTATTTTTAGCAGGATTGACAAATAGAGGTAATTAGTTTTAGGGTGAGTAGTTTTCCAAAACCTCAAATCTACCTTGTAGGGCTAATTTCGATTTTTGGAAATCGAGAACTGAACTGGTTTCTCTAATGAACCAATTGTAACTGAAACGGCCATTTCAGGATCGACTTTAAAACGGGGCTGACTTTAAGTAGTATAACTATTAATTTAGGAAAACCTACCATTTGAACAATATGTGTCCTAGTAGTTAAAAACATTAATGAATTTTTTAGTCTTCCTAGGTTCGAAACCCATCTCAAGCATATATTATCATTTTGTTAAAAAAAGAAAAACTAAAATTCATAGTTCTCTATGTAAAATAGGAAATTCTTTCACTTAAGGTATTGAGGGAAAAACAGAGCAAATAGTTTAGCTTTTTATATGGACTTTCGATCCCCGAGGAAATGTTACTATGTTTGGCAAGTTTTCCTAAAGAGCTTTTGACCGAATGCTAGCTTTGGAAAAGCTAAACTAGTATTGAGCTTTCAAAGATTTAATCAAATGTTGAAATCAATTTTCTTCTTTCAAATTTATCTTCACCAATTTTTTAATTTTTAGGTTTTGCCCTTTGTCACTATTCTTTTTTTTAGCGAGGATGGTCGATTGGGGTCAAGGGACCTCAAGTGTGGCAACCCACACAACTGTCACCTAGTTCGCGCAACCTAAGGGATTGCCGTTGGGGTAGTGTGACCCCAAACAACAAGGTCACACGACCCCACATGGCCACTTGGGTCACAACCTTGGCTGGGGGTCGCACAATCTTGGGCAACAACTACTGGCACCAGATTTGGTTCGTCTATGACCTTAGCCCTTTGCTGGAGGGTTTGATTTTTTTTAATTTTAAAAAAGGAATATTAGACCCAAAAGCTCTTTGCAAAAAAATATTTGACAAACGGTATTTAGGCCAAAATAGCTTTACAAAAGATTTTTAACCAAATAATATACATTTTCTCAAGCGGCTTTAGATCAAAGATATTTGTATTTTCTCAAGTTCCATTTGCAAAGTCGAACCAAACCTACTCTTAATAATTGGATTTGAGTACATTCTCCTAAAGCAGCTTTTTAAAGTGAAGTTAAAATAATTGAAAAAGGGACAAAGAGAAGGGTGGATTACTAGAGATAGCGAGCGTCATGGCGATAGAACCGAAGCCCAGTAAGTGTCGACTAGAGGCCACGAAACCTCAGCAAGGCTCGTTAGGGTCGTGCAACTCCGGTGAAGGCGGCACTGAGGATGTCCACCCAAGGTGAGGGTGAAGCTTTCCGGCATCGCGCAACCCTCGGTGAGCCAAATTTGGAGCCTAGCGAGCCGAACAAAGGCCGCGGGACCTAAGCAAGGCGGCACCATCGTCGCTTGGCCTCCTCCGCAAATTCCCAGCCTAGCTATGTACTTGAGCGCATCGGCTTGTATGCATACCAATTCTTTATTAATAAGTAATCATATTGTGATTGATTGACCTTAACGATTTTATTTACATTTTTTAAATTGATGTTACAGGTAATAATCCAAAAAATTTAATTCTTCTTCTTCTTCTTCTTCAAGGCATTTTTCTCCTCGTTTTGAATGAATTTAATTTTTCACTTACTTCATCTATTCCGTGAAAAATAAAAGATTTAAAACATTATTCTAAAAACGATCGTTTATATTACTTATAAAGAAGAATAAGTTAAAAAAAAAAATCCATCATACATAGACATGTTTAGACATAAATTATGATAGATATAAAAACATTTTTTATAGAATAATTATTTTAAGCTATATAACAAATCATTTTTTAGAGTATTTTCTAAATCGTTCATTCCGCAAAACAAATGGAGCCTAAGTTCATTGGATGAAGTTCCAAAGATTAAATGGAAGCCATGAGAATGATTACGAGATTTTCCTTGCAGTTCTGATAACAAATATGAAATCAATTGTCGAGTTTGTATCACGTTGTCAAGGACTACATTAAATTGTGCAACAATTTAGGATTAAATTGCTTTGTACAATAAGCTTAGGACTAATTGGTAATTTTCCCTTTTCTCTTTTCTCTTGTGTTGCAAGGGACAAAAATGAAGACTTTATGGAGTTTTATATTGCCTGGGGCATAAAAAGTTTCGGTGAGAATTAAGGTCTCTTCGTGGTATATTCTATTCGGTCGATATCACATCATGGGGGTTTTCACCTCTTGACCCATAAAGCACCAAGATTTTCTTCCCGTAGTGGAAAGCTACTTATAGTCTACTAAAATCCACTTTTATATATAGGATAATATAGGATATTATTAGTTACATAAAGATAAAGTGTCTAATCTGATTAAAAGTTCAATTAGTCAATTGTACCTCATTATTGCAAGAAAACCCTCTTTTACAAAAGCCCTCCTTTTTGTATGAGACATATCTTATATAACTATTGGTGATGATGATAATAATAATAATATTAATAACAACAAAGACGACAATAATAATAATAATAATAATAATAATAATAGTAGTAGTAGTAGTTACATATGCATGTTCATATATGTAAGAAAATACTTTAAAACAAATAACACAAATGATTCAAAAACTTTTATTCAAAATTCAATTATGAACTTGAATTAATGGAAGGACATCATTGAATATTTTTATGTAATCCAAAAACTAAATTGAAAATACATTAAAAGTTAAGGGATCATATTAAACAAATTAAAAGTTTAGAACGACATTGTACATTGAACTAAAGTTTGGGAATTATAATTGATAAATTTAAAATTCATGAACCACATTGCATATTGGGCCAAAGTACAAAGACCATTCGTATCATTATCCCAATTGCAAAACCTCCCACAAGTAGACAACACCCATTTTTGTACATGATAACGATAATAATGTTAATGGTAATAATAAGAAGAAAATACTTTAATGAAAAACATTAATTGCAAAACACCTACATCATTAATGCATAGATGAATATATATATATATATATATATATATATATAGATGCACGCAAGATTATAGATTATATTATTCGCTTAATATATAAGATTATAGGTTATAGAGCACATCATTCACTTAAGTTGTGTTTGGTCGGCTAGATTTCTAGCCCAAATAGGACTTGATAGAATAAGATATAAAATCCATGTTTTTAATTTATCATATTCACTATTTGTAATAGCAATAATAAAAGTGTATATTTTCACATCTTATTATTTCCACTATATGTTATGAACAACATATCAATATAAATGAACATAAAAATTGTACAAACGAAGATAGTAAGAATCTCTCGTGGTACTCATGGTAAGAATCTCTCGCGGTACTCTTGCTTGTTTCATTATTGTTTGCTTCTTCTTTTTATTTTTCTTTTTTGGGTGGCAAGTTTAGAGGCAACATTTTGAGAAACTCTAACATAATATATTCATATAGATGATCTAAACGAATGTATGATTTTCAAGCCCAAATCAATTTCTAGTTCAAAAGGCAGCACACGAAACATCTGTATGTCCAAGATTGTATATTGTTAGTCTTTTTCTTGGCTCTCAAAATGGATCCAACAACAGTTACAATAAAAACCCTGATCTCGTTATACAACTACTTGCAAGATGATTGATTATATGTCGATGGGCGTGCTCGTGGAACCAATTTGGTCAAATTGCTCAGGTTGAACCTAAAGAAAGGGAAAAATCAAACCACTAGGAGGTTGGTTTCCAATTGAATTTAGGTAGGATATTGGTTAGAATATGGACACTTGTATTTTCTTTCTTTTTGGCCATCCCCTGCCACTGGCCGCTTGCCCAGTATGGCCACTGTATGTCACTATTACTTGCAAAGCATGATGTCCTCATGTCCATTTATTCTTTGGCCAGAATAAATCACATTTCTTGTCATGGAAGTATTTGGATTTGACTTGAAGAGCCATTTTTCAATGTAGCCTATAGGCCTACCATCAAACAGTACTCTTCATGCCATCCACCAACTTTCCAAATGCCATCGATTTTTATTTAGGTGGGCACCAGACCGATCCATCTCAGAAACTAGCCTAATTAATACTGTTTTAGACCGATTTCAGAGAGAGCCGACATGGTTCTCGATTCTAAAGCTCAAATATTAGCCTATCCTAAGTACAGTCTTGGTTTTGAATTGGGAATTGGCAATTTTATCCGAGAATCCTAGGTTGATTCAACCAAGTGGAACACATTGTACATACTTATAACTAAATAATATAGCAAACTAAGTTTCAAACACTTCCCATTTCATATTGGAGTGCACACTCCCAAACACTCAATTTGACGCCTTATCTCATTTAAAAAGAAAAAGTAATATATTTAAAATTATCAACGCCACAACTTTATAAAATGCCACATCCCGATTCACGGGTAGATTCATGAACGAGCGAGTTAGATTCTCTGTTCCCATTATGTACCATTGGGACCTTCAAGTGCTAATCCTCAAGTCGATTATCTTTAATTTTACTTTTCAAAATATACAATTTTCTTTTGTACTTTCGGAAAAGTGATGGATGGATTTACTTTTATAGAGGGCCACTTAGAGAAAAAGGTAACATTAGAAAACTAGAGGAGATGATGGTCATTGGTCACAATTTGCGAGAAGATATCTGTAATGAGCAAGTAAAACGAAAAACACTTCCGCACATCAAGGGCAAATGTTCACCTTGATCAATGACTGAATGAACGAACCATCGTCCATTGTTGACCCGTCTAGCTTTGGACTTGAAAAAATTTCATCATTTTCAATTCAAATTTGTGGCCGGTTTTTACATCGAACAACACGACCAATTAACATCCAATTGATTCACTGGACGATAGATCCTTTGAAAGTCCAATTCCAGGAGTACTAACAAAAATTCGTTTAGAAAACCAAAAGCAGCCTTCAACTTCATTCTTATTTTTGTCTTATGTTTATGAGCATAACTTGGTTTTTAAGTAACGTCAAAAAAAATCGAAAAATGGTTGAGTTTGGTGGGACTATGATCACATGCAAGGGAAGTAACCAACGGATGAATGGGAACTCTAGATCTTTGAATCAGGACACAAGTCTCAATCAGCACATCCGGGCTGAGCTCCGCATTTGTCCAGAAGCGCATGATCCTAACAAATTTCTAGCATATTATATCAAATTGATATAATGGTTTTCGGCGCTTTCAGACCATCGTCCTGATGTCTTGATCGGGCTTAATAAGTAGGATACAATTAAAATCATTTATATTTTGGAAAAATAAAGAAATAAATATGTATATTCGTCGCGATTAATTGCGTGTGATAAGAAGTCTCTTCTACTTTATGTGGTCAGTCGCTTCTTGTTTCTCCAGACGTGTCTTATGCACATATATATATATATATATATATATATATATATATATATATTATGATGTCTTGAATTGCAAAAGTCAAACCTCTAAATCAAGTGAAATCACCCAAGTGAAATGACCACTTGGATAACCCCACCACTTGCTCATGTTTCCACGAACTCTTGCACTTGGGTTCTAGATTTCGCCACCTGTACGCCTCTGGTCTGATTAAAAAAAGATGAAGAAAAAGAGGTCATTTGCTTCTCATTCATCAGAAGGAAATGAGAGAAAAAAAATTTATTCCATGTGGTAGGAGATCAACATCTTCCCTAAGTTTATTAACAGGTGATGCAGATCATACTTGCGAATCACTAGCAACAATTTCAGTTGCCTTTGACCTCGGATGAAAGAAAAACCCTATTTTGTAGATGAGATGGTGATGTACATCTCAAATATTTCAGTCAGCTTAATTGAATGGTGATTTTGGCGTGACTCGAGAGAGAGAGAGAGAGAGAGATAATCTCTGCATTGATTAATAATGTACTCTATTAAGATTTAATTAAGTGTGTGACAGTGAATTCCCGACTAATTTATTATGGCGTACATCCAAGCATTTCGAAAGCGATCGGACTAACACATAAGTACGTATTTTGTCCACCAGCGGTTGACCGCTTGCCCGAGAATAAACTCGAGACACCACTATAGGTCTGCAGCAATCCCCAAAACAAAACCATATAAAGAGATGAAGCCTAGGCCCTAGATGCAACCTAAACAGCGATGGTTGTTTTGGCTCCACTGTTGACTTTACCTATTTTCTGATCGACCATCCACAGCTGCATCGCCAGGAATCCACGCCCAAATTGCAAGTGGGGGGCATAAATTATACCGAAATCTTTCCAATGTCAGAAGAAGCGAGATGGCCAGACATCCTCAAAGTCCACCAACTTAGTTTAAGGTACACGTTTCGCGCCCAGGATCGGTCTCCGGGGAGCACTTAGAAAGGCGCATGATAAAGAGAAAAACAGAGCACTAAACGAGGGTTAGAAGAAAGCTTAAAGGCCGGTGTGCAATTGAAAATCATTTCGTTAGGTACCGATAACAAAAAGGTGCAGCAGAGACCACTTCAGCGCTTCCCCAACCACAATCTCATCATGAGCCGATAATGTATTCAACAAGTTGCTCAAATCCCTCCCATTAAATAATCCTTATGTTCACTGAAAATTCACATATTCTCCGGGGAATAGAAAGTTAGGTTATTCCAAAGCACCACTAGTGAAGAAATGATTACGTTAATTAATCATATACTTAAAAAGAGATTACAAAAGATATGGTCTGCAGTAACCCAGTCCCCCAGAATAAACCTAAGCTCTATCACCAAATGCCAGGTGGTCATATTTTCAATGGATTTTTCTTTTTATATCTTTCTTTCTTTTGAAAGGTTGGAATTTGATGTGGTTTCCAATTCTCTAATATGATTGGGTGTATCTGGGAAGGAGTGCACTTAAGAGGTGCTTTGAAGGTATAAAATTGGATCGTTGATGGGTGATTTTCTTGATGTTGACTGTAAAGGTTGTTTTGCCCTCTCGATCAGTTTGTTATTGCCACCAGATAGTTACTCCCCTCATTTATTAAAAATTACCTCAAAGTGGCATTTAACGAGATGTCATTAGCTAGACTAACATTAGATTATTCAAGCAACACAACGTCAAAGCATATTGCTCGTGAAGATGATTACATTTCTTCCTTACAATCACTATCGTGGGTTGTGTGATGCTCTCCTACGAGGGCGTGGATTGTGTGATCCTTATCACCACTATTGCATAGGTCTCGGACTGCCACGACAAGGGTCGCGTGACCCTCTCCGAGTTGTCACTTGCCATTGATGACAGTTGGGTGATTGGTGGCTATAGGGCTATAAGGATACTCCCTCCCCTGCCTTTCTTCATGTGCGGTTTAGGGCTAGGCCCCTATCTCTTACTATGAAGGTCAATAGATCCTCATTGGTTGAGGATATACAAAAATGGGTCATAAATTCGGTTCTTAATTAATATATAATGAGTGGATTGTTATATAGGTTAATCGTACTAATAAATGGATTATAAATAAGTTAGAACATAATATGAATATTAAATGGATCATAGATGGATTATAAATGAGTTATAAATGGATTTACAACTTATTCAAGCCAAGTCTATTCTCTTTATTCATTATTGCTCATCTCGCGCTCATTCATTTCGTACTCTCACTTTATTATGAGTATGGATTTTTCTAAATTGAGTTAAATGTATAAGTATTTTTAGAATTATGGAGCGAGCAAGGTATAAAATGGATTAAATGATTTTATTTGGCTTGAATCATTATTCATCCAATCCACCCATTTGATGTGTCTAATTAGGTGACGCACTTCTCTCTCTCTAAATGCTCTTTTTTCTT
Organism: Eucalyptus sp. ANBG9806169; assembly: GCA_014182395.1. Classification (NCBI taxonomy): domain Eukaryota; kingdom Viridiplantae; phylum Streptophyta; class Magnoliopsida; order Myrtales; family Myrtaceae; genus Eucalyptus; species Eucalyptus sp. ANBG9806169. The sequence goes on along the minus strand of CM024581.1, from coordinate 25,824,086 downwards.
TCACGTTTTTCGTCTATGTGGTGCTTCTTTAGCGCCGCATCAACCTCACGTGTTAATTTTCTCTGCCGTGGCACCAGTGGCGGCCCATTAACAGAAGGACTTTACTTGCACGACAATAGATCAAGAAATCGCGAAAAACGGACCAATTTAGAGGACAAAAAACCCTACTATAAACTCGATCAAGGCGCCGGGTGCGCGGGCAGACGGAAGCACATCCGAAATCCGCTCCGGGGGTTCACGTACGGGGACCATGTCGAGGCGTCGAACGACAATAGATTCTGTCCAGCGAGGAACGGGTTGACCGGACCCTCGAATCTATAGGGACACGCAGGTCCGGCTGCAGAAGAATCCTGACGAAATTTCCTGTAAAAATCCAAACGGGAGAGCAGTAGAGTAAAGAAAGTCGGGAGGGAGGGAGGGAGATGGACAGCGTCGGGGAAGCGGACAAAAACGCCACCTTTAGTAAAAAGCTGCGGAGCGAGAAGGCCCGGAAAGAAGAAGGGAATTTTTACAGGGGGAAGAGAGAGAGAGAGAGAGAGGAGGAGCGTCACTGCAGCAGCTTCTCTCTCTGTCTCTCTCTCCACCCGTGTCCGAAAGGGGTCGTCCATCAATCATCGTCTTCATCCCCCTCGAGAACCGAAAGTTAAAAAGTCCACCACCCATCCATCCGTCCATCCCTCCCGCAGGCGCGCACCAGCCGCCCCCCCCGGGAAAAGTAAACGCCTCCTCTTCTCCTCGTGAGACAAGCCCTCTCCTCCCTTCCCCGATCTCATCATCATCATCATCATCATCAGTAATCCCACCACCACCACCACCACCTCCACCACCACCACCTCCATTAAATTTAATCTCCACTCTCTCTCTCTTCCTCTCTTTTAATAATTAAAGATCGCTGTTTTGTTCGCGTCAACGTCACTCTCTCTCTCTCTCTCCCTCTGTGTCTTTACTGTGACTCTGTGGTCAATGGGTTTTCTCTGCAACGCCCGCATCCTGTACTTCCGCACCCCCGCAACCACCACTTCCTCCACCTCCCCCTCCTCCTCCACCAATCCATGACTCCTCCCCCATGAGGCCAGGCCCCGCCCGACCCGCCGCCCCCGCGCCGGCAGAGACATGCTCTGCCGCCGCGCCGGGCTCCTCCTCCTCCTCCTCCTCTACCTCGTCGCGTGCCACGCGCTCTCCGCCGCCGCCGCCGCCGCCTGCTACCCCTCCGATGGCGTCGCCCTCGCCTCCTTCTTCCTCGGCGTCTCCCCGCTCGCCCCCGCGGCCCCCCTCAATTTGTCCTCCGCCTCCGACTGCTGCGGCTGGGACGGTGTCTTCTGCGACCCCTCCACCGGGCGGGTCCTCCAACTGTCGCTCTCCGGCCGCCGCCTGAACGGCACCGTCTCGCCGTCGCTCGGGAAGTTGTCCTCGCTCACCTACCTCAACCTCTCGCGCAACCGGCTGTCTGGCGAGCTGTCCGCCGATTTCTTCACTGCGCTCGGCCAGCTCCGCGTCCTCGACCTCAGCTCCAACTTGCTGTCCGGCGACATCCCTGCCCTTCCCCAGGACAACGCCGTCCAGACCCTGGATTTGTCCAGCAACGCCTTCCGCGGCCCGATCCCGCGCTCGATCTTCCAGTTCGGTCGGAACCTGACCAGCTTCAACGCCAGCAACAATCACCTCGACGGCGCGATCCCCTCGCCGATCTGCGACGCCACGAGACCCAACAGTTCCCTCCTCGTCCGCTCGCTCGACTTCTCGAGCAACAACCTGAGCGGCGAGATCCCGTCCAGGCTAGGGAGCTGCTCGGAGCTGGCAGTCTTCCGGGCGCCCTTCAATTCGCTCACCGGGGGAGTCCCCGACGACTTGTACGCCGCCACGTCGCTCGAGGAACTTTCTCTGCATTTTAACCAGTTGCAGGGGCCGATTGGCGATGGGATTGGGAACTTGAGCAATCTCCGGGTTCTTGCTCTGTACTCCAACCACTTGGCTGGACCGTTGCCTTCTTCATTGAACAAGTGCGTGAGCCTCAAGAAATTGATCCTCCGGGTCAACAACTTGGGAGGAAATCTCTCGGCGTTCGACTTCTCCCCGCTTCAGCAGCTCACGACGCTCGACCTCGGCGACAACAACTTCACCGGTAAACTGCCCCCGAGCCTTTACTCTTGTAAATCACTCACGGCGATTAGATTCGCCACTAATAGGCTCGAGGGGGAAATCGCGCCGGAGATAGTCTCGCTGCAATCGCTGATTTTCTTATCGATTTCTAACAATTCCCTGTCGAACATTACCGGGGCGATCAGCATATTGATGAATCTGAAGAACCTTAGTGCCGTTACACTGTCCAAGAACTTTTTGAACGAAGCCATGCCTGAAGGTGATACTATAATTTCTCCAGGCGGATTCCAGAATCTCCAGATTTTAGCCCTCGGTGGCTGCCAATTGACAGGGGAAGTACCCATGTGGCTAAAAAGGCTTAGCAATTTAGAAGTTTTGGACTTATCGCAGAATCTCATCACGGGTACCATTCCAGGTTGGTTTGCTGTCTTGCAAAGTTTGTTCTACTTGGACTTGTCAAGTAACCTTCTGAGCGGCGGATTCCCAGTTGTGCTAACACTTCTACCGGCTTTGAAACTGGCGAATCCTAGTGCTTTGCTGAACCAGACTTATCTCGAGCTGCCGGTCTTTGTCATGCCCAATAATGCGACTAATCAGCAGTATAAGCAACTCTCAAATCTCCCACCTGCTATATATTTGAATAACAATAGCCTTTCTGGTCCTATACCAGTTGAGATCGGCCGGTTGAAATCTCTGCATCAACTGGACCTCCATCACAACAATTTTTCAGGAAGCATCCCGAATGAAATATGTGACCTTATAAACCTGGAAAAATTAGACCTTTCTTCCAACCAACTAACTGGAGCAATCCCTCCATCCCTCAAAGGTCTCCATTTCTTGTCCTCGTTCAACGTTGCTGACAATGATCTCCAAGGGCCGGTACCAACAGGAGGCCAATTTGACACCTTCCCTAACTCCAGCTTTGTGGGAAACCTCGGATTATGCGGTGCAGTTGTACAGAAGCCTTGCCATGATAGTCCACCCCCCATGCCCTGGTCTGTGAAACGCCCAAATAAGAAGCTCATCGTTGGTCTGATTGTGGGGACATGTTTCATTGCGGGTCTCATGATTACTTTTGGCTTGTGGGTATTCACGAAGAGAAGAGTCAGTCCTCGAAGGGATTCAGATAAAACCGACTTGGACAACATTTCCATCAATTCCACTCTTGGGATTGCTCGGGAGCTTGACAAGAACACCAGCTTGGTGATAGTGTTCCATGACAACACGAATGACTTCAAGGATCTTACAATATCCGAAATTTTGGCAGCCACTGACAACTTCAACCAGGCAAATATTATCGGTTGCGGGGCCTTTGGCTTGGTCTACAGAGCAATCTTGCCAAACGGGGAGAAGCTGGCTGTTAAAAAACTCTCGGGAGACATGGGCCTTATGGAGAAGGAATTCAAGGCTGAGGTGGAAGTTCTTTCCAATGCTCGGCATGAGAATCTGGTTGCCCTTCAGGGTTACTGCATCCATGAAGGCTCTCGTCTACTCATGTATTCTTACATGGAGAATGGAAGTCTTGATTATTGGTTGCATGAGAAGAGCGACGGTCCGGCTCAACTGGACTGGCCCACCAGGCTGAAGATAGTCCAGGGCGCAAGTTGCGGGCTGGCTTACATGCACCAGATATGCGAGCCACACATCGTACACCGAGACATCAAGTCCAGCAACATTCTTCTTGATGAAAAATTCGAAGCACATGTAGCTGATTTTGGATTGTCCAGATTGATTCTTCCTTATCATACTCACGTTACCACAGAGCTTGTCGGTACCTTGGGCTATATCCCCCCCGAATATGCTCATGCTTGGATAGCCACGTTAAGAGGCGATGTGTACAGTTTTGGGGTGGTCATGCTGGAGTTGCTTACAGGGAAACGGCCTGTAGATGTGTCAAAGCCAAGAGAGTCGAGAGAGTTGGTGAAGTGGGTGCAGGAAATGAGGAAGCAGGGGAAACAGGAGGAAATTTTCGACTCTCTTCTCAGAGGAAAGGGATTTGAGGATCAGATGCTGCAAGTTCTCGACGTGGCATGCCTATGCGTGAATGACAACCCTTTCAAGAGGCCAACTATCAAGGAAGTGGTGGAATGGCTTAAGAATGTAGGCGCCAACTCACTGACCCCAAATGGAAAGTGAATCTTATTACATTCCGAGAACTTGGCACCAAAGCAGCCCAAATATCATGGATTGCCGTTACTGCAGATTTTTCAGTTCTTACACGTGTAACTCGCTTGTGTAGACTAGAGAATGTATTTTCTGGGACATGTACAGGGGAAAGGAGGTGTAATTCAGCGACTCGGTCACTAGCTTTAGGCGGTTGGAGAGTAAATAACGTCATTCGAGGACCAACACTCTGTCCTACTTCTCTACATGTTTTTCCCAGAATGTGGCTATACACACTTAAATGGATGGTTGGCTTTGACGCAAAATTTTGTGTGGTGAGAACTCAGCTTGGTTCGAGTTATGCAAATTTAAGGTTTCATTGAAGGAAAAAGGGATATGTGAGCTTGTAAGAGGTAAGGCCGTGTTACACTTCCCTACAGAGAAAGTTGACATGTTTTCTGTATAGTAATGAGCAAACTCTTACATGGTTTGATTATGTCCACCGCGTGCCCTGTATCTCGATACTGCTCACACTGTATTATGTTAATAAAGAAAAAGGAGATGAGTTGGGAAGGAGAGTATTGATGATCCAGATTTTACTTGTTTGGGTTTGCATCGTCTCCTTTCTATTCGACAATACACGACTGTTCTCCTAGAATGAATTAAACCCAAAAGGAGAGTGTAGCAAAAATATGTGATAATCTTCCAGATTATACATAACTTCTGTCAATCAATACTGGGAGAAGTAGATTAGATGAAATGACCGTAAATGCTGTAAAGTTAAATTCTTTTGTTTGATATAGTAGACGAGGGGGCACGATGAATGCATATTGGATGGAGCAGGAGGGTAAGTGGGAAGGCCTCAAAGAGCTTCAAGAGCTGAAGATCGGTCAAGGATTAAGGATAAGCGGTTCAACTGATGATGAACGCAGCTCACCCTTGTTTTTTTCCTTAGGATATAAAGAAGCTACTGATCCATCAGAACTTTCCAGCTTCTTGTTGTTGAAGCTCTTACAAGAAGCAGATGGGATCAAATTTAATTCGCCGGTATCTGATTCAGTAAACTCGGACGCTTGATAACGTGATGCAGAGTGGGCTGTTTACTATGTTAGGCAATTGCAGTAGTTGCCAGATGAAATCGCTTTTGATTTTATGCCAGTGACCTGAAACTCCATGGTCGTATGAAGTCTTCCGATCCCCGATGAGATATGGATTGATCACGCCTTCTTCCAAAACGCTTTTAAACATGAAGCATCATCATGAAGAGCGGCAATTCATTAGTGATGCGTGGTTGAATAGGAGTTATATCAACTCGGAAAAATCGGACAGGAGAGATGAATGGTGTCAAATTGAACAAACCAGACTGGTCCAGTTAAGGGGGTAATCGATTAAGACAAGTCCGATATTAGGCTTGAATCGGCTTGAATATTCAACGCTTGATACTCAATTAAGAGTTATCTTTGCTTGGATAGAAAAAAGACCTTGGTCGAAGTGAAAACGGAAGTCGATCATGTCCCAAATCATAAATTGCAAATTTTTTTATGAGCTCATTTAGTTATTCGTTGCGTAAGAGAATTAGGGATCGATCCTTACCCCCTAAACAAAGATATTATCAATTTGCATTTGCATAATTGGATTGGTGCAGAGAGGTTCAGAGCTTAATTGAATTAACTAGAATAAGACCCGTAAGAGCATAAAATTCGGCAAACTTGTAATCCTTTCCATATGATCAAAAATTGCAATGCACCATGGGTAATCTAAATTAGGAAGGATTGCATTCTTTGATCAAAATGGGGCTATGGCTTTGTTTGTTTGGCGAAAAATGAATGATTTGGAAAATATCTTCTTAAAAATAATCACCTGTTCTTCTTATGAAAATAAATAGACGAAAAGTTTTTCATCATCCTTGTAATTATTTGGACATCAATTATTATCGATAATAAAGATATTTTTCATTAAATAATTTTCAAATCATTGATTTTTCATGAAATAAATGGAGCTTTGTATACCACAAAATTTTCGGCCTGATTTGGAATGAAAAGATAGAGAAAAGAAATAAGCGAGCAAAAAGAAAGCTGGCCGGCCTAAAAGATCGTCTCTTGAGTGAACATAAAAAGAAAGAATTTGGACAATAATGGACATCTTCATTAGGGTACAATGAGAAGATTATGGTGGAGGCAATCAAAGATCTCCACCAGACTCACGGCCAGAGCTATCAGCGTATCCGGTGAAACCGCCACAGCAAATCCGTCGTGTTTGGATCGAGTAGCAGCTCCTCGCAGCAAGCCAACACCAGCAGCCGTGCCTAGCTCTTCCCATGGCCGCTTCGGCGAGTCCAAGTGTTTCTACAGCCCAGCACCAAGCAATCTCCAGCGACAACAGCTCGTTGCCCACTTCAAGCCGTTGGTATCTACATCACCATCGTTTTGTCTATAGCACGAATCTCACATTCATGATCACATCCATGTGCCATGGCCCACAGACGAGCATGATCCAAGACCGTCCATAAAAAGGGCTGTGTCCCATACAAGGGCCAGCCCATGAGTTGCCCATGATCGACCTGCGCATGACCTGTAATCAATGCTCAGGCCAGCCCATGTACAACTTATGACTGTCCACTTACTCATGTCAGGTGGCCTACCCTTACTTCTGACACATGCTCCATGGGCTTTCCCAAGGCTTAGAGCCATTGAGTGGCCTAATGTACAGACTTGTAATGATGGCATACATTCAAACACAGCCATTGGATCGGAGGGAAGATCAACGGATGAGATGAGACCTAAACTTGTATAAATAGGGGACCCTCACCCTTATTGTATTCGGTTCGTTCATAAGCAATACACTTGCCCCTTTGTTCATACGACCCTTGTGTTTGAGGGTGTGTGCGTGTGATTGACTTGGGATTGAATTTCTAAGGCCACACGGGTGTGTGTAATCATTGGGAATCGACTGACTCGTGACAAGTGGTATCAGAGCCTTTGTTCCAAGTGTGATGGCTGATCAGCATCTCGATGTTGTGATCGCTCAGGTCGAGGATTGTGAGGACAACGGTAGGGCCAACGAGAAGGCTCCTACCAAGCCAAAGAAAACCCGGGGTGCCTCGAGTTCGAGGGATCAAATGGGCGACTTGGAACACCGAGTGACGGTCATGGAGGAGACCATCTTAGACGTCCAAGGGTAGGTCGAGGACTTGTGCCAAACCGTTGAAGGAGTGGAAGCAGGAAAGGAGGAGCTCTGGGCTAAGATGCAAGAGCTCAAAGCCGACATGGGAGAGCTTCGAGGCGAGTTGCTAGGGTTCCTGATCCACGAGCTGAGGCAACAGGACGAGACGTGGGAAGCCGTGATGGTGGCCATGTGCGCGGAAGTCGTTGAGCTCAAAGGGAAGTTCTTGAAGTTGAAGCGTCGCGTGTGAACGGGGTAATCACCGCGCAACTACGTCCTGACGCACCCAAGCCGAAAGAATTCAAGGGCTCACGGGTGGCGAATGATGTGAACAACTTCCTATGGTAAATGAAACGAAACTTCCAAACATGGGAGTGACCGACGACATGATCTGGGTAAACACCGCAGCAATGTATTGCGGTGGTGGCGTTGTAGGTCGGATGTTAGGAGTGGCGACCCTATCACAACTTGGACCAAGTTCGTGGAGGAATTTCGTTGAACCTACTACCCCGCCTATGCGGAGGAGGAACTCAAGCGCCTAGAGCAAAAAGAAGGAGTTCGCTAGTACATGAAGCGGTTCTCGAAGCTATTACTTCAAATCCCATCCATGACCGAGGCGGAGGCATTCCATTAGTTCATGAGTGGACTCAAATCATGGGTAAAACAAGAGTTCAAATAGTGTCATGCGATTGATCTTGCAACGGCTACCTTCGTGGCCAAGTCCCTCATGGAATACAAGCCGCCATCCTCGGCTAAGCCAGACTCTCGTTTGAGAGAGAAGGCCAATGGTGGGGGAGATCAAAGCCGGTACAACCATTCGAAGGGAGGCAAACCACCATTGGCCCCTCCTAGGACTCAACCCGAGTAGAGCAATGGATGATATCATCGCAAGGTACGCACCTACAAGTGCTTCTTTTGCGACGGACCACATATAGCTCGAGATTGTCCGAAAAGAGGAAAGCCGGCAACCTTGTGCAAGGAGGATTAACCACGAGAGGAGGCGCGGTTGGGTTCGTTGCATATCGTTGAGTCGATCAAGATTAAGAAAGCTAAAGAACCCAAAGGAATGATATTCGTGGATGTGAAGATCGGAGGTACTACGATGAGTGCGCTCGTGGGGCATCCAACCTCTTCATATCCTAAGAGGCCGCGAAAAAAGTTGAATCTTTCAATCAAGAAAGGAAAAACCGGTTGGCTCAAAACGGTGAACTCCAAGGAAGTCCCGACTAGCGACATGGCTAGGGACGTGGAGCTCCACCTCGGCCCATGGACTAGCAAAAAAAATATTGAGGTAATCCCCCTTTGACGACTATGATTTTGTACTTGGTCTCGGATTCCTCGATATGATCAATGCGGGCGTTATGCCATTCGCGGATTGCATATGCATCCTAAATAACCGATGCCAATGCATGGACCCGATCTACCACGAGTCGGGACGCGATAGGAATATGCTATCAGCCATGTAGCTGATGAAGAGATTAAGGAAGGGCGAGGTGACCTTCTTGGCAGCATTAAAGGAGGAGAACATGAAAGAAAGCAGGGTATTGGAGGAGGTGAGCCAAGTCCTTGACGCATTCCAAGATGTGATGCTGCCTAAGTTGCCCAAGAAGCTGCCCCCTCAAAGAGAAGTCAATCATCGGATTGAACATGTGCCCGATACTCGACCTCCAACCATAGCACTATATCGCATGGCCCCGCTTGAGTTGGAAGAGCAGTAGAAACAATTCAAAGAATTGCTTGACGCAGGATACATTCAGCCGTCCAAGGATGGCCCCCGTTTGGTGCTCCGGTCTTATTTCAAAAGAAGCATGACGGATTTTTTCACATGTGCATAGACCACTGGGCATTGAATAAGCTCACCGTGAAAAACAAGTATCCAATTCCTCTCATTGCAAACTTGTTTGATTAGCTACGGGAAGCCCGATGATTCTCCAAGCTTGATTTTCGATCGGGATACTACCGAGTTGTGAAAACCTATAACTCTAGTTCCACACTGGCTAGCAATCTGCCGAGTTGTGTAATCCAATCCTTGCTGGCCCTTGGCTCGCCCGCAATCTTCACCGATCACCGCTAAGCTTGCCTAGCTGCCGATTCTTCCCGCCTTGATTCGCTCTGGTCATCACTAGGTGAAAACCATAACCTAACGTAATTTATGTTGGTTATTTAATTTTATTATATAGTTTAACTGCATGTTATTTAGTAATTGACTAGTCCTTTTGGCTTAGACCTTTACGACTAAAGGTGGGCCTGTAACATAGTCTGATGTGTGATTGATATGATTTGTTGATTAATTGAAATTTGGTTGTTTTATGGGCGATTGATATGATTGGTTGATTAATTGAAATTTATCATGTAATTCAATGCGTCAATTAAGTTTGTTAACCATCATGACCACCACACGTCATAGATTAATTGCATATTTAAAAACTTAGGTTTTGGTTTAAAGCTTTCGTATTTAGAACCATGCATTTGATTCGTAAAGACAGGATAGTTTATAATATTTATTAAAGGAAAATAAAATATAAAATTTCATGTAAATTGCATTATTTAGTCTCATAATATGCATGTTATTTGGTGAGTCCATACCTTAGGACTAATATAATTACATCATGTAGGTTAATAAATAAGATCATCTGATGGGTCACATGCATCGCATATGGTTCGATATTTATACAAATAAAAAAAAAAAATATATATATATATATATATATATATATATATATATATATATATCTCGTTAGGTCATTGTTCCTTTTAGTAAAAGTCATAAGGCCATGCTTAGTGTTCTAGAGTTTAGTCTTTTTCCTATAAAAAGAAAAACACAAAAACCTCATACCTAGTTCTAATAATAGGATTGAGTGATAACTATGTCATTAGAATTGCATATTTGTTGCATTCAATTTAACTTTAACATAGCATAATTGTCACTTATATTTTATTTGAATTCATTAATTCATGTTATTTTAGAATTCAGATAGTCATGTGATTTAAATTAAATCAGTCACTGATAAAAAAGAAAAAAGTCTACCCCAAAAAAAAAAAAAAAAAAAGAATTGATAGACATTGAATCATGTTTAGGACATGTGTGCATTATTCGATCCATGGATGATATGTTGCAGAACATTTGGTGCATTGGATGATAATGGAATTCTGCTTTTACGAGATTTTTTTTTTTTTTTTCTGATAATTTATTTATTCTTTAATTTAATGAGTGCTAATTAACTTGTTTGCACACCCACAATATCATATATCAATAGTTTAGGATTGAAATTGACTAAGACTGCTTGCATTATATTTTTGAAGTAAAATACCGAAATGATATTAGAATTATTTAATGTAACCAAATATAGTTCACAAAATAATTTTTTTTTCATATTTTACTTGAATTTTTAATCGACCCATAATATATTAGTAGACAACTCCTAAAATGAAATAATTTACATGCTCATACCTAGGATCATAAAAGGAAATTGAAAAAGTCAGCATATTCACGTATAGAATGGACCTACTCGATTTCATAATTTAATTACACAAATTAAAAAAAAATTATATTTGGTTAGATCTCGATTGCATTTACCCCGAAGCAAATCCTAAAGGGGAGGGGAGGGAGGTCAAAGCCGAGACTTTCCGAGGTTTTCCCGTCGGAGGAAAGCGGAATGCCAGAAGCTCCTGCGACGAGGTTCAGATTCCAAACAGCGACACACTAGACAGAAGAGGGAAGAGAGAGAGAGAGAGGGAGGAGATGAAGCAGGCGGAGCTGACGGGCTTGCTGTGCGTGGCGTGGGCGGCCAGCCTTCTCTACGGCGAGATGCTGGCCTATTGGGTCCCTCCTCTCTGGTCTTGCTCGTGGCCTCATCTCAATTCCACGTCCACGGTGCCTCTTCTTCTTCTTCTTCTTCTTCTTCCATTTCCGTTCTTGATGCAAGGCTTCGGCTCGTACCATTGTTTTTCCACCGCCGTTTCTGTATTTCATCGAATCGCCGCGTACCCATTATTAGTTGCGTCCAGCTCGAGATCTTTCTGTGACTTGGTTAGGCTGCAATCGCGGAAATTTTTATGCTTTATAAACGGGAGGGCGAGTTTGATTCCATAACAGACATCAAATTCGATGCTTTAGTGCGTCGTGCTGTGAGTTGAATGTACTGCCACATGAATTTATCCAAGTTGTTACTATTCGTAAGAAGTATTGACCCCGGGAGGGAGGTAAATCTGCAATGATGCATAGATAGTGCAGATACTCAACATATGTGTGCATGCCTAATTGATCGGACTATACCCGGTTAGGCGAAATACTTGGGTTGCCTTTGGGGATTAAGAACGTGCGAATATGTAGTAATAGACTGTCCTGTTTGTGCTAATCTCAGATGGGTAATGTAGGAGATCAGAATGGTTATGTCAAAGTTGCTGTTCTGGCAGATCCACAGGTACTCTTGCATAAGTTGTATCTCCATTTATTGCCACCGGTGTTTGGTTCCTGTTCCCCTGCATCTGATACTGATTTTGTGTGTCACCAGCTGATGGATAGAACGTCTCATGGCCTGCCGCCTAAATCCTTTGCTTTGGAGATGGCACAGTTCTATACAGATCTGTTTATGCGCAGAGCCTACATGAGTTCCATTCTGCCTTTCAAACCCAACATGGTTTTGTTTTTGGGTGATTATTTTGATGGAGGCCCATATTTGTCTGATGAAGAGTAATGCCTGCAGTTTACTGTATTACTTTTGGAAAAAATGTGTGCGCGGATCACCATTCGCTATGGAATTGCTTGAATTTTTGCACCACTGCAGCACATTGATTATTTGGCTTATTTCCTTGTTGTGTTTACTTAGACATCCTACCTTGAATTCTGTTGTAGAAGTATAAAGGTTTAGGAATATTAGAAAAAAAATTAATTGCTTCATATATATGCACATCAGTAAATAATATAAGAAAGAATTACTTGCAATTATGAACATGATATGTAGGCAAGGGACCTTATATAGAACCGATTCTGGTAATCCATGCTAATCTTATCTTTCATTCCCTCTAAGATTTAGGGCACAAGCTTGCTGCTGAATTACATTCAGTTCTATCCCTTTTTTTTCACCTTTGGAGAAAACTTAATAGAGCTTCCCACTGTGAAATTACAGAATTCTTTTGTGCATCCTTGTTTTTGTTTGACTGACATAATTTGATTTCCAATTCTGTATTTTTTATCTTAAGAAAGGCCATTGACATGTTTTACCATATTAGATGGCAGGATTCATTGAACCGCTTCAAGCGTATATTCGATCTCAAAACTCAGGAGAAGCATACAGAATATCCAGTTTACTACATTCCCGGAAACCATGATGTTGGTTATGCAAGCCTTCACTCCCATAAACCAGAGGTATCTCAATTGGTTGCTCTTATGCATTTTTAGTAGTAGTACCAATAGAGGTCGGAGTGACGTGCATCCCCATGTCTAATCTGGACAAAAAGCACTTTAAGTGGTGTCATCGGGTTGTAACAGAAAATCTGCTTTATATAAGGTTTGTCCATGTATTGCTCCCCCACCATCCCAAAAAAAGTTTGTGCTTTTACTCATTTTCCATTTTCAGGTCCTCAGGCGGTATGAAAGAGAATTTGGGAAGAAAAATCACCAATTCACGGTTGGAAAAGTGGACTTTATTGCTGTAGATGCCCAAATTTTAGATGGTACAAGAAGATATTTTCTTATGGTTTTAATTTATGTTATGCTTTCTTCCATATGCTTGAGAGTTCAAAACTAGTGACCTTTATTAGCATAACTTGCTTGTATACAAATATGTGTCTTCCATGCATATTCTCAGTTTATGTACTTAAGAAAATGCTTCTCTTAGAAAATTTCTGAAATCTGAACTACCTAGCCTCATCTGCATTGTAATGCATGCTTCTGTTTTTGTTCTTTCAAATGCAACCAAAGTGTTCTGGAATGGGTCCATTCCTTTAGATTCATATCATGTTGAGGCGGTGGAGTATCTCATTTGCAGGGCGTCAAGAAGGGAAGGCTTCATCATCTTGGGATTTGGTAAAAAATGTCTCCCTGGGCATGTTGAGGCAGTGGAGTATCTCATTTGCAGGGCGTCAAGAAGGGAAGGCTTCATCATCTTGGGATTTGGTAAAAAATGTCTCCCTGGGTATGTTTTTTTCTTTGATGATTAGTGAAATATTTGATGGTTCAAATCCATCTCTTTTTGGGAAGAGTTTTCAAGATTATTTGCACTTTGCTAGGTTCACACTCAAATCCAAGGGTTTTATTAACTCATATTCCTTTGTATCGGCGTGACTGGACTTATTGCGGACCCAATCGTAATTCGCCGGTCATCAATCAGGTAAGGATAGCTGATTTTGTAAAGAATAAATCAATTAAGGAGTGTGCATCATCGCTAGCATAAGTATCATATTGTCTCTTTCCATAAAACTTTTAGTTTACTCGGACAATTCAATGGCATGGTCTTAGAAGAGCAATGCCACATCGATGTGGAAATATTACGGTCAGCCAATAAGCTTTTTATAATTGGGAAGTATGGTCCAGATTAAGTCTCGTGGGTCCATACTTCGATACTGTCATGGTGATGTTTCTTGGCATTTTAACAAACGTGAATCTCTTTAATTTCCAGAGGATCCGGCGAAGTACTGAAAATCAAGAAATAGCGTAAGCCTCATGGTTACCTTCTTTCCATGCTCAGAATTATCATCAGCTTGTGACAATAAAATTCAGTCTGACATTTAGTGATACAGGTACCAGAACTACATCACTGAGGAATCATCTAATTACTTGCTGGATTTGGTCAAACCAGTAAGTTGGATTTTGTGTACTATCTAAATCTGAGATGAGATAATCTGTTGTAACTTGGGCTTCAAATAGTTCGGCTGAATGCATATCTACAGTAGCACTGCCCTAATTGTGGATGGGACATTTTCTGAAACTTGTCACGATAATGCACTTAACTGTTAAAACTTCTATTTGTGCATTTAAGTTCTATCATTTGCAACTTCGATGCACTTTTTTAGTATTTTGGCAATGCTACATGTTCATTAAATTAAAAATGCCACGCAGTTTTTCTGTCACGAAAGCATAATGGTACTAACAGAAGGACTGAAGTGGACACTATGACAAGTTGTAGGACCTAAATGCAGGAAATCAAAAATTGGGATTCAAGTGGTTTTAGGTCTGTCGCTGTAATCATTCCAATTGTGGATTTTTTGGTCTTGTACTTTAGTTCAAAATTAGAACACCTTAAGGTTAAAGTGTTTAACTTGTTAACTAGTCAGGTTTTTCTCTTGCATGATCAGTGACAGCTAGAATTCCTTTTTTTTTTTTGCGGGGGGGGATGTTCTATATACTTGACTAAATGTTATAATTAATCTTTGTTTATATACGCATGCAGCAAAAAACACTGAGTAATAAATTGTTATAAGAAGTAAAATAAGTAGAAACGTTTTTGTACCGTAGGTCTGCTCTGAACCCTTTTTTGTTAAAAATCCCCAATTTTTACTCTAGTCCCAATATTGCCCATGCATCCAAAAACTGCCGCTGGTTTTTATAGTATTATCAACAGTCCGAGGCTGCTGTTGTTCCATTAATAAGGTGAAGGTGTTGTTGGAGACACAGATTCTCATAATATACCTGAAGTTGATAATCTTGCAGACACTGGTGGCAATTCCAGAACATGTGAGGAAATTTGGGGCTAAAGTGAATGTTGGGAATTTTTTTTTTTTTTACAAAATAAAGTTTGGAGTAGAATTGGAATGGGACTTAAAGTTGCTTTTAGGGAATTGGCCCCTGAAATTATTGTAGTTAGCGTTGTGATTTAGGTTTTTTGTGAAGTCTCATCTGTTCAAAAGATGCCAAAGTTAATTACAATACTAATATTTCGCTTAAAATAAAAGAAAGAATCTACCAGACTCTGGAAATTATAAATGATTATATTATGATACATATTTCCAATTGAATCAGTTACACAATAAAGTAAACTCATAAACATGCATATAAAAGAAAACAGAAATAGTAAAGTAGATCGAGAAAAGCAAAAAAGGAAATGACAGAGACATTCAATATGAAATTCAATGGCTTGAGCTCAGTGAACAGGCTCTTGAACCTTATATTTTTTTGTGGGGAGGTGGTGAGTTGTACAACCCAACCCCAAAGAAGCTTAAATAATTTGTTTCTTTGTCTTATTACGATGAGTTGGAAGGGGCCATCCTTGGCTCCATGGCTGTGCATGATCACCGCGACTTATGACAGTAATTCATTCAGGTTTTTCATGCTTAGATGAAAGGTCAGTTAAGTATGTAGCCCATAGCTCGTAAAATAGAGTGATGCTATTTTTCTAGTAACAAACTCACACATAGTTATCTTGTAGGTGCTTGTTTTATCAGGGCATGATCATGACCAATGCACGGTGGTACATAAAGCCAAGTTTGGGAATGTTGTGGAGGTAAGCCCATGGTATTTGGTTGGACAACCCATCTGTCATCTAGTGTATGACATCTGATGGACAATGGCATTCAGCACACTGTAGGAACTGTGAGTTGGCAGCAGGGGAACTTACATCCATCTTTCATGCTGTTATCTGTTAGTAATGTGACAACGTCAACTGCGTCCAGTCCACAAGAAGCAGTTTTAACTCAACTCTGCTTTCTTCCTATGCAGACTCACATTTACATATGGTAAATGTCTTATCTCACCCTCACAATGTGATTTCCAGTTTCGCTCTCTAATTCTCATTTTCTGAGAGTTGTGGATGTTGTCAGGTACCTTTTGCTATATATTGCAACTCTTCTTGCTCTCCTCTTCTGGCCAACCAGTAGCAAGAGCTTTTGGCATCAGATTTGTGGGACTATTGGCCATTGCAGACATCTCTTAAGCTCTAATCTGTTTGGTGGATCAACGAAAGAGAAAAATGAAGATGAAAACTTTGTTTATGAAGAGATTTGGGATGCAGAAGGAACAATGCACCTTATCAAGAAAAGCTTCAATGGCCCTACAATGCATTCGAGTGACAAAGGTCCAGTAGTAAGGTGATTAAGAACAAACATAATCAAATTTCCATTCTTTTATAAGTTCTGATGCAAACTTCAAGTTTTTACATTCGCGTAATTTCTCTTATTGTGCCAAGTTTTCCTTAGTCTTGCCTTCTGTAGATGCTGAGATAAGTTTAACTGGTTTTTGTGGTTATTTTGAAGCAGGGGTAGTGCTGTTGTGCGACCAACAGCAAAAATACAAAATCAGGACGTCGAGGTGTCTGTGAATGTAGATATGAATAGCGATGTTGGCCCTAATGTGAAGCCAGCGCTTAAAACAAGCAAATCTAGAACTAAGATCATTGTCCAGAGACTGGTCCGAACACTACGGATGCTCACCATTATTGCGGGAGTAAATGTTCCTTTATACATTATGTTACTCTTTAAGGATTGGAATGATAAGTGATGTTTGGAAATTGAAGAGTGTACTCTCCAGAATGCTGCTGTTGCTGCCACTGCGCAAGACTAGACTTTCCAGATCAAAAACGACAAGCTTCCTCTTCCGTTCCATGGCATCATAGAATCTCACTTCTTAAGGCGTGTCTTTTTTGCCTCAGTAAGTCTATTGTATCGCCACTGGACTGCTCTGGCATTTGTATCCTTGTATACGCATCAAACGTGTTTGATGTATTTTCGCTTCAGTAACTTATACATGCTACCGGTTTTGGACACGTCCGTTGCAATTTTGAGCACTGGTTTCACCATTTTTTAGACCTACATAGGGTTGACTTTGCAAAGTTCAGATGCATTACAGGCAATGTTTCAGCGTTTGTTTATATCACATGCTGGGAGATACGCAGGAACAAAATGGAAATAAAATTACCTTCTGTCTACCAATTTGAACCTTCATTAGACTAAGCAGGTCAGACGAAAACTAGAGGAGAGATATCTGAAGTTATATCTCCAATGATGGCCAGAAAAAATCTCCAATACCCTCATGTGTATTTCTGTAAATTTCAGTTAGTCAAATTTATGTATTGAAAAACACCAGCCCTGTTTACAGGATTCCTTTCTGGGCAATTTGTCAGGATTTCATTCCAAACAAATCGAAGCAGGAGAGAGAAATTTCTATGCCACATGAAAAATCCCATTTACACCACTCCCTTTTCAACGCCTACGCTACTAAGTCTTCCTCTCATAACTTTCTTTATTCTACTACACACAATCTAAGTTAGCATTTACAGAGAAGGAAGAGTAATTTAAGCATCGATTCCTAGCCACCAAGTACTATTGTAGTAGGCACTCCAAGAAAGCTTGAAAAGTAAACTTGGAGACGACTGCCCTCTGAAGGTAGGGACCACCCAAAGAGAAAACTGCAAAGATGCATGATGTGATTAGCCTCCAAATGACACGATCATACTCTGATGGGAAAAATTATCATAAAATTTTATAGATTTATGATTAAATTGGTAAAATAGGTTTATAATTAAACTGATAAAAAGTGTTGTAGATTTAGGACTTTTTAGTTAATTTTCCAGAGTTTGGATCTTCAAAAAGAGCAGCTTGTATCTCGACCTGATCAATTGACCTAGTTGGTGGCCTAAGTCAGCTATGGCCTTGAGTAACATCTGCAATCTTAGACAGGAAAGGCAAAGCAGAATCACTATTCTGCTAGTAAATCTCCTCAGCAGAGACCCGAACAAATGCCAATCATCACGCAATAGATGAGCCGTTGCTCCCATCCCCAAAAAAGGTGCTTGATGTGAGGTTTTACCGCGTCTCTAAGCTTAGATAATTTCCTCCAAATAAAGAGAAATCTGTTGTCACATGAATTATCCTAAAAGACTTGTCCCTTAGCTCGTAAAACTTAAGCCAAACAATCCAATTTATGAAGTGATATCAACAGCTCTGCGTTCGACGGGCCTTTCTGTTGATGTAACAAGAATGTTTAGCTAACTATCCAATCAAGAAAATGTTAGAAATATGCATCGTGTCAACTTTTTGTGTGAGATGTGTAATCGACATACTTGAATTGACATTTTTTTTTTTATTGTATTCACTTAAGTAATATTTTTTAGATACTCATTGATGTGACCCACATAATAATCTCACATCTTGCATAATATCATATTTCTTTTCATTGCCGATACGGAAATAAACTTCTGTTGGAAAAAGGAGATATGTGACGGCTTTAGATGCATCAATACACGTAAAAAATCCTGCAACGGGACTGAGTTGAAATGATCTTGGTGATAAGAGATCGGAACAATGAATTTTCTCAAAAAGGATAGTCCATTCACGTTTGTATCTTATTAGAAGCTCGGACGTTACATTTACTACGAGTTACCTCCAACACACTTAAGAATCAGATCAATCAGATCCTTAACTTCTCTCTCAGAAAGAGAACAAAAACTACAAGGGCGAAAAATCAGCTCCTCAAAAGACTTTTCACTTAACAACCCTTATTACATTAAGCCCTTATTGCAATAAAATGTGACATCCACATACAAAATGTTACACATACATATCACTTCATATCAGCTCCATCAAATCTCCGAATAACCGTCTCGACCCGGCCGGTTCGTGAAAAAGCTCGAGCGTGCCATAATGTAATCTTTCCTTCGCCCATGTGCCCAAAAACACAAGACCCTAATGGATTTCCTCCATTTTGAGTCGAAAAAAATGTGAAACAGGCGCAACATGGCAGAAGGAGAAAAGAGATGTCTCGGCCACACCCACAAAGCCACCTGAACCGACCAGGACTGCCGCCAGCATCCTTGGACCGACGAAGCTCTCCGATGAGTATCAGAAGATCGAACACCATTCCGATCTCTTTAAACACATGATAAAGGAACCCAATGATGATGATGATGGGAAAGATATACGTCATGAATGAATAAATTAGGCGGAAGAGTGGGGGAATTTATATATAGTAGGGTTGGGTTGGGCTAGGTCTAGTCATCCCCCTGGATGTACCAACACAGTAGCATGGTGGCACAGCGGCGGAGAATGTAAATTCGGGCCCGCTGTTTCCGGACCAACGAAGCACACTTCCTCGTGAGGCCACCGTTGCCCTTCCTCTTTGTGTACGACTTGCATTGCTGAAGCTCGGCCATGGCTGACGATAGATTATATGTAGTGTTCGACTGAAACAGGGAACTAGAGAGACACTCTTCTTGGCGTTTCTGAAGAAAAAAAGCTCGACGCAGAGCTTGGAGGCATGTGGTGGGGCAAGGCGAAGTATTTATACAAGGATGACCGCGTTCTTGAAGGGAGGGAGAGAGCGAGTGGCTTTCTTGAAAGTTAGGGTTCCTTCTTTCTTTCTTTCTCTCTCTCTCTCTTTTCTGCATGGGAATAATACAAAAGCATTGGCAGATTTCTCGATGCAGGGGCAGTGAACGTGGCTTGATTGATGTTTAAAGTGATATCAAAGTAAGAGATTCATTGGATTATCTCGATCTGATTAATCTAAGTTATCGTGGATTAGCTGGGAGGGTGCTGTGTGCGAGGCAGGATTAAGAAAGTGGCAAAGTGTGCCGACTGGCAGAGCATGAAAAGAGGAGCGTTGCTTGATGCAGAAGAGGCAAGAGAGGATTAGAATATCGTGGCGGGGGGGACACGGCCCCGGCATTGCTACCTAAGTCCTGAGTTTCAGAGACGGATTTGGTTGGATCCTCTGCGGTGCTTTGTGGCTCTAATGGTCAACCTTTTGATCAATCGTACATCATGTGGGTCAAAATAGGGGAGAGAGGTGGCTGGATTTGAGTTGGGGGGCGACAGGGTCAGTGGGCTCCACGTGAGTCTCGCGCTTGATCTGACGGCTCGGATTTGAGCTGCCTATACATAGAGATTCGAAGGGTGCGTTTGGTAACGTTTATATTAAATTTTTTTTTAAGGGAATAGAAATAGAAAAAATTATTTATGTTCAAGGGAATAATTTTTGAACAGAAGAACGCGTTTAGTAAACTTGTTCTGGAATAAAAAATAACGAAACACATTTGGTAAATTTGTGTTATTTTTTTGTTTCTTTTAATTTTTTAATATTTTTATTTTATTTTTCCTTTATTTTATTTTTTTTTTTTCTTTCTTTTGGCCGATCGCCGCCTCGGTCATAGGCGGCGACCGGCCGACGAGGGTCGGCGGCCTCGCCGGCCGGCGCGAGGTTGGCCTCGCCTTGGTTGGGCGAGCTTGGCCTCACCGGGGGCCGGCGACACTCCGGCGAGGTCACCGGCCCTTGACGGAAGATTGCCGGTCATGGCCGAGGCCAGCGATCGGCCAAAGAAAAAAGAAAAGAAAAAAAAGAAAAGAAAAGAAAGAAAAAACAACGAGGAAAGAGAAAATTTGTTTCTCAAAGTGTTACGAAACAAGAAACAATTTTTTTTTTTTTTGTTTTTTCTTTTTTTTGTTCTCCGGAACAAAAAAACAGGAATTGTGTTCATAAATAGAAATAAAGAACATAAACAAATAGGGCCAAAGCTTTCTACAAATTTGCGGTCAAATTAGGAGTTTTTATTTGATCTCGATGATCAAGGTCATGGAGGCTTTTAAGATTGTATGAAAAACATTAAATCTCTTGATTGTATTCGATAATTGTGATGGTCATATGTATAATGCTACTATAGCCAATTTCATGTTAAATTCACTTCAACGAGGTGTATTTATGTATATATTAATTGGCAGGAAATTGATGGCATTGTGCAATAATGAGAGAGTAGAGCAATATATTAATATCAAGTGCACAAGCTGCGTTCGCAAAAAGCCATGCACGAAATCTTGTTGGGTGCTTGAGTTTGGGATCCACTCATTTGAATATTTATATGCGCTTAAGAATTAATTCCACAAACCGATCATTCTTATTCATTTATAGCATCACTCTTTCAAGCTAGCAATATCAATTATTTTCATTTCTGCAAAATCAGTCTCCAGCTACATACCGGTTACAAAAACAAAAAAAAAAGAATCTGGTGGTCTAGCGAGTTCGAGATTGCACATGGTATGACTAACCGAAAGATGTCGTAGGATTTTATTCGACTGACTCCTCTGGGTATGATTCTGTTTCCATTTTTGATATATGTGATGTCATATTTCCATTCTGTTTCTTCGTCTTCCTTTCGCACGAGACTGGACTCAAACTAGGGCAACTTGTGATGACAGGAAGTATCATTAAACTAGGGTTTCCTTGATGTTTCACGTTTTCGAGGAGGCCATGCTTGTAACAGATGTTACATGGAGATTTGGTGGGTGCGCAGAGACGCTTCGAACAGCACATGTCACAAACTGCTGGCCGGCATCGGATCAGAATCCAATCCTGCCAGACCTGGCTGTTCCAGCTCCAGAATCTCCATGGCCGGTCAATGTCTCGGACAAATCCATCTCCGTAGATATACATGTTCCATTCCAACATTTACTTCAAGAACTCTTAACGGTCCACACATGACAATCATTTGTTATTAAATGAAAGAATCTTTTGCAAGTTGTACGTATCAGAATGTAGTCCAGCTACCTACTTTAATTCGTTGGATACTTGAAAGTTCAAATTCACGCTTTAATTTTGGATATCTTGAATCGAGTCAATTTGATACTCATTGACTGACCAAAAAAAAAAAAATTTTGATACTCATTTATAAGTGTCCTTTTAGATAAGGGCTTTCTTTTCATCGACCGCTTGTTGCAGATAAATTTCGCACACAAATAATCGTAACTTTCGTTGATATGTTCTACTGTGCATCTCAATCGGAACATGCACAAAATTAAGTATGCACAATGTCTTGATTTTCTAGTTACACTCGAACACGTCAGCTTAATAATTACTAGGCTGCTTAATCAAACTATCTTAAGGGGAAGCAAGACGCCGAGGCAAGAATCCAGGCGGAGGACGCAGACCTCTCGAGGAGCGAAGTGAACATGGTGATGGAGAGGCTGGAGATCTTTAGCATCACCAACGACTCGGACCTCGATTACTCTGAGGTGATGCAAAGGCACGCCGGCGGTCGCTTGTAATTCCCCCGCCCCTTCTCTCTCCTGCAGTCTCAGATCTATAGCACGGCGACACCGGTGGTCGTTGTGGTGGCCATAGTTTCTCGATCTACTGTGTTCCCTTTTCAATTTTTTTAATATATTGAATATTTTCGTTTATTTTCCAATATTATCCTCACGTGTACCAAACCTTCATAGGATTAAATATGTCCACATTTATCATTTGAGAATTTTTTTTTTTTTATCTCACTTTATCCTATTCCATCCCGACCCTTATCCTAACAATCAGTAACCGAACACTCTTATACACAAATACTCGGCTTAATGGTTCTATTGGATTCATGGATATCAAGCCGCTTTGCAAAATTACTCATTTATTGGCACAATTTTGATCAAGCGGCTACTCTCAAACCAATTACAAGTTGCATTGGAAAATGGGTATGTCTCTTTTCTCTAGAAATATGTGTTTTAAGCTCTGTTTGTTTTGCTAAAAATGAGTTATTTGGATAACATGTTCCTATAAATGACCACTTATATCACTGACAAAAATGAATAAATGAAAATTATTTTCATGGTACATGAAAATGTGCAGATACCAATTGTTATTGATGATAAAAACATCTTGAATTAATCAATTATGTCAAGTGATACAAGCGGAGAGAAATATTTTTTAAATTATTTATTTTTCACAAAACAAATGTAGTGTTGAAACTCCTCCATATTTCTTTATTTAGACCGATGTTATGTAAAATACTTTCTCCCGGGGACATTGCTTGAGGAGTTCCGGAAATCGGCGGGCGGGCAGTAGTGTGGGGGAAACCTCCAAGCGACCTCCATTTCACTCCTCGTCCCTCGGTTTCCTTCCTCGGTTTCTTTCGAGAGTTCACGTGAGCCTGAAGCTATGCAAAAGTCGATATTTCCAAGGTCAATAGTTACAATTAATTAATTCCAGTTATATAGATTCAATGTTTGGTGGCAAATGTAAAGTGGGTCAATTTCACAATATACGCCTTCGGAAAGTATGGCAATCCCCCCCCTATATTTTTTGCGCATCATAGTGCCAAAAGAAGAGCGGAGAAAAAATAGTAACCAGGAAAAAGTTCAAACGAATAGATTATCAAAGGTTTTCTCCCGGAAAGATGGAAGAATGAAATGAATGTTGATTTTGGGGGGTTGCATTTCTTGCTTTTCTCGAGTCACTTTATCTCTCGAAATCTTAGTACCCTCCCATCGTTTATCTATTTCGTTTTTTTTTTTTTTTTTGGGGGGGAGTTTTAGTCCTTTCGTGGGAACTGCATACATTGAACTTTGTTCGAAGGAGTGCCCCGCAAGCGACGGACCATAAGCCTCTCGCCCGCATAAACATGTACTTGGGCGTGTACTTGTGCATTTAATGTCTATCCACACGGGTGGGTTGTCATGTTAAGCGCATACTAATCGAGGTTTGTCTGTGTTGATGTGCTGCTTCCAGGTTTATAATATTGTTGTTTCATGATGTTATCCAGGGAGAAACGGACAACTTTCTCGATCATCCGTGTCCAAGATTTGAATCTATTGTAATTCGTGAGCGATACACAGTTGAATCTGGACTATATTGGCTTCCAAACCATCGATTAGTATGCGCTTAATATATTGGCTTTGGCTTCCAAACCATCGGATGGGAAAGTGCAATCTAATCTGATTGAACCGACCTAGTGGATTTATGTAAGAGGTATAACTAATTATGACGGTTCAATATAGAGGTTCAAATTTGCTTGAATATTCAAAGTAGGATACTCAACTTGAACTCGATTAATTAACCTTAATAATTCAAACTCGTGCCCATCTCATATAAACTTTCAATATGTTCAAGCTCAACGCTATCTTCTCATTTTTCGATCAATCAGCAAATGTACTCAAAATCGGGTAATCGGTGCGTTAGAAAATCAGGTAGACGGTACATCTTTTTTACCAACAATTTTGCTAACATTTTGCTAAATCTTTCAGAAATCTACCAGCACGGAAGGAAAAAAAATCCGCCATCGGGAAATAGAAGAATAGAATCGTCCTCTAGAAATGAATGAGCGGTTGAGTGGTGGCTTGGATAACGTGAGTACCACAAACATGACAACAATCAAATTTGGACACCAGGCCCAACTGGTATAAGCTGTTCTTGGGCTGGCCTCAAAATGATGGACCAGAATAGATGCGGCCCATTCATTTTATTTAGATTTGACAGTGCGGTAACCTTCAAAATTTGTATTTGGGATAAGTGTAACGAAAGTTCTAAAACTTATTACGATAGTATAATCAAGTCTTAAAAATCATAAAAAATTCTTGACAAATTAGGTGCGATTAAGTCCCTTTGGTTAATCCGTCTAATTTGACTAAGAGAAAATACTGACGTGGCATTCTTATATGTCCTTGTACAAGTGGCAGCGATGTCGAGTCCACCAAGCACCGTATTGGAAAAAACTTGAAAAATTTAAAAAGGAAAAAAAAAAAAAGAAGAAGGGAAAACTAATTAAATTGACTGATTCAAGAATTAAAAAAATAAAAAAGCTGAATTATGACTGATTCACAAAGACATTAGACAGTAGCTAATTAAATTGAGTTTAATTAATTGACATTAGCACTTTAAGAGAATGCTGACAGGGTCTCTTCCACTGTATAGTTAGTGAAAACTACCCATCCAATTGATTTCGCCTAGAGGAATCACAGCAATTAGCGATCATGATTGAGGGGGAAAATCATAAGACAAGTCCTAAAGCCGATCAATTTCCCAAGTTTAAATCTTAAGATTCTGTTCAACTTACAACTATCATGGCATTTGGGTCATGTCTTCTTGTTGACAGAAGGATTCAATTGGATATAAAACTATAAAATTTTAAGACTTGATTGTATAGAATTTACGCCGTAATTATCTCATGAAAAGTCCATAGTCAATAATGGGATGAATTGGGATCCAAGTTGGAGTGCAACGTGTGGGTGACTTTGGCTGCATCCCATTAATCTGCATTCAAGAGGGCTACTCATCGTTGGTGAGAAAGGGCAACAAAAGGGGCTGCAAGTGCTCATCAAAGTCAACTCGAGAAATTTTTGAGTCACGTCTTCTTCAAATGCTTTTCTAAACATTACATGGACTCTAAATACCCTCTCGTTTTTCTCTCGAGACACAAACTTACCCATTTTTTGATATTATCCAAATTGAGAAATGACGGTCGAGAAGATATTTGATGAGCAGCGGATGTGTTTTGTTGCAATCGACATTCACCGTGGTCATGATGGATGTGTAGGTACAATTAGATTCATGTTCAAATTAAATGTTCAATAATGGACGCACGAGACTCTTGTGATAACGCCTAGAAGGATAACCGTGCTGGATCAAACGAGCATCTTTTTTTCCTCCAAGCCAGGTCAAATGTTAGATTATCGAGTAAATTAAGGGGAAAGTAGCTTTTGAGGTTGTGGCATGTAGCTAGGCAGTTGAAAGGAATCACATACCAAAGCTTCAAACTTGCTCCTCCACCTGTCTCATTCTATAGTTGGAACCAACAATGTAGGTAAGAACACGGCTTACGGTCTAACGCCGTGGGCCTTTTCTTAGTGACCAATTTTTGAAGGGAGTCTGTCATTCCCTCACGTTTTCAACGTCGCATCGGCACGATCCTCTTGTCTTTTTTTCGTTAATATATTCTCGTCCATCTGTTTCCACACGTTGAGCTCGTCTAGGCGCAAAGGAAAATGGAGAAAAAGCGAGCACGAAGGAAACGGTTAGGTAGCTTGAAATAGGGGCTGGACTTTGGAAAACCATGGTGCGTAGAGATGGAACTCGAATGGCCCAAAAACGTTGTTGTTTTCGAGTCCGACAAGGTCTTGTGATTTTACAGAGACGAACGGAAGGGAACGTGAATTGTGTCGCGCGTCCTCGCCGTGCAAATAGCAAAGATCACCTTCCCCGGTCACCCACCTAACCACTTGAATTTATAGGAGAAAAAATTATCCAAAAATTCATAAATTTAATGCATTTTTATCGATTTAATCTTGAACTTTTTAATTTAATCAATTGAGTCATAAACCTCACATTTCGTCAATTGCGTCATTCCGATCAATTTTGGTTGAAAATCACTGACGTGGATTTCGGTCGTCGACATGAGACGGCCAGTGTCGACTTAGACAATTTTTTAATAGTATTTTAATATTTTTTTGAATTTTTTATTAGTCCTTTTCTCTTTATTTTATTATTCCTTTTCTTCCAAAAAATCTCAAAACCCTCAGCCCAGAGATTTAAAAAGGGCTAGTCTAGGAAAGCGAATTTGACGAGACAAACCTCACAACGATCGGCGGAGACGGAGGTGCCTGGCCAGAGGTCTCGCTGCGTAGCAGAATCATGGGCTCAAGGCCGGTGGTGGGTCCCGCCGGAGGCGGTCGTTGCAGCCAATGGGGACGGTCGTTGCCGCGACATGAGCAAGAACCGCTGGTGCAGGTGGAGGTGCCAACACCAGCTACAGGGGGTTGGTCTTCTTCTTGGGTTGCTTTGTCGCATTGGGCTCGATCACCAACCCTTTATGTGTGGCTCGTCTTCATGCTGCCCTACGCCATTGCCGCCGCAAGCGAGGCTAGCTTCACCTAGATGTATGCAAGGCAGCCTTGCTTGCGGTCGGTGAAGGCTTCATTACCCTCGCCAAGTGGCTGGGCAAGTCCAGTGACCTCGCCGGCCACAATAGTTTAAAAAAAAAAGGAAGAAATAAATAAATAAATAAATAAAAATATTAAAAAATTTAAAATTATCAACGTCGGCAATTTTCGATCAAAATTGATTAGATGTAACAAGAAAAATTCATGGCTCAATTGGTCAAATTAAAATGTTTAATACTAAATTGGTAAAAGTATAATATATTTAGAACTTTCAATATTTAAAAAATAAATCACGCATTCATCTAATAACTTAAACTTTTAGAACAGTTGGTTGTAGTCCCACCAAATGTCACATGGTATCAAAGGTCAAGGTCCTAAATTTGAATCTTTCTAGGCCCTATTTGCCTCTCGCAATTAAATTTCCACGTTTAATATCAGGCAAAAAAACCAGAGTAAACGTGAAAAGAAGTATTAGAATATTTAAATAATAAATCACGCGTTCATCTAACAATTTAAGTTTTTAGAATAGTTAGCTGTGTTTTGCCAAATCTCATAGACTATTTTCCATTCACAAGACACAATTCTTTTTCACATAGGAGATGACAAAAGAACTTGGTCGATAGACCAAGAGCCACCAATTCATCCCCCGATTATAGTCCATGGACCGATCCATTGGGAAACCAATCATCCTCGCTTGCCCGTAGGAGTTATGTTAATCAACCCATTTGCGAATGTGATCACAATGTTCAGGCTTGCCTCTCTTGGAAGGTACTCCTTAGATCATCCCCTATGGTCGTAATTATGTAGATTCTGCAAGGGGGGTGAAACTTTTATAATTATAATAATACTAGAGATTGTCAAGTTGGTTACCAACTATCCACTCTTTAATCTAACAAAAAGAGAAATTACAGGAATAGCTTTCGGTACACCTGTTACAATTTTGACTGCCCAATAACCAATTTGGTCCCAAGGTAAGGAATAACCAGTTACACCAAAGGATGCGGTCAATACAAAGCCAGAACCACACACTGTAACCCAAGTTAATTCGCGAGGTTTTTTAAAACCACCAGTGAGATACACACGAAATACGTGCAGGATCATCATTAGGACCATCATACTTGCCGACCATCGATGAACGAAAAATGAGTGTCGGACATTTGGAGTACCAAAACTTGACACAGAGGGACACTTTAGGCTGCGCATGGTAACCTTCCCCAGCCAAGAAATTTCTATACTTTTGTTCCCCGGAACAAAAAAAGAATAGAAACCTGTTTGATAACGGTAAGTTAGTTTTTTGTTCCCGGGAACAAAAGTTAGCCCTAGGAATGGTTTTGGAATAGAAATGAGAAGTAAAAAAAAGTTGCTTCTTGTTTCTCGGGAATAAGTTTTAGAAATACGTGAATTTTTTTTTTTTTATTCATCTCTTGCGCCGCCGCCGCCGACCACCGCCCCCACCGCCACCGATCGCCGCCGCCGCCGCCGGATCGCCGCCACCGCCCGTCCGCCGGGCCGCCGCCGCCACCGCCGCCAGCCCATCGCCGCCACCTCCCACGGCCGGGCGGCGACGGCGGACGACGGCGGTGGCGGCGATCCGGCGGCAAGAATAAAAAATGAATAAATACAAAAGAGAAATTGTTGCGTTACCAAACGCATTTCTATTCTTTTTCTATTCCAAGAGTAGAAATTTTGTGTAGTTACCAAACGGGTTCTTTTACTCATAAATTGTTCCGAAATAGAAATAGAAAAGAACTATTTTGAAAAAAAAAAACTCTTCCCCAGCCGAGAAGTGTTGTCATGCGCGCAGCCTTAAGTGCCAAAAGTTAGAAAAGTGACGACACTTAAGTGCCAAAAATTAGGAAAGTGACACTTAGGAGGTGCATGACAACCACCAATTTCTGTTCCATAAAAAAATTTTCTATTCTAGACCAATTTCGGAACATAAACCGTTTGATAAACTTATTCCGTTTTTCTATTTCTGGAATAGATTTCTATTCCAAAAATAGGTTTGGAATAGAAATCGAAATTAAAATTTTCAACTTCGATTCGGAACAAAAATGAGAAATAAAATTTTTTTCATCGTTCATCAACCTGGCCCTTCATCCTTTGCTACCAACCACCGTCCATCGGGCCGTAGATCGCCCGCCGGCCCCTTGCGCCGCCGCCGCCGATCGCCAAATAAATTATTTTTATAAATATCATTTTAAAATGAAATTTATAATGAAATTTATTTTTATTTTTAGAAAAAATTTAAAAAATCCTTAAAAATGAATAAATAAAAATAAAAATTATTATAAAATATCATTTATTCATTTTTATTTTTTATTTTTATTATAAATATTATTTTTATTTTTAATAAATAAATTTAATCGAAATAAATTTATTTTTAAAAATAAATTTAATTAAATATCATTTTATTAAAAATAAAAATAAATTTATTAAAATATATTAAAAATAAAATAAATTATTTTTATTTATCATTTTATTTTTAGTTTATTAAAAATAAATTTATTAAAATTAAAAATAATTTAAATTTATTAAAAATAATTTATTTATGATAAATAAAAATAATTTATTTTTATTAAAAGAAATTTATTTTTATTTGTCTTGAGTATTTTGCCAAATAAATTTATTTTTATTTTTTATTCATTTTAAAATAAATTTATTTGTAAAATAAAATAAAATAGAATAAATAAAATAAATTTATTTTTAAGGATATTTTTATTTTAAAATAAAATGATATTCTTATTTTATTTTTTTATTTTATTTTATTTTATTTTTATTTATTTATTTATTTATTTTTGTTAATAAATCATTTTTATTTTTATTTTTATATTAAATGTCGCCGTCGTCGCCGCCGCCGTCCGAAAGGAAGAAATTTTGTGTCGTTATTAAACGAATTTTTATTTTTAGAGTAGAAATTTTGCGTCGTTATCAAACGGTTATTTTTACTTAGAAACTCTTCTAGAAATAGAAATAGAAAAATCTATTTCTGTTCCAGAAACTATTTCTGGAACAGAAATTTTGTCATGCACCCCCTTAAGTGCTAAAATCGAAGCAAAATAAATCATTGGGGTTTGCTTCAGTAACCACCATTCCATCTTGGAAGGGGGATGTGGGAGGTTTGAATCCCCACCTTCTCAGGAGGGGATTGGGGTGGGGACGCTGTAGTTTCAGGAGTGGGTTTCGACTCCCATGCCCTGCAATGAGGCAGGGCAAAAGTCTGAGAGTGAGCGTTATAATAAGAATAGAGTAGGATCGACCAAAAAAAAAAAAAAAAAATGCCACTCCTGCGAAAATCCGCCAAAAATGCTGACATGACGATTTTCCGGCGAAATAAGTGCAAAACGGCGTCATTTTGATGCCGACATGATAAAAAATTAATATAAAAATAATTTAATTTAATTTAAAACTAAATTCATTAAAAAAATTTAAAATTAAATAAATAATTTTTTTTAACAAAAAAATAGGGGAAGGGGCGGCCGAGGGCTAAGCCCTCGCCGCCGCCAGGAAGGGCCAACGATGGAGGGGCTAGGGGCCGGCGACCCTGATTGACCGGTGACGAGGGCCCGCGAGCCTTAGCCTAGACTTGGCGGGAGTCGGTGGCCCTCGCCTCGATCCCGCCGAGGCAACCCCTAGCGGCGGCGGCCCTTGGCTCGGTCGAGCAAGGGCCACCGACCCCGCCGGATCTAGGCGAGGGCTCGTGGGCCCTCGCCGCCGCCTGGTCGGGGTCACCGGCCCCTGGCTAGGGCCCGGCGATTCCCGGCCGACCCTCCCCATTCTTTCGCCGGCCCTTCCGGTGGCGGTGGGGAGGTGGCGGCGGCGAGGGCTCACCCTCAATCGCCCCTTTTTTAATTTTAAATTTTAAATTTTAAATGTTTTAAATAAATTTAGTTTTAAATTAAATTTGATTAATTTTTATATTATTTTTTATCACGTTAGCACCAAAACGATGTCGTTTTTGTATTGTCTAGTCATGTCAGTGTACAAAACGACGTCGTTTTGCATTTATTTCGCTGGAAAATCGCCACGTCAGCATTTTGGCCGAATTTTCGCCGGAGTGGTACCTAAGTGTGTCACTTTCCTAACTTTTGGCACTTAAGTGTCCCTCCGTGTCAAGTTTTAGCACTTGGACTGTACTTCTCCCAAAGAAAAATATAGAAACCACTTTTATCAATCTTGTCTTTTGTTGGGTGTTTTAATACAAAATTGATGTTAATGCATAACGTTAACACTACATGAGGTAAAACACCTGAACACATAAGAAGAACAAGACGAAGAAACTTAGAATTGTCAGCGAAGAGACTGCGTTTGAATTTTCATTTTGATGTTTGTGATAGGGTCTGTAATGTTCAAATCCTCCGGTCACGCCGAAATTGTCAAACAAGTTCGCATCAAGAAGTTCTTTCCAATATCCACTTGCGTAAATTGGGAATCAGACGCAACAATATCATGATCAGCGAATGATTATGTTGACATCCTTTTATATATATATATAAAGAAAAAAAAAACCCTGCAACCATATCAGGAGATGCAATAGTTCCTGTGAGATATTTCTTGAAAATAAAAACCCTAGTTTTCTATCAATTCCCAGAATACATATCCAAGAAGGAAAGAAATGCGACCTTAATGTCCATCCACAAGGCAGAAAAGACAAGCACGACTTTTTGCTGATGATAAGGCATGTGACCATATTTATATAAATCAGAGAACCGGAATTAAATTAGCTGTTAATATAAATCTCGACGATCCAGTGGAGGAGGATACCGATAGATTAAACAAGTGGTACTGGAGCTATTGACGTGTGTGAGATATTTTCTGCTGCAATTGATAATTATAGGGGAAATTATATAATTGGGCAAAGCGTACCACTCCTGATCTAGTCAAATAAAGAAACTATGACCCGTAACATGGGGACCCATGACCGGACATCTTTCGCATGTATTAACAGCCATGAATATCACAGATGCGATCTTGGTTAGAAAGGTAATCATCATTACATTATTGGATTGAGTTTGACCTTAACAAAGCAGCCCAAAGTTCATGGAGACCCATCTAACGATTTGTTTCACCGTGGAAGAATCTAGAGTTATAAAAACAAAATAAGAGGATGTTGTTTCTTTTCCTTTTGACACCGTGTTAGAAAGGCTTGTGTAGATGATCCTTATTATCCACCTTCAATTTGTTGCTGTGGGAGTAATTTTTTTGGGGTTGACCCACATCGATCGGATGTGATCGTTGCATAATGATTTAGAGCAAGGTCGCCTCTCTATAGGTGTTTGGTCCGGAGACGGATGAGTCCATACCAGACTAGATAGGTGCAAAATGTAGTTGGTGTGGACCAAAGAGGTCAAATAGGATGTGTCCCCTTGACAGGTTCAGTGAAGGGTTTGGATTGACTAGAACCACATATTAAATAGACGAGGCATCGCAATGCAACATAAGGGATATCGACGGGTATGTTTATGACGCACTATGGGTTTGCAACACTTGAATGTCATAACCATGAAAGCAGAAAAGTATCAAAAGAATCATAAACTTATTGTATTAATATCAATTCAATTCTCAACTTTTTAATATGGCTAATTTAGTTATAAAAATTTTCATATTAATATCGATTCAATTCATCTTGCTAAGTAGATTGATAATTATTAACGTAGACGTCAGTCGTTGGCTATCTTACATTGCACGGTTAACACTAATGTAAACATTTTTTTTATAATTTCAAAAATATAATAAAAATTATGAAATATGTCCACGTCAGCACTAACTTGTGACGTAAATGTTCACCTCTCAAAGCAGTTCTATTTCACTCAAGTAGATCGGCCTGACCAGAAAAGAAAAAAAAAGAAGAGAAAAGGTAGATCGAGGCAAACACCATAGAAATATTTTAGAATAAACTAATGATCAAAACAACACTTCTCCCCATTTATTTCCCCATAGCGGAAAAAATAATAATATCAATGTCAAATCCTCTTTTTCTACTCCTTTTTATTTCCTTTTATCAACCTCTTAGGTTGCAATTGATCATCATCTGATTTTTGTTTTTGTTTTTCATGTTAAGACAACCCCTTTTTGATTTGCATCATATTGTGTGTTTCTTTGAGGATGGAAGAGAGAGAGAGAGAGAGACCCAGGACCACGTGGGAAATAATCGCCAGTTAGCTGGAATAAGAAAACGAGCGACGGAATTACTCCAAAAATAAAATGAATAATAAAAAAAAAAAACATTTCATATCGAGACGCCCCCGACCGGTCATGATCCAGCTTCCATCGGGTCGTGCGGGCTACTCAACCGTCCGATGCGATGACCCAGCCTGCTTAGCTGTGCGACAACGGCGCGGGAAAAGTAGGTTTGGACGTTGAAGGGCTAGTTTGAAAGGTTGTTGAGCAACGGTCTTTCACTTCATCCTCTTCCTTCCTTCCGCTTCCCTCTCGTTCACAAAGTCCAGCCCGCAGCCGAAGAAGCGAATCCAAACTAAAAAATGGGTTTCAGCTAATTAAGCAGGAGACGAGTTGAAAATGGAACGGGAAAGAAGGGGTTGACACGGAAGCAGCTGCTCGTCCTGGGAATCCCCATCCTCTCCAACCACCAGTCAGCTCCCACCAGATCTTGGAGATGATAACGCTACTACCCATTGGGAACTTATATACAATCTCCCCACTCATGCGTTCGACCCAAATCTCAGTCTTCCTTTCTCACCCCTCTCCTTCCTTCCTCTCCTGCTGATACACCTGAGTGAGACTGTACCCACCACCACCCACACTTCAACCGTGTGTGGAGGTGGCGGAGGAGGAGAAGGAGGGAGATCAACATCTTCGTCATCGTCGACTTATCATTCATAGGCCCGCCACATCGAAACAGTTCCTCTCGTCGCGACCACGAGCCTGTGGCTGAGATTTGCTTCCCATATCGGGTCCAAGTAAGTGCTCGTTTGTGAATCTGAAGTAGTGCTCGCCTTTTATCTTTCGTTGGATTGGAGCAGTTGGGGTCGGTTCATCGCGGAAAAAAGATAGTGTCTGTTCGTGTGAATCGCGTTTCTTAGTGCGACTTGAGGTTGGCTTCTGCTTAGTAGAGTTCGATGTGATGTTGCGACTCTTATCTAACTAGTGAGAACTCGCATCTGTTCTAGTCATCTTTTGCATTTTCCCGCGGTTCCATACTCTTGCTTTTGTTTTCAAGCACAGAGCAGGGGAAAACTTTTTGCGACTCTGTGGAGTTATGGATTAACCGATTTGAGATCAGTACAGTACTGGGTGTATTTTGTTTTAATTTGAAAAGAGAGGTGGATACATATCATACGGTGCTTGACTGATCTGCTGCATCATGGTTCCCATAAGAAGTACCTGATTAGTTTTGTTAGCTCTAAGCGGCTTAGCTCAGTTGGCAACTTGAGATGGGAAATGTATGCGATTCAAATGAAATATCGGTGTAGCAGTATGTTCTAAAAACTTCCACTAGCAAATGCTGTAGGAATTTTAGTAGCTCTGTATCATGTGGGAGCCAATTCAGAATATCACGTGGGTGCTTCAACTGCATTGCCTTTTCCATGGGCGAATGATGGATTTCCAGTGCAACATTGTTCAGTCATTACAATGGGAAAGAGACTATGAGTAAAAGATTCACTCCTCGAAACTCAAGGACCATCCCTGGTAGAGTAATGTCGTTGTGCAACATAATGCTGGGTATAGCACAATGAGCGTGGAAACCAATCCTCACGAATGAGTTCCTTGAAGTAATTGACAAGAAGTTTCATGAAAACTCGTAAGATCTTCCAAAGATTCCGCATTTGTCAGGGGATAAAGGGTTCTCCATGAAGCTGCATTATCAGTTTATTGATTATGATAACTTGCAGAAATTGAAGGATTAGTACTGAGAAACTCGATGAACCTTAGCACTCTGTAATTGGCAAGTTTAATTGTCATGCAAATGTTTTAGGACACTGCTTTCTATTGATCGTTCACTCTCTATGATTATTTGCACCTTCAATCTAATTGTCTTGATGATAGTTGTGCTGGGAATAAGTATTGCTTGCAGAGTAGATACTCAAGACCTTGCTACACCCTTTCTTGTAGGAACAAAGCTTGAGCCATGGCAGAAGAGTTGGATAAACCGTTGCTTAACCCGGAAAACTTCAACAGAGATAAGATCGATTTGGTAAGTAGCAGAAAATTGTTCTATGCTTTAACACCCTGAAATGTATATGTTACAATAGAAACAAATTTGCTGAGCGTGCATTGTTAAAACAGGAACACCTGCCCCTAGGAGAAGTCTTTGAGCAACTGAGGACATCACACCAAGGACTTTCTTCTGAGGATGCTGAAGCTCGGGTGCAGATTTTTGGTCTGAACAAACTCGAAGAGAAGACAGTAAGACATCTCAGTCTCCAAATAACAGGGACTTGACTGGATTTTGCCAATCATATTTAAAGTTGGAAGAGCCAGTTACTGATTTAATCACAATTTTCTCACTGAGAAGATTTTCAACAAGGTCAACTTGGAAATGAAAGTTCATATAAAATATAGACCCCGTGCCATTGACTGCTGCGTTATTAGAGCCTGACAATGATTGAAGGGGTCGAATTCGTGATTTTTTTTATTTTATCAACTTTATTGCTTTTAGTTGTAAACAGAATTTTTGGCTGTTTGTAGCATCAATCTCAGCTGTTGATTTACTAAAAAGACAAAAATCAATTGTCTACGAAGTTCTGATCTAAGAAAATGCATACTACACTTCATTGACAAATTCACCCCAAATTTTCTGCAGGAGAACAAGTTCTTAAAATTTCTTAGTTTTATGTGGAATCCACTGTCATGGGTTATGGAAGCTGCAGCGATCATGGCCATTGTCCTGGCTAATGGTGGAGTAAGTTGACAAGAACTAAAGCCTTTTCCTGCTCTTGTTGGCAAATAGATTACTTACGTTGGCTCTGGCTCCATTTGTTTCTGGTTTCAGGGCGAGGGTCCTGACTGGCAAGATTTTGTTGGTATTGTTTGCCTCTTGCTGATCAACTCGACTATCAGCTTTATAGAGGAAAACAATGCTGGTAACGCAGCATCAGCACTCATGGCCCGTTTGGCTCCAAAAACTAAGGTATGTGTAGAGCCAACTGCATGAGCAACAGCATGGTCATCTCCGTAATCAGAAGAGCGCCAAGATCATATTCATTGGTGATAATGCACGTTTTCACCCCTCAGAATGCAATTTTTACTAGCTCTGAATTCTCTTCATGCAGGTTCTCAGGGATGGGCAATGGCAAGAGATGGATGCTTCTTACCTAGTACCTGGAGACATAATTAGTATAAAACTCGGAGACATCGTCCCTGCGGATGCACGGCTTCTTGAAGGAGACCCATTAAAGATCGACCAGGCAACCGCTACTTATACTTATAATGATTATATAGTATAAATTCTCTTAATCGATGTCAGTCATTTTACTCCTAAGGCCTGTTCGTGCATGCAGTCTGCTCTCACAGGGGAATCTCTGCCAGTGACGAAAAGGACTGGAGATGAAGTTTACTCAGGATCAACATGTAAGCAGGGAGAAATTGAAGCTGTAGTCATTGCAACTGGGGTTCACTCATTTTTTGGAAAAGCTGCACATTTAGTTGACTCCACTGAAGTTGTTGGACATTTCCAGCAGGTAACATTGAACCCCGGATTGTGCATATTGAATTTCTTAGTCCTGAAACTTCCCTAGAAGGCCATGACTAGTCCACAAAGAGTTGCATGTGAGTCCTCCAATAGCTGAAAAAAAGTTCTGCAAAAATTCCGACGGATGCTTTAGCACTCATGCAATTTTATTCACGTTCGTTTTCCAAGGAAGATCTTATTAGCTTTTTATTCAGTCAAAAGGCCTACTGTTATCTCGCGGCTCAACTCTGTCTTCATATGCTCATCATATCATGCTGAACCGCCTTTAATGAGGTCACTAGGGAGAAGAAAGACCAACTTAAGTCTACATGCTTAACGAGACAAGTCAATCATGATATTTTCAGGTGCTTACTGCCATCGGGAACTTCTGCATTTGCTCCATTGCTGTGGGAATGGTTCTTGAAATCATAGTCATGTTCCCCATACAAAAACGATCATACAGAGACGGAATCAACAATCTTCTCGTTCTATTGATCGGAGGTATTCCTATTGCCATGCCGACGGTGTTGTCTGTCACCTTGGCAATTGGTTCTCACCGGCTCTCTCAGCAGGTAAGACTTCCAAAATCTAGCTTCCAGCATCCTACTGCATAACAAAGCTAGCTAGAGAGTTGGAATTTTGTCTCTGCATATCTAATGTTGTCACCAAGCTAATTTGCTACTTTTCATCTCAACATGGATTGTTGACTCTCTCTTCTCGTGTTCCTGTCTCCCAAAGGGTGCCATTACGAAAAGGATGACAGCAATTGAGGAGATGGCGGGAATGGATGTCCTCTGCAGTGATAAGACTGGGACTCTTACTTTGAATCGCCTCACGGTTGATCGCAACCTCATTGAGGTACAAAAGTTTTGTGAGAATCTTCATTTACATGGATGACAGCAAGTAATCAAAGTCAAACAGATGTAGCTGTTTAATGTACACTTCCTCGTTTGTACATATGTTTCTTTTTTTTTTCCTCTGTGAAATGCTAGTCTTATTTGTTGGAATAAGCTTGACACCGCATTCAACCACTTCTTACAGGTTTTTAACAGTGATATGGACAAAGACTTCATTGTCTTGCTAGCAGCCAGAGCATCCCGAATGGAAAATCAGGACGCCATCGATGCAGCCATTGTTAACATGCTCGCAGATCCAAAAGAGGTACAGATACACACACAAAAAGCTGCATATTCCAAGTTTTCCTCTTTTTTGGGTGAAGAATTTGTTACTTTCTTCTGCTTGTCTATGTGCTTCTGTACAAATGACAGTTTCTCATGTTTAGGCTCGTGCAAACATCAAAGAAGTCCATTTTCTACCTTTCAATCCAGTGGACAAGCGCACTGCAATCACTTACATCGATTCTGATGGCAAATGGTATCGTGCAAGCAAGGGTGCTCCTGAACAGGTACTGCTGAGGCCAAAAGGCCGCTATAGTAAATTATTGAGTACCAAAGCCAACTCGCATCAAATCTTAAAGGGAATTAGTTCAATTCAAGCTGGTTCGGAACATCTTAACTATTTATATGAAGTCGTGCTCTTTCAATTGTTGGCCTCCCAGAAGCATCCCATCCCTTACGTCTATATCCTTAGCATACAGCCTCACCCAGTACCTGCGGTAATCCTTTAATTTCCCCATGTACATTATTCAGAACATTCTTCATCCCTCAAATGCCATAGCTTTTGTATTCAGGACTACTATCTCCATCACTCACATGTCCAAACAGTGTAAAATCTGACAATAATCCTCCGGGAATCAGCCCATGGAGGGGAACAAGCAGTAGAAGCATCCAATTTCTTCTTTCCAAATAAATCAGATGTCTCATCATTCTAATTTGGCTTTATAATATGACACTGAGCTTCTACACCAACTGTTTTCCTGGATCAGATCCTCGACTTGTGCCAAGAGAAAAATGAGATTGCGGGAAAAGTACATACCATAATTGACAAGTTTGCTGAAAGGGGTTTGCGGTCTCTTGGAGTTGCTCTTCAGGTAATCAAGGAGCAAGAAATTCTCACTCTATTCTTAAATGCAGCTTACCACGAGATGCATTAGAGCAGCAGTCAGCTCAAAATTCTCTCGCTCAAATGATAAGATCCCCCAATTTGTACTAGTCCAACCTAAAGTGGTTTGCAGGAATTAAATTTCTTCATCCTTGCAGGAAGTTCCAGAGGAAACCAAGGAAAGTCCTGGAGGCCCGTGGACATTTTGCGGATTGTTGCCCTTGTTTGATCCTCCAAGACATGACAGTGCCGAGACAATTCGAAGAGCTCTTAACCTCGGAGTTTGTGTGAAGATGATTACAGGTATGAACTCTACGAGTACCATGAGCACCTCCCAGATCTTATTTATGACGACGGCTTGGTTCTATAGTACTACCTGAATTGATTCGGTACATCTTTGTCCATAGCGCTAAAGCTACCAACAATGATGTGCAAGCAAATACTTACTGAGTTAATCATTCTGAAACTGCAGGTGACCAGTTAGCTATTGGAAAGGAGACAGGGAGAAGACTTGGCATGGGAACAAACATGTATCCTTCTTCAGCATTGCTGGGCCGGGAAAAGGATGAACATGAAGCTCTTCCAGTGGATGAGCTCATAGAGAAGGCCGATGGTTTTGCTGGCGTATTCCCTGGTATGTGGAATGATTTTCCTCTCGTCAAATTAGAGTACTAATTCAAAACCTAATAGCTTATGTAAAACAGAAAGAAGTCAACTTTCCTAACCAAATTTTGTCATCGCATGTCTATATATTGTCACCAGATTATTTGAACCAGTAGAAAAGTCGAGTTGTGTGAAAAGATGTATGGACGTGATCTCATATATGCTTGCAGACAACGGCATAGATGAAATGCATCTACCTATCTTTTTCCACTGACCTCGTGGTTACTTTTGTGACCTGAATGTTACGTACAGAGCACAAGTACGAGATCGTGAAAATCTTACAAGAAAAGAAGCACGTGGTTGGAATGACTGGAGATGGTGTGAATGATGCGCCAGCTCTTAAGAAAGCAGATATCGGAATTGCTGTGGCTGATGCTACAGATGCCGCTAGGAGTGCCTCTGACATAGTGTTAACGGAGCCTGGTTTAAGTGTGATCGTTAGTGCAGTCTTAACTAGCCGAGCTATCTTTCAGAGGATGAAGAATTACACCGTAAGTATACCTCTCACTGAACAGTGAGTTTCATATTAGGGGAGTGCTTCATTCTGATGAAACGCACATTCCACAAGCAAAATTCTGGTCTGATGTTTGTAGACACCAAAGATTGACCTTTTTCTTGATAACAAAGTGCTCCCAGTTGAACAAATTCTATAGATTAGACAATCTAAGTAAATTTTCTTCAAGTGCTTATTAGGGGACTGATCAATAAGAGTAAGTGTACATGGGGAATCTTCTGTAGTTACTTTTGTCACAGTTTTCTTTCTTGTAATAATTGGGAGATGATACTGATCCGTTTTATTGATGTGCAGATATATGCAGTCTCCATAACGATAAGGATAGTGGTAAGATGAGCTATTTTCTGATTTCAAAATTCTATCTTTACACTTGATGAATGTGCAACACCTCATACTTGTTCTTCCAAACTATATTGCAGCTTGGTTTTGTGCTCTTAGCATTGATATGGGAATATGACTTCCCCCCTTTCATGGTTCTTATAATTGCGATCCTGAATGACGGTAAGTTTCCTGACTTCGTTAACTTCTGTTGTGTCAAGTAAAATATAAAAGGATTTCACAATTCCGTATTTTGTCTTCCTAAATTTAAAAGTTTGGTGTGACTAGCACATCCAATGTTAAATGAAACGACAATATTGTCAATGTTGTCATTGACTTTTTTAAAGAATAATCTCTCTTCACAGTAGAAGAAAACCACTTTGAATAGCCGCTCATGAGTATGCTATTGATGTTCAGGTACAATCATGACAATCTCCAAAGATCGTGTAAAGCCATCTCCAAGGCCTGATAGTTGGAAGCTCAATGAAATATTTGCAACTGGAGTTGTGATTGGAACATATCTTGCCTTAGTCACTGTCCTCTTCTACTGGATAGTGATTGACACTACGTTCTTTGAGGTGAAGAATCTAAAGTCCTTTCCTTCTTCAAAGTTATATAAGAGAAATTAGTGAAAAGTTGAACATAAGGCTAACCTGAGAACTTCTTCAACAGGATCTCTTTGGTGTGAGTTCACTATCGGACAACAGCGAGGAAGTCTCTTCTGCTATATATCTGCAAGTCAGTATCATCAGCCAGGCCCTTATTTTTGTTACCCGCAGTCAGAGTTGGTCATTTGTTGAGAGACCTGGAGTCCTCTTGATGTGCGCATTTGTGGTGGCTCAGCTGGTAAGCCTCTCGTCTTTGAAAGAGCTTTCACAGAAAGCTGTCGCTCGTGCTTATAAATGCATTTACCAATGTGTGCTGATTCCAAAACTCTCATGATAAATGACCACGATTTCCTTCCCTCTGGAATTTGATAGATGAACATCAAGCTATCATAGATAGATGACCTTCCAGTGAATATATGTCTTGAGAATGGGAAGAAAAATACAACAGACTGAGAATGCATGTTTTCTGGCAAGAAACACGTATGATTTAGTTGAAACTTCTCTATTGAAAATAAGACAATGGATACCCACATAAACTTCGGTTAAGCCATTGGACATCATTTTGATGTATATCTGCGAAAATTTTTGGGGGGAACCTCATACAAAGACATTTTGCCTAACAACCTCAGCCACAAGTGCTTCTTGTACAGCCCCAACAGAAAAGCATCAGCAAGTTCCGCAGTGGTACTATGAAAGCAATCTAGTGTCCTAGATTGACTTGTTATCCCACTCTATTAACAAAGCCTAAAAATCTGAGTTGACAACCTGACCTCAATCCAATATGTTGGTGTTTAGGTGGCAACCTTGATCGCTGTCTATGCAAACATAAGCTTTGCCTACATCAGTGGCATCGGATGGGGATGGGCTGGAGTTATCTGGTTATACAGCTTGATCTTCTACATACCACTGGACATAATCAAATTCACAGTTCGTTATGCACTGAGCGGTGAAGCATGGAATCTTGTGTTCGATAGAAAGGTCAGTCCAGAACTACTGTTAACAACTATTTCTTGGAAAGTTATTCAAGAGGATCATGCCACTAAATCTTTCACTTTCTTTCTGGAACAACAGACAGCTTTTA
This sequence comes from Eucalyptus sp. ANBG9806169, assembly GCA_014182395.1. Classification (NCBI taxonomy): domain Eukaryota; kingdom Viridiplantae; phylum Streptophyta; class Magnoliopsida; order Myrtales; family Myrtaceae; genus Eucalyptus; species Eucalyptus sp. ANBG9806169. The sequence goes on along the minus strand of CM024581.1, from coordinate 25,782,345 downwards.
GTTCCAGGAAAGACTACGGGAAGGATGAAAGGGCTGCTCAGTGGGTAGTTTCTCAAAGAAGTCTTCAGGGGTTGTCTGCTTCAGACTTGGAGTTTAATGGGCGGCGGTCTCGATCTTCTCTGATCGCTGAACAGGCCAGGCGGCGGGCAGAGATAGCAAGGTACTTGAACTCTCCCAACTCTTTTCACGAGGGAAGTTTCTCATAGACTTCCAAATGATTTAGTTGTATACATGTTTCATACACGAGACAGCTTAGAGAACATGTGTCATGGATAGTAATATGATATTTGACAAAAAATTGCAGGCTCGGTGAAATTCACACACTGAAGGGTCATGTGGAATCTGTTGTAAGACTTAAGAATCTGGATTTGAACATGATCCAGTCGGCTCATACAGTTTGAGGCGTCATCGTGCAGCGTTGTGACAGCGTTGTGATGTTCATTTTTCTGCTGAAGGCAAAACAGGAAGCAGTCACCCCTTGGAACCAATGGTCAGTAAAATTCTGCAAGAATTTTCTCCTACTCTTGCTCAGTGATTGTGTGGCTCTACATATGATATTCCAATTTCCTGGGCTCCAAGATGAGGCATGTATCTCTAAGGGGTCTCTGCTAATAACCTGTGCCACTTTCCTCTTGCTGCAATTTCCCATTTCTTAGTATGTATTTGCAATTTTTTGGGAGAGGAAGACTTCAGTTTTGAGCTTGAGATATTCTTCTTTCGGTTGGAGAGATTTATGTAATTTAGGTAATTCCAAAGGTAATAAAAGTGCTTGGCACAGCATAAAGTTACTCTTCATCAATTGGTGATTAGGTTATTTAATAGCAAATTGGCAAAATATTCAAATGAATGGACTGTAAACTGGGTACCTCAAGTATGACACAAGTCTGACGCAAACCTCACATTGACAAGGAGATACGAAGTAACAAAAAATATATTAAACAGGTGACCTCTCTGTGCAAAGTCCGCAACTTTTTAGTGTCCCACTGCAGGAATTGAGCCGACAGTCGAAATAATAGGGGATATTCTGCCTAAAGTAATTATTCATAGACACCTCATCATGGTTCAACATAGACATTGAACTGGGAGCACCGTGTAGAGTTTCTTTTTATTCTGAAACTGAAACAAGTTGCAGTTACACTCCAAATAGGAACTTGTACGAAAGCACATTGACAAAAAGATAGAGAACGACTCCATGGAGCTCAATACAGCATAACTCTGCTCTCGCCACTTTATTTTATTGGTGAACGTGCCAAAATGATGAACTAACCTCATAACTTGATAGCTGCAACTACTGATGCCACCACGAACTCAGGACTGGCATGAGAAGCTTCGTCCTGATGGTTTACTTGAACATTGGCTCCTTCCGAAGCCTCACAGAGTTAATATAATCTGTTGGGGAATGTGCGGACAACCCCGGAAGCACCAATCCTACTACCCTAAGCAATATGGAGAACCATCCTTCCTTGTACTCCGGTCCATGTGTGTAGCCCATTGTTAGACCTCTGAACAACTCCCAGACGGCATTCAAATGTTCGGGAATTAGGTATCTAGGACCAAAGTAGTTTCTGTTCGGTTCCTCCTCCATTTTCTTGAAACATAAATATCAATTAAGAAATTAGTACCGTGAACAAATAATGAAAAACTAAAGGGAAATTGCAATGAATGAAAATATGCATATGTACATGCATAACTCTTTTTTAATAAATATTGCGAATTCTGTTGATTAATTAAGTCAACAATACGATTATAACGGCCAAGGTGGACTTTCATTGCTAGACCCTAAAGCTTCAGGCTATGTACAGATTCATGGAAAGAAGATTACGACCAAGGTAACAAATTAAAATTCTTTGACAACTGAAGGATGCATGGCACCTATTTCCTCCCAAAACTTAACTATTCAGAAAATAGAGGGCTTGGTATGATACTGGTAGAGAACAAAGCCATTAAAATGCACGAGTTCATACCTGCTCAGTGTACCAGCTATCATAGTATAGACATATTCCAAAATGTTTATACAAGAAAGTTCGATCATCATAAGGCAACCTTGGAACAACGTCATTACAATAAACAACCCTGAAGTATTTCGGGTAGGGATAGTCCAAATGCTCTTCCATGAACCTCTGGAGCCGCCTGTCCCCAACTCTCGGTTGCCCAAATGTGTACACGCCCAACAACCTTTGCATTACCTCGATCTCCTCATGCAGCACCAACACTGTTGGGAACAAAATGGCAAGGGCGCCGCCTAAACTGTGTCCTGTGACTACGAATTTCGCATTCTTGTGCTCCTCAAGTAGGCTCTTGAGCTTACTTCTCACGGCATAATATGCAGTCATCTCTGCCATCTCTGGCCCAAACCCCTCGTTGCTGGTGCTTGCTGATGCTTCTGAGTCAGAAGCATCAGCACCACTGGCAAGAGCATATTTCTTCTTGTCCAAATCGAGGTTCTCTTGGAAGGTGACCGTATTAGTTCTGTTGCCCAAACCCAAGGCTTCCAAGAATCCCATATGAACTTTACCCAATTTTGGGATCTCATACCAGGAATAATCGAAATCAGTACACCAATCGTCAGCATCAAAAGGTTCAGTACCCCTGAAGCTGATTAGTATGAGCTTTGCATCTACAGGCTTGTCGCATAGCATGAACACTTGAGTCGACCTTTCCTTTTGGTAATCTAAAAGAAAATCACAAACAAATCAGCAATGAATGCATTAATCAATGGTAGCAGAAGATCAACATAGTTGTGGAAATTGTGATTTCTCGGTCAACTAATAAGTCAAAGCTAATGAAGGGCACGCATGCTAGTTTGGAAATATCCACTGGATCTGTCTTACCATTCCAGCAATTGTAGAAATCCACAAAATGCATCTGCATTTGCAAGAAGCGAATGTCATCACAAACAACAATAATTGATGGAAAAAGTTAGATGCCAAGGGAAGTGAGTAAAGAGAGCGATCAGCTTGCCTTCCAGTGCTGAACTACCACATTTCTAACGACTTTTTCGTTCTCGTATGCTAGCTTTGACGCCATGATGCAGAGGTCCATCAAAGCGCGATTTCCCAATTCTACCCTCACAATGCTTTGTTCAAATGCAGAGTCATCATGTTGGTCCAGCACATTCATGCCTTTGTAAAGGTCGATTCGCCCATCTAAATGCCCAATAGTGCTGATGAATGTATCCGAGTCTCTATGCGGGACTATAACATTTCCTGCTCACATCAGAGCACATCGTAAACTACCAGCCAAAGCACAAGAAAGTTCACAATCGGAATGCAAATTGTATCCTTACGCTACTACAAAGTTACAGTTTTCATATAACTCAGGGAATTGAGGAAGATCAGACTTCATGGAATAGGCAATGACCAGGGGAGGGAATCGTCTGAGAGAAGCTGAGAAAACTGGAATAGAATTATTGCCTAAAACTCATGTTATTAGAAAAAAGATCCAGCAGTAACTTCTACATTAGATCCACCAAAAAAAATATAAGCTATCATCCGTTAATAAGAAAGCACGCACAATAAATTTTTCTTCCTGACAAAGCGTTTTAACAATTTAAGTCGACAATTTTATGCCCTTTCATCAAACTAAACGCCTATCCAACTGATTCTGGGGAAGCAGAAACAAACGCATGCTTTACAACACCACCCGACCCTGAGGAACTTTCTCCATTCTTTACTCAAGTATCACTACCGTCTCATTCTCAAAGGATGATACAAGAATTCACAAGAAACTGAGTACCGCGAATAAAATTGTAGAGTAACCCAAGAAAGTTGCCATTTTCGGACAGGAGATTGAGGACGAAGTCCACCAAGAAACCAGTCCACTCCATGGGCTTCCTGAAGAAAGCGATGACCCTGCGCGCGATGATCGAAATCACGATGACCCATCTGCGATCACTCGCGACCGCCGCCGCAAAGTCGACCCCTTTCGAGCTCTCCAAGAACTTCACCCCACTCCCCGCGTCGCCCCACGCGCCGTACTTCAGCAAGTCGCGGACCCCTCCGCCGCGCGGGTTCACAATGAGGTACTGGAACACGTCGCCGTCCGCGAAACCGGGGTGCCCACCACCGCAAGGATCGCCAAGGTCTCGACTTTCGCCGTCGCCGTCGGTCCCGCGTCGGTTTCTTGCAGATTCAGCAGTCATGGCAACGTTTTTCTCCTTCTTCGAGTTCAACGGTGATTATGAGTGATTCTTGGTGGGGATGTGGACAACCTTATACTGTAGAGAGAGAGAGAGAGAGAGAGAGAGAGAGGGCAGGTAGGAACTGCTGCTTCCAAGTTCCAACACGGCCAAGCTGAGAATGTCTCGTCTTCTGGGAATTTCGATGATGGAAAGTCCGTGCGTTTGCTGCTGAAAATGACGTCAGTTTCCTGTGCGGATTGACGAAGGAGAAGTACATGTCGGTTTGCTATTTAATGACATGGCTAGATAAAAGTCGTACAAAAATCTATGACAATTAAAGGATCGATGGTCATTCATTCAATGGCATGTCTCAGTGGCCCTGTCTTTTTGCTCGAACATTCATAACAGCCGCAGTAACTCCTCCTTTCTTTTTGTCGATACCTTCCCTCGATTTTCCAAAAAGTGCCACCGGTCGTCCTTCAATCGTTCTGATGACGAGTTTTGCTAACGTGGCGTGATGCTGTGAATAAAATTACTTATCTGGACATGGGTCTCTTTCTCTCTCTATAGCTCCGGCGGCAAGCTCGAGCTCGCGGCTACGAGGTTAGATCCAAGAGAGACGGTAACGAGAGCGGCATGGTTGACGTCCGCGGGGTCGTTCGAGGTAGCAGCATTGGTGGCCGGCGGCAAGAGGTTCGAGATGCGAGTGGTTTGAGGTGATAGTTTTGTTTGATTATTTTGTTTGTTGATATTGCAAATTTGACACTTACTCGACGTCGCATGAAAATTTTAAGCGAATAAAAATATATATGTATTACGAATTCTACGTGAGCAATTTGACGTTCCTTCTCATAAAAAAATCGATTGCATAGAAAAATTAAGAATATAGGGGAAGATCGATCGTGGAACATTTTAAAAAGTGAAGACAGGCTTTTGAAATAAAAAATAAACAAAAGTTAGAGAGATGCTTAATATGTGGTTATATCGTAGATGGATATATCACACATATATAAGTTTGAATTTTTTCATGATACAAAAAAAAAAAAAAAAAGTTGGGGTATTTATGTCATTGTGAGCAAGTTAAGGGCTTTTTGTGACACAAAAAAAAATTAGGATATTTATGTAACAGTTGACAAAGTTCGGGGATTTTTGTAATATGTGCCTAATTAAAAAAAGCATTAGTAGTTGACTCATAGTTAAATAAATCAGGACTAGTTGATAACATAATCGGAGAAAAGATGTTACATGACTTACATTATTCGTATAAGAGTCGGTAAGTTTAAAACGTGAATAAGAGAAGTAAATATAAATTGGTTAAAAAGATATCATTTAGAAAGAAGTCGGGTAATACATGTTTATGGGCAGCAAGTAATATTGAAAACACTAATGGAACCCCACAAAGATAGCTTTTGGCATCGCTTCTGAAGCCTATTAAAATCGTGGCCTCGCCCCGTTTCGGCCTCGTTGGTCGTGATCTAACCTTGCCTTGGGAGCTAAGATCAGTATCATCATCACCACCAACGAACCCAACGACGTTGCGTGAAGGCAGAGAGAAGGAAAGCGTGGGAAGTAGGCAACGTCGTCAGGATGATGATTTCGCAGGAGGGAATGGCTTTCAAAATCTCAAGAGGCACAGACCAGTGTTTTGCAGGTTTAGGAAAAAGATAGAAGACCACCTACTTGGCGTCATCTCGACATGTTTTCATGCGTATCCGAGGAAATGGGTCGGCCCCTTTTCCGAGTCTTTCTCCTTATTTCCGATACAGGTCTCCGGAAAACAGGTCACCGGCCAGCAACGACACGCTTGGATTGACCGCGATTTCGATCTTCTCATCAGGAGCATCGATTGCACACTGACCGTGATTCGTGAACAGTCCGTTACAGTAGATAAAGTCGAGATATACGCAGGATTGTGTCCTCATGCGGCACGCATAATTCATGTTCCTGCTGGCCATTCTCTCTTTGCGAGGCACGAGAAAGTGTCACGTTTGATGTGGCACTCGAGTTTGTTTTGAGGACTCACGCATGACTAGGGGATTCTACTGCATTATACTCCTGTCCATGGACCAACTTATGAGTCAAATGTTACGTAGATTTCTTCCGCGGACAAGTCGTAATAAGCACTTACTTTTCAATAACATTGTGAACTCATATCGAGTCCCACTCAAAAACACAAAATCCCATTTCAATTCTCATAATAATGAAATTCGTTTCCTCCACCACATGACCAATACAGAAAATAGCCTATGAAAATTTTCTCCAATGAGACAGTCGACTCATTGCCGGCGACTCACGTGGCATATTGCGCTAGCCACTTGGTTTTTCAAGGAAATACTTGGTCCACGAATTGAGTTGATCCCACATAAAAGGCTACAAGATCCAGTAACTAAGGGAATCCCATTCGCATATACATCTAAACTTTGACATAAGAGCTCCCTTGCAATGGCGATCTATCACAGATCCGACCACTGCAGCAAAAAATTGCTATCACTGAAAACTACTCCCAAGTCCCGGTGGCCCAAAAACACATTTCGACAGGGAATGCGAAATTACGTCAGGTTGTTGACCACACCTCGCTGTAGCTTGAACCAGACACAATGCCCCGATACTTCGAGTGAAATCCCATTTCAAGAGTGGACAAAGATATTAACTTGAACCAGACACAGAGGGACGGTTCATTGCCGCATGGCAAATTCTCTTTCCATTACCTGGAAACAACTCCGGCAATTTTCTCAACCTAGAAGGGTCACCTAATTGTCTGAGACCCTGAGATTAACAATGCTCATCTTGACCACCTAGATTGAAACTCCAGATCCAATAGGGAACAGCATAGCCGTCACTGTCTACTAGGCCAGACTAGACTGCCTGCCTATAATTGAAGAAAGAAAGGAATTTGGTGACTATAAGCCCTCCAGCTGCAAACTTTACGCCATGTTGGTAGCTAACCTTATTATTAGCAACTCATTGCCTACTCATCAGTGACTAGGCAACTGCATAATTGCATCTCAAGCAAACTGTGGATAAGCATAGCCAAGAAGACGAACATGAAAATCCCACCACGTGTCGAGACATTGAAGAAAATAACCAACCATAACAGAGTTAAATTAATCTAAGATTCAGGTTTTCCCACGCTTGTGGCCATCAATTTTGGCTAAATATCAGTTGAATTAAAAGAGAAATTATAGCACAAGAAAACTTTCAAATGAAGCTTGGAAGGGATGGCGGGTGCTGAATGTTTTCGGCTTTGGGAGAAAACAAAAAACAGAAAATAAAGATACAAAAGGAACAGCCCTTTTAATTGTAGACCATGTATTTCGGCGTAGCACTAAACTTTTGGTAACCTTTGATGACTTTATTCACAGCATCAAGGAAGTCTTTCTCCGTCACAGTCTTCCGGCGGGCTCGGATTGCATACATCCCTGCTTCTGTGCAGACACTCCTTATGTCAGCTCCTGCAATTACAGTTTGATGTCAGAAATGAAAACAAAACGAGGCAGCATCAGTCCCGGAGCGTATGTTGAATATAAGAACTCCATCAACTTGTGCCTTAGTCAAAGATGCAAAACGAAGGCAGGCTGATATAATTTGGACAGGATCCAAAAATTTAACAAGAAAATATAGTGTATGATTAAGAATTTGCTTAGATGAAACAACATCTACTGATCCTCACCAGTAGAGTTCGGACAAAGGCGTGCAAGAAGTTCAAACCGAATGTCTCTCTCGCAATTCATAGTTCGTGTGTGAATCTTGAATATCTGTGTCCTGCTCTCTAAATCAGGAAGACCAAATTCAACCTTACGATCCAATCTTCCAGGACGTAGCAGTGCAGGATCTAGAGTGTCTGGCCTGAAAAATAAAACCCCAGTGAGCAGAACATGTAAGGTCATTAACATACCAAAGCTAAACCCAATTCTCTTCTTTATCTATCACGAATCCTCTTTAAGGTGCTAAGAAAACCTATTCAACAATTTCAAGTTCTTCCAGGTAGATTTGATTACTGCATTGAACAATGAGAAACAAAAACAAAAGCTTGCTTCAAACGACATTAAGTAAATCAAACAAGAAAACAGAAAAGAAAAGCATCATCCTAAGCATACAGATCCAAATGGGCAGATGCATTTTGAGGATTTTCTTTTTGGTCAGAATACATTTTGAGATATTTCCCTCTTGTTAATTACCACTAATGCTAATGAAGTGAAGTTGTTAGGCGGCAAATTAGCAAGACAAAAGGCAGTCATTCACAGCAAGAAATAACATAATACCTATTTGTTGCCATGAGGACTTTGATGTTACCACGAGCGTCAAAACCATCAAGCTGGTTTACAATTTCAAGCATTGTCCGTTGAACTTCATTGTCTCCACCCACACCATCATCAAAACGGGCACCCCCAATAGCATCAACTTCATCAAAGAACACAATGCAAGCCTTCTTGGATCGTGCCATCTGTGGAGATTATGACAATAACTTAAGAAATGTCAACATTCAAACAGTCAAATAAGTGGAGATGATCCATACACGAAATTCCAAATCATTCACCTGAAATAGTTCTCGAACCATACGAGCTCCTTCACCGACGTATTTTTGAACAAGCTCACTCCCAATGACACGAATAAAACAAGCATCAGTTCTGTTAGCAACAGCTCTCGCTAGAAGTGTTTTACCAGTTCCTGGTGGCCCATAACAGAGAACGCCCTTAGGAGGATCGATTCCAAGTTTCACAAATTTCTCTGGATGAAGCATTGGCAACTCAACAACCTAGACACATTAGGAACTCAAAGCATGAACTAACAATCTTAATCTCTTCAATAAATTGAAAAAATGTAGGCATGACATCATGTTCACAGCCTAGATAATGTGGAAAAGAGATTAAAAGCAAAATGAAGATGAGCCACAAACTATCTGGAAGCGTGCAAAACTTACTTCACGCATTCTCTCTATTTGTTCCTTACATCCACCAACATCATTATACGTCACATCTGGCTTCTCTTCCACCGTCATCATTGTCACACTTGGGTCAATTTTTGGAGGCAAGGGAATCTGAATCTGATATTTATTGCGATCAACACTGAAATGACAAGATTGGAGTCAAACATGGAAAAGAGTTTCTAATCCACAATATGAAACGACAAGCAAGTCCCGAGTGCAATGCAACTAAAGGAACTCGTGGCATATCCAGTTTGTTTCAAAGTTTAGAAGATAACAGAACAATTCAATCGAGTGAATGGATTGAAGAAAATCAAATCATGCAGCCCGACACATCCAGGGAATAAAGGTACCATCGTAGTACAGGACAGAACAAGCACCACAACATAAAATCTTAAAGCTTGTGATTAAAAGAAAAAGAAAGATGAAATGAATACCAATTCTGACTGTCAATGATAAACCAGATGCAACAACAATGATATCTAAATAATTCACAATTCACCTACCCCACACGCATGCCCTCTTCAATATCAGTGGGTGAAACCTTGTCACCAAGCCCAACAACAAACTGCAAATCACAGTAACATCATATCAGACCAAAGTCTAGACAATCTAACATACAACAGAATCCGAGAAAAACATTAGGAATGCAAGCATAATACAAGCACAGAAAAGGCTCAAAACTCCTCTTGTTGCTCAATCTGAAGTTCATCAACTGCATTTTCAAATGACGAAGATCAATTTTCCATAAACTTACTCAAGAGAAATAGTCAGCATACCTTTGCAATTTGCTTGACATTTATGACATACTTGGCATCTTCAGTATTTGGACTGATTATCTTGGTACATCTAGCCACCTAAATCACAAAAAAGAGCCCCCACTGTCAATTATACAAATACATTTACCTTCAAGAATATGTTTCAAAAACACAGACAGAAATCCAACCTGAAGAGGCTGCTCCTCTTGCATCATCTGTTTGTCTGAAACAAGATCCCATTGGCTGGGTGCAGCCAACCCAGTATCAGACTCCTTGATACCTAGGGCACAAGCAAACAACATACAATATCAGAGAGCACTCAAAATACAAAGTCAGATTCTACCTGTTAACATTCAAAGCCACTCTAGCATTTCTACAGTCCATTCCGCTTTGGTTATATAAATCATAGTCCATTCTGATCAATTTCGAGATAAAAGAAGCCTCCGACATAACTTTGTTTGCGCGCAGGCATATCGGTAGCAACTGTCACCGCGAAACAGCAATGACTATGACCGAACATGTCGAAGTACACATACCAACCCAAGCTTTCCAGCTCATGCCAATGTGGAATATAAAGACGCACAGGATGATTGCCACTACTCTTAATCAACAACACATTGAATTCAGATCGAATCATCCCAGGACAAGAAGTTTATGAAATTCTCGAAGCCGACATCAAAATCTCCACTGACTTCTCACGCGGCCGATAAATCACACAGTACATGCTACTACTAAAGAAACTATCAACCGGGATGATGTTGGGGGGTCAACATACCGCATAAGTCATTGACCTTCTTCGCCATCTCCTTGATCTCCTTCTCGGCTTTCTTTATGCTAGTAGAGTACGGTCCCAGCCCCTGCCACGATCCAACAAAAAGAAAGGTCGCCGATTTTAATAAAAATTCACAACAAGAAAGCCCGAACAGAAGCGAAAATCGGCAGCAAGGAAAGACTACTGCTAAGAAAAACACGACGACGACGACGCCGCAAACCAAGACAAAAACTACGGGACGACGCTACCAGCAGAAGCCGGCGCTCGAAACGAGAAATGGAAAAACCACAACAGCCGCGCGCAATCAAGCGAATCTACAAGCAATCGCCGGAGCTCAGCTCCCCTAAATTTCCTTCGGCTCACGGGTTGCAGGAACGATTAGATACTTAGGGTTTCTGGCGATGGATTGGGGGAGGAAGGAAGAGGAAGGAACGTACGTAGGTCTTGAGGAGGGCGATGTCGTCCTCGTCGAGCGGGCGGGGGTTCTTCTCGTCCTTGAACTCGTCCTCCGGTTCCGGCGCCATCCTTTTCCTCGGCGGCTCGACGGCGTCGCGGTCTCTCGCGCCCTCCTCCCTTCTTCCGGTCGCTCCGATGCTCTGCCTCTGCTATGTGCTTTTCTTGTTTCTTGGGGAAGAGGAGGAGCTCTCTGTCGGACCGACTGGTCTTGGCTAGGGAGGAGGGACGGCACAGTCACGTGACATGCGCGTGGGGGTCTGCTGTGCTCGTGTTTGGTCCGGGCCCGGGCCCGGGCCCGGGTCCATTTTCCTAGGCCGATCCGGCCCAAACAATGACGCACCGAATGGAGTAACTTTTTGGTTAAGTTCCAACCCTCGTTTGAGTTACTTATCGGAGATTATTTAGGATTTTTGGTTACGTGTTGACTTTTGTTATCGTTTAATGACTTTTATTTGTCTCTCCTGTAAATTGTCTTGAATTAATCAGCTCTTATATGAGTTTACTGATCTCTATTTGTGTGACTCACCGGCTTTTCCTTCATCGGTTATTAGTTAGTTTGCTTTACCAAGCCTCATTGGCGATGCTAACGACCAAATATTTACCTTTTTCATTAAATCTGCCAACTCTTTTTAGAAATCATTGATCTTAATTTGGTTAATCACCAACTTTTAGACGACCAAGTTATCAACCAATTTTGTGTTGCCCATTCTTAGTTAAGTGAACTACGACATTCACATGGTCGACGACCCATTTGTTGTGGCCTTGTAGTGACCAGTAACACCGCCCCGCGCGAAAGACTTTTGTCCGCAAGGGGCGATGAAGACGCTGTTCTTATAGTGCATAAGCTTCCAACGGTTCTGAACCGCAAAGATGGTACACAATTTCAGCCATTTGCCAGAACAACGAATGTCGGGCACGCTACAGATCACTCCACTAAGCCTCACGAGGTTAAAAAGAACTAAAGAATGGGAAACTTGAGGGCAAAAATGTAAGAAGCTTGTGACAGAACGTTACATGGACATCAAATCTGGGTCGATACAACTGACTGAGGCGAGGGTCTTGACTGACATTCGTGCCGCCAAAGTAGGCTGGTCAAGCAGTTGGTCACGCGCGCATTGCATCCTAACTCTTGTCACTCGTCATCTGCTATGAAATTCGGCTCTTCACCTTGGCACAGGTACTCATCACAGCGAGATGCCGACCCCCAGTCCTTCCTCAGACGCAGTATGTCCTCCGTGAAAGTAGATCCCGAGGCTCCGATGAATACTCTGGACATTGCACATATCGTCTTGTCCAGCATAGCTTCCACCTTCAGGATGGAAGATGAAATTAAGATATGAGAGTTTCGTAGACAATTCAAAACAGCGATGGAGAAAAAGTTCAGTTAAAAAAGAGAGAATAATTCGATGCAATCACTTAAGAACAAAACTAATCTGGGTTCCTTTTCAGAATATATCCACTGGCAAAGTCAGTTAGAGTCTCTGCAATAAGGTTATACTTCAGGGGCAACAAAAGAAGCAAAGAGTCTATAAAGTACATGTCGGAGGAGACAATTTAATGTGCTTTTGGAGTAGAAGTCCCTATTCAGCCAAGCTAATTTGCTGCATGCCAAGTGTTCTGAATTTGTTTATTTTCTTTCATAAAGATGACATGGAATGATTGACTTGGGTGAACTGGATCAGTGTGCTTCTGGAGCACCTCTAAGTCTCTCCTGTTTTGAGTCCATTGGAAAAAGAGTTGCTACATTGCGAAGTACCTGGGAGTCGTCCTGCAAGCCGTGTCTATACAGCAAAGCATCCCATTTCTCAGCTGGACTGCGATTAGGCCTCTTCACTAGAGGTATAGGTTTCCCATTTGAAAAAATAAGAGTCTGCAAGAGGCCTGTTTCACTCTCTGCTGCATCTGTGGATAGATATATTACAGGTGCATCAGCTCTTTCCACCACCCGCTTGATGCATTCAGCTGCTTGAGGGACAGGGTAAAAGCAACTGGGTGTCTTGGCATTGCTAGTAAAAGAAAAACGTCCATCAGGCAGAGCAAATACATTATTTCAATGCCTACGGTGCAGAATAATCATACAAACATAGTTCTAAAAGAGCATTTCTTAAATGTCACTGTTGAACAAGTATGAACCTAATTAAACTGTAAGATTGGCTAATCATCAAAAGTTCAAACTATAAAACAAAAGAAGGAAACTTCAAATTATGTTTCTCAGCAAAAGAAAGTTTCAAAATCGCAGACATATATAGATTGCATATACAAGTTGTGGACCTGCAGACCAAAGTCTGGTCATCTTTGAGGAATTACTGTCGTGACACTCATATTTTAAATAACTCATCAATCGATGTCCTTGGATGACCACAAACAACTAGCAGAAAATTTCGGCGATAATTGATGCGTCAATGTGAAGCAAGGAAAATAGAGATGGGAACACCAGAAACTCATTCCACTGCCACCCTCAAAGTGCCATCAAACCAAGCATTTATGGTAAAAAATATTGGATAATGGTAGCAAGACTCCAGATCATGATTACAAACGTACAATCATGTATTCCCATTGCTTGAATACTACTCAATAAGTTTCTCAAAACCCTACGGTTTTTTACTTTTCTGGCTGAAGGCTATAAGTGCAGTTTACAGTCAAATTAGATTATGCAAACATTTCAAATGTCAAAGCTAGCACTTAAAGTTCATAATACGATGTTGCAAAGTATTATCCACCTAAATTTGCAAACACAGAAGCTCATTATCTTTCAGCATTAAAACCAACAAAATATCACTGTTTGTCCAGAGAAAGAATGCATTGCTCTGTAGGATTTCTAAATATACCAAGTTTACACCCATTTTAGGTCTCTAGCAGATATGAGCTCTTCTACTGTCACCAATACCATAAGAATGCAGCAAAACGAGCATGAACCACAAGACAAAGGCCACACATGGCACAAGAATCACCCAAATAATAATCAGCTAGAAACAGACAAATGTCATGCCTGTCATTCGTCATGGATACAAAATGAAAACAGAAGTGACATACCAGAATTTCAAAAAGCCATGCCGCCGGAAATGAAGAGCAATGTAGTTCTTCCCCAGGAATGTCTGAATAAATCTCTGCGCAGTGAGCATTATAAGACGACTAGGTTCAATCAAAGTTTTGCATTTGTGAGCAAGCGGACCACCAGGCTGCGTCACCCACTCTTGCTCCAAATCAGCAAAGAAAACATCTCCAATTGCAATAACATCATCATCTACTGTGAACTTGGCTTCAACGTCCCGAATAGTCCTCTTATTCGGCTTCTGAGTATCCTCAACCCAGGGAGACTCGAGCTTACCCATTGAAATCCCCAAGCCCTTCAACTTCTTGACATGTTCATCATCAACATAACAATGCTGCGGCAAGGAGAAATAACATATGAATCTATCAATATGCAAGTGGGTTTTCTTGACCTCGGAAAACTCCTCAAATGAAATTACAACCTTCCTTCCCAAGCAATCATTAATGTGGTTGACATCCAAAACCTTATTGTATTCATAATCAACTTTTGAGCTGGGAACAACCAAAATCCTGCCCAGAACTGCGGCAAAGAACATGTGCTTCTCTAAACAAATCAAATGGTTCGACATTTGACCCGAGACGCAAATGGCCAGCAGAAACTTGTCAGGTTTCGGCTTCCACTCAATGGTTTTTCTCCCCGAGGAATTTTGATCTACTGTCCGACACTGATCAAAACCAAAATCGCTGAAATTCACATCGACCATATCCCCATCACCATTCTCCACGGACACATTCCCTGACTGATGTGGCAACAGCAATACCTCTTCAATATCCTTATTCAGCTTAATCTGCCTAAGTACAGCGGACTTAAAATCCTCGAACAAAGCCGAGGAGGACGCCAACAGATGACCATTATCGCGTTTCTTCAACACACTCGAATTCGAGCTACTCAAAGTAAAATTCGCAGTCCCATTACGGGCAATCGCGGAATCCAGAAACGTGTGATTCCACAAACCGAAAAGCCCCAACCTTTGCTGCTTCAGCAAGCTCAGAGCTCGCAGCTCGGACTCCCTCATGCGATCGGCGGCCGAACCGAGCCCGAACGCCGAGGCATGGCCGGAGGACAAGCCGCGGATGTCCGCGGAGAAGAACGCGACGAGGAACAGGACGGAAATCAGGATCGCGAGGAGGTAGCTCTTGTTGAACCTGAAGGTGAAGCGTCGCGCGGCGCCGATGCGGGAGTCCAAGTCCTCGACGTCGAACGCGGATCGCCCGCGCCGGCTGGTGGAGGAGACGGGCTTGGTGTCGTTCTGGTGGATGAGGTGGTGGCTGTCGTCGTCTTCGTCGGACGAATCTCTCTCCATTGCCGCCGCTTCAACGCATGCTCAGACGCCGCCTCGTTCCTCGGACGCAACGTCGCCGGGCGGCGGCGATTTCCCGAGCCTCGCGGAGGTGGGGTTCGAGAGCGGCGGCGGCGGACGGAGGGAGATCGCGGCGAGCCGAGGGGACGGTCGACGGTGGTTATGGGGAGAGATCTGACGACGTAGTGAGAGAGTGCGAGAGAGAGGGAGAGAGAGAGGGAGAGGGAAGTGGTAGTTAAGTTGGTTCGAGCGAGCGCGAGCGTGACGATGAAGGACGAGAACGCGGTCGTGTCGGTGGGTGCGATGATAGCTACGTCCGACCGGCCTGGTCGATGATGATGTCTGCTTGTGCTTATCTTTCACTCTTTTCTGGGCCCGAACCAGAGCCATGATGGTTGGGCTGAAGAACATCTCGACGCCGAGTTTGGAAGCGAGCATGGTTTAAGGTAGAACGGGGAATTTAAGAACTCACTTATCTAATTTAGATTTTAAGACAAATTGGATATATTTTACATTTCAAAAATTAGAAAATTGATTCCGATGGACAGGTTTCAGGTGACACCATGAACCTGGAACCTAAAACACATTTTGAGTGTGTAATCTGAAATAATAGTCCGAGCTTTAATTTCTAATAATATCCATAACTGAGACTTTTATTTTATTAATGTTGTGATTTGTGAATTGTAACAAATAATAGTCATTAGAGATAATGATTCACTACAATCATTCAATTATGAGTACAAGTGGAACTAGATAAACTCTGAAATCTGTAATAGGATAGGTTCTGAATTCTTAAATATTACGATAGATTTCAGGCTCCAACAACTAATAGATTCTAAACTCCAGATGAAACATGAACGAAATCTATGCCCACTCACCCCTAATCAAGCTCGATTCTTGGTGTCACGACCGAATTTCTGACCAGCTCATGCTTTCAACAACCGTTAATTAGTACGCTGTGGCAAATCATGACTGCTTGCTTTGCGGCTTCTAAATTGGAGATTAAAGGGAGAGCCTTGAGGGGAAAAGATACGACGGTTATATTCCATGGACTGTTTTCAAACAATCAAAGCCTGGACTGAGAATTTGAGCATGTACACAATAGGTAAGATGACTATTATATGATACCATAAGCCGCAATGCGTCGAAAATCGAGCTAACAAAGCCATATCAAAGGTTGACAGAGTTCCTCTGATTCTAAAAGGAGGTGTTCCTCTGATTCTAAAAGGAGGTGGGAAAAGAAAGAGCTCTTCTTTCGGTGAACGAAGTACAGTCTCATGTATTGCAGCAGTTGCAGTCGCTTCTTCACGAGGCAGCTGCTGCTAACGAAGCATCCAGAGTTCGGGACTTGGAACTACTGTTGACATATTGTAAAACCTAATGTTAGAATCCCCACGATTGGATGCCTTGTTAGCTGAAACTATGTCGACTCCGTCACTTCAACCAGCCTTCCTCGAACCCATTTCTTCGTAACCTTGTCTGTTCTCTGCACTATTTGCTTTTCTTCCTTAGCCCGACCTTCGCGTTTCACGTTCCCAGTTGCTCCCATTTGATCACACTGTGGAGCAAGATGTGAATTCTTTATTGGAGACTTCCACGTTGGCCAAGCAAAACTGGAACTCTCCGGGCTAATTATCTCTCCATCGTCCAGCGCATTCCACCACGTGAAGTTGCTGAAATCAAAGTTTTCATTTCTACCAGATACAAGTTCATGGCTTCTATCAACCCTTCTGTGATTTGGCATGTTTGTAGAGGTTGCAATTGTTTCCTTTCCAATTTTGCCATCCATTTCAGTCGCAGCATCTGAGACAAGTGTTCCATTCTCAATGGAAAAACTTTGCCCTGTTTCTACGGATTTAATCAGTTCGACTGCGTCAGCTGTCATCCGCCTTGCTTCCAAGAGAGAATCTCGAGCTCTGGGATTGGTCCTTGCAGCCACCTCAAGGGCTTTTGCAGCCTTCTGAGCTTGAGCAATCAATATTCTGCCGAACACCAAAATTTGATTGTTTTTGAAAGAGCAACCAGCATAAGTACCTCAACACTGGTTAGGTCTCATGCTTCGGATACCGTAGAATCAGAATATAATCGAATTTAAATGAATTAAGGTAAACTGACCTAGCTTGTTCAACAGCTTCAATTGCCTTGGTATCCATGGCTGCTCTTTCAGCTCTAATATTTTTAATCATTTCCAACTTCGAACTTACCAGAGGGTCTTTATACAGGGGCATCTTGCTTCTCCTCAATCTCAATTGCTGGAGCCCAACACTAGTGTCACTCCTAGAAGCATCTTCAGTATTGTCTGGTCTCTTCTCTGCTGAGTCCATCTTTCTGGACACCATAGTGTCAATTTTCCTTCTTCTCGGCTTTCTCTGAGCTCTAACAGGTGTACCATAATATTTTACCATCCCAGAATAAACCTTATTACGGTATTCCTGGAAGAAAAACCATTTTCAAGAAGAATGAAAGTTCAATATCCTAAGCCTGAGTGATGTAATTTATATCAATAACACGAAAGTGAGTCGGCAAGCATTCAACAATATTCCTAGGGTCAGAAGATGCTGTGTGGCATAATGAGAATTGAGATGAACCAAACACTTCAAGAAAAATATTAATAAGCACTCACAGGATCTTCCCACTTTGCAGCAATTGCTTTAGCGATTTTCCTCCTTTGCTCTGAGGATTTTGGTACTCTCTTGCTACCTTTGGGCCTAGGCATTGATTTGCGTTCCTGAACACTCACCAACCACTCCTGCTCAAGCTGTCTGTCCAAAATATTATATGTATCCCATTGCAGCTCCTCTCCACCTATGACAAGGCCTTTTCGAGAAGCTTCTGCAATTAGGTTCTGCCATTGATAGAAGCATGTTTCCTGCATCATCATCCTCCGATGGCGTCTTTGCCACCCCATTTTCACCCTGGCCCCAATTTTCATTTTTGTCTCTTCACTGTATGATCCATAAACAGCGCAACAAATTTTAGCAGTCTCGGGAAACAAACTAGATAAGCACTCGAGCAAAGTAAACTTTCAGCCGGTGGTTTGAGATAAGACATGAATCAGAACTCACTCGATCACAATCTAACCAAACACCCTCATAACGCATAAAGAGCAACTGGTAGCCTGAAAAGGGTATAAAATGAAAAAAAATAAAACAAGATGACTGCAATACTAACCTCTGTGCATGTCCCGTGTTCTTTAACTTCATTTTCACCTGAAAAAGGAGAAATTCTTTCATTAGACTTGAATGGTTTTTGTGAACCAGTTGTATAATTTGCACTCTTAATTCTCAAATCTGTGCAGACTTAAGCCGCTACTCAGCCTAGAAAATCATACAACAACAATCATGCATCCAATCTCTGATGCCTTAACTCAGCATATCACTGCATACTCACTTCAGAAAATTGTGAAATTATTCTTACACGACATCACCTTAGGACTTTGCATTGCAAGCTTTGTCCTCTCTCGGATCCTCTGGATAGTTTCTGCACGTGATTCAAAGCATCGCAAGAAGATCAATATTAATTAAGGAATGAATCAAACCAATATGTCAGGCATATTCAACAAGCTAGAACTTACCAGCACTGTGTTTTTTGCCTTTATTCCATGGTGCTTTCCCTTTGTTGGACCTAGAAATCCTTGTGCGCCGTAAGTTTTCCCTCTCAAACTCTTCCCTTGAATCTTCACCATCTGCCTCAGGCTGAATTATGGCCGGGCTATAACTCTCCATCTCTCCATTTAGTTCACCTTGCCGATCACCATTAACCAGAGCCAAACGCTCTGGCCATTGCGTAGCAACTGCTTTGACCACGAGTTTTGACCTCCTTATACGAATGGCAATTACATCAAATCCCATCCTTTTTGGCAAGCCCAAGGACTTCCATGGCGAGTAGCATGCCCTTTCGCATCCAGAGGAGAACGAATGGGAGAACGACCTACTCTTAAGCCGGGTCTGAGCTGTCAGAGCATCTAGATGATTCAATAAAAGATAGGGTCAGCGAATAGGACAGCAAGGGAGAAAGCTCTGAAAGTGGAGGTTTGCGAAAGAAAATGGCAAAGCTCAGCATTTTGATATAGGATACAGGCTGGCCAGTGTCGAAAGTCCTTCGTTTTAGCAAGAATTCGGCATGCGAAGCCATCCTCTCAAATCACAAGTACCTCAAGTCTCTCCACCTCCTATCCTGCCACCTCTCTACTCTCCTTTCTCCCTCTCCCTACGTCCATCTCTCACAGGAATTTCGACAAACACCTAGACCCGAATCTTGTCTTAGCAGACTGGTCCATATTTCCTTTCCTATATTCACTTGAAAATCGCACTCGAAGCGCATTAAACAAAACGATGGAAAATGAGGGAGCAAGAACAAGAACCCAAAATTCGGCCACCAAAAAGGAGCAGACTTCAGAAAAGAAAAACGACCCATGAAGCGAGAGACGGCGGGGGTACCTAGCGAATGCATCGATCGGCGCTCGTTCAGCCTGAAACAACGAAGTCGAGGAGCTCCAGACCATCGAAGCAGCAGCAAAACACGCGAAGCTCTTCGGACGTCAGCTCAAACAACTCCTCTTCTTCCGGCTCGAGTTCGAGCATGCACCAGTCGTTGTCGCGAGCCCCCCCGACGCCGACAACGCCGAGACAGCGGAATGCAAGAGTTGAAGATGGATTCGGAGAAGAACGAGGAGAAGTGAGAGTTGTCGGGGACCCGCGCGCCGCGAGGTGCTGGCGAACTGCGTTGGTAGAGGAAAACTGCAATTCGCTCGGCCGTTCTTGGGCGCGGCCCAAAATCCTGAGCCCACTTCAATTTGATTCGTGGGCTTAACGACGGTCTGAGACACTCAGAGCATGAAGGCCTTGGCAAATCCCACAGCAAACAGGCCCACCAAGAAAAGCCCAGGAACAATGGGCATATATAAAAATTAGGGAAAAATCATCAAAGACCCCAAATTATACCTACCGGGAAAAATTTACTAACTTTTTTTTGGTGTCGCTAAAAACTCCAAATTTGCATCCGTGCGGTAAATTTACTCTCTGTAACAGTTTTGTCAAAAAAACACCATTAAAATTTCAACATGCCGGCTAACATGGATGGTGAGGTGCTAACGATGTTAAGGTGGCGTCCATGCGGAACTTCTGGAATTTAAGGTTGAGGCTATGCGAGTGCATCGGCTAATTGCTGAGCCCTCCTAGTCCACTAGGGGCAACTTCGAACGTAAGCCGCGCACCAACCATTCCCCAAACTACTTTCTTGCTCCCTGCACGATAGCATCTGCCAAATAGAGAAGACTGTTGGGCTCAAGAAAGGCCCGTGGACGATGAAGCGCGATGGGATCGGGAACTTCTGGAATTTGAGGATGAGGCTGTACGAGCGAGCTGGCTGGCTGTTGTGCCCTCTTGGTCCACTAGAGTCAACCTCGGACGCGGGCCACGCACCGATGATCCTTCCCCCAAACTACTCTTCTGCTTCCTTCACGACAGCCATCTGCAAACTGGAGAAGGCATCCGGGGCGGTCCATCTTCCGTCGGAGGGGCTCGAGAAAGGCCCGTGGGTAGCGAAGAAGGACAAGATACCGGCAGAGTATTTGCGACAACACGCGGGGGGCCTGGAGGGCCAAGAGCTGTTGCACGTGCCTGCTCAACTACCTCCTCCCCGACCTCGAGAAGGGCCCCTTCTCCAATCACAAGGAGCAGGTCATCCTAGAATTCCTTGCCCACATCGACATTAAGTGGTCCTACATGGCCTTCCCTGTTGTTGATTTGAGTCGAATTCCCATAAACGTTAGGGTGGGCAATTCCAAGTTTTATACAAATTTTATCTAGAACTCAAAACCTGAATGTTAGAACAAATTATTTATTTTTTGGAATTTGAAACATATCAAGTATATTATGAAATCCGAAACTTACCTATCACAAGTTCTCGAGTTGATTTTGTGTTATTTAGATTTCACATGTATTCTTAATTGAACGATTATAATGAATTATCGCATTTAATAACTTCCATTTATTATTGTAATGATTGATGATGACTTACATTTAGATATATGAAAAATATAAAACATTAACAAAATAAAAGCCTTAATCACTATATGGTTTGAGGCAACTTTGAACACAGGCCATGCACATATCGTTTCCCAAATTACTTTTTCTATCCCTTCACCACAGCATCTATCCTCCATTGGAAAGGCTCGAGAAAGGCTCGAGAAAGGCTCGTGGACGGCGGAGGACGGGATGGGTTCATGCTTACTTTTTCCGTACCGCATCATCAAACGTTTAGGCCAGGTTCTCTTGTCGAAGCTGATCCTCCTGGATGGCCTTCTGATGTAATTTCTCCTGTTGATGGAATGAATTATGCCCAAAAAAAGTGAAAAAAAAAATAAAAAATGGTCGAACCGCACTTCCATATATACTCAATGAATTGTGCGCTTCCCCGAATCATTCCCAAATTAATCATACTGTCTGGTCTAGCCATAATTGCATTTTTAACCCGGTTTGATTATTAGAAATTCAACTTAAAAAGCCCCTAATTTCGGATGTCAATGCGTGGGAACCGGCAACAAACAATTTATAAACAAATAAAATGAAGATGGATTGATTCCCTTCATAGGGCTTGGAGAGTATCAGAGGTTGGACCAGCCTAAGGTCTTAAGACGGGATTAGGCAATCAATTCTGTGTTGCTTACCGATTAGGTCAATTAAGAAAGGAGCTCGCGTCGTTGTCATGCACGTTAAAACAGTGCGACAAAGAAGCTGCGTGGATTTGCCAAAAGAAGCGAAAGATGCTTCCCACCTTCACCTCCCTTCAATCCCAGATGAAGATTATCTCCTCGTCAGCACTCGCCAAACCTGTTCGTACTCTGGTCAAAGGTAGAATTTAGTTGTTTACTTAATTTTTTCTCTTTTGCCTCTTTTTTGGTAGGTTATATATGTGTATTTATGGAGAATAATGATACAAATTGTTCATAAACTTTGGCTTGACCCGATGTATAAATATGGTTATTACACTTTAAATTTATTCAATGTTATCCCTCAACCAATCTAATGCGCAATATCATTCTTGAAAAATATAGAAAGAGCTCAAGGACCACATTTAACAGATTAAATTTTTTAGGACAATATTGCACATTAAAGGTGAGTATAGTAATGTTTTTGTTCCCAAACAATTTTTATTAAGAAACAATTTTTTTCTATTTTTGTTCCTTACAAGTTTCGAAAAAAACATTTGATAATTGTATAAAATTTTTATTCTCGGAATAGAAATGCATTTGATATGACCTTTTAATTTTTTTTGTGACTTAGAATTCATTTTAATTTTTTTTTAACAATTTTATTGCATTTTTTCTTTTCTTTTTTTCATTTTCTTCTTTTTTCACTAGCCGGTTGCTGGCCTTGACCAGATGAGAGGCGGCGATGTCACCCTGAGCCTCGCCCAGCCACGGCGAGGCTCTGGCCGACAAGGCTCCAACGAATTCGCCGAACCTCGTTTGGAAGAGTTGAAAGAGAAAAGGAAAGAAAAGAGAAAAAAATGGTTTAGGCTTAACTCTTGAGTTGTTTCTGGGAATAAATAAATATTTTTTTTTTACTTGATTCTTTTCCAAATCTAATTCAATGAACAAAAACGTACACAGACAGATTTTTGTTTTATGTCTATGCTAAAGAACAAAAAAAAAAATAGAAAAGTAAAAGCATTACCAAACGCGCCATAAGCTAAATTCATGGATCACACCGAACAAATTTGACATTCAAAAATCACATTGCATATTAGGTCGAAGTTTATAGACTATTTGTGTGTGTCAAAGGAGGTAATATTATGGGATTAATATTTTTAGAAAAAAAGATTACTCTTGTTGACGTAATAAATTCTGGGCAGCGATTACAGATCTGGTGCCCAGTATTTATGTGACGCTAAGCCATGTGATGGAGAGATTTGTCAGGGACGCAAGCCATGTGATTTTGTTGGATTTTGACCCCACTATTCTTGTCCTTTTCTTCGCATCAAGCATCGATTTTTCATCTCGACATTTGATCGGTTCTTCACAAACCACATCAATGGACCACACGGCAAGCTTAGTGATTTCATGCCATGGTTGTTGACAATGACTCGATTTATGATTCATTCTATTATACATAAATTGATTAGGGTGGCGATACGTGGATCAAACTTTCGAGATTGAAACGGCTGTCTATCTAAAATATTGTCGACATGGATCATACGATACTCTTTCCGTGAAATCATTCGAAGTTTTAAGTACTCATCATTTTGTCCTTGGCAATCGACCAATTGTAGGATGGATTTGGGGTTAGGACATTTAGGTTTACGAGCTCTATCCACAGAAAAAAGAGTATAGATATAATTATTGAATAAATGATTTTATATTATTTAAAATAGTGTCCAAGCACGTGTGCTGGTGTTCGATTCTCATTTACGCTCGTTTCACAGTTTCTACTTAATAGGATAGAAAGCGGGCAAATGTCCAATTATTGCGAGGTTGTTTAGAGCTCGTTTGCTCAGACTTGATCATAGGTAGGAACAGCCGAAATCTAAAGTAACGAACCAAAAAATACGAAAAAGTACTCCAATCAATGCAAGTCAATATTCACATATTATAGAAATTTCAGGTGTGTTGAATTTAAAAAAAAAAAAAAATCAAAATTCGTAACCCGCAAGATCCGAAAGAAAGCAAAAGTCCACATAGAGTTTTCTTTGTGAGATAAATGTGAATTGTTATTTTCTATCTCGAGTTTGAGCTCGTTAATTGATCCAGTCTAAAGTTTTCAAAGTGAGAAGCTAGATTATATCAATGTCACAGTCAAACTATGGGCACAACATTTCACATGTAAGTTTATAGAGTTTGAGAGTGGCTTGACACCCTTCTTGACGCAGGGTGCGCCACCAACATTGACTTGATCCTCTCGTGTCTTGTGAAAGCAAAGTTTTGCCGTGAGTGCACAAAGTCTGTTTGCGATTGATTTTGACCATCGATTCTCTAATTGATAGTAGATTTCTTCGTGATAAGCTTTTTCCGTGATGTAGGTACAGGCGCTTGAATTGAATGTGTTTTTTTTTTTTTTTTTTTTTTTTTGGTCGATTTCTCTCATGATTTCGCCCTCGTTCGTTTAATTTGAATTGCACCATCCTCTCTTATTATTTCTCGACATGATTATTGTATGCGACCCATTTGGACATAAAAGTCAAAACTTATAAAATCAGAGAACAAGCAAGAAAAGGACAACATGGGAGCCCTATGCACGTAATTCTTTTTTTTTTCTTTTTGTCGGTCCTACTTTACTCCTATTCTAACTCACACTCTCAGACTTTTGCCCTATGCACATAATTCGAAAAATCAAAGGACCATCAAATACTAAGGTCGAGACAAAGGCGACCACCATGGCACGACAAAGGAAAGAGAGAGAGAGAGAGAGTTGCAGGGATGCTACTTGAAGCTGAACTGGGTTGACCCCTGGTCCGACCACGATCGGCAGCAGGGGGATTGGCCTCGGGTCAAAAATTAGGCATGAAATGGACTCTGGAATTGCAGCTTATATCATTCGTCTCGGTTGGACATGAATGAACAATACGTTACTCCCTTCCCACGGGTCAAAAAATTGGGCTTTCGGGTCAAATTAAACCGTCCTGCTTGTTAGGTTGACCCTCAAGGTCAAACCCCTTTCGAGAAGGTCCCGATTCAGGGACTTTGATCTTGGAAAACTAGACAATAAGATTTTCGTACGTTTGTTAAGGATTTGAGACACACGAATAAAGTATGATTTTACATTCTAAAGGGTCAACAAACCGTTTACAAATTAGTAACAAAAGTCGCGCCAAAATGACCCTATGTCTACTCTCTTCTATATAAAACGGAACTATATATATTTATAAACATTAGGCTACTTTTATTTTTTGCAATAAATTCTTGATTATTATCCTCTATTAAAATAGAATTCAAATTAATTAAAAATGTTTTCATTGTTTACGATTATATTTAGACATAAATTATTATCGACAATGAAAATATTTATCGATAACTAATTATTTCAAGCGATACAATCTATCTTTTTTTAAGAAAATTTTCCAAATTATTCATTCTTCACGAAACAAATAGAGCTAAAATAATAATAATAAATGCTTGGGATTGTTGCTTGTATCATTTGTTAAAACAAACGAATGAAAAAAGAAAATTTCATCATCCGCGAAAATATTTAGATCAAAATATTTTTTATTGATTAATTGTTCCAAGCAACATAAGAGACTATTTTTACGAAAAAAAAAAAAAAAATAAATATATATATTTTTCACATTATTAATTTTCCACAAAACAAGCTCAACATTTTTCCTCATCTACCTAGCGAATATGTGAGACATGAAATGGTTGCTTGAGCCCCTGTCGTAGGAACAGGTGCCGCTGTCAATGTACTCCTCCATAGATGTCTAGCCGAACGAGATGACAAAGCAGCGATGCATAGGCCATTTAGACCGTCGTGCGTTGTCCCAAAAACTAATGACACGAGGAACCCCGGCAGTACCGACATAAAATAGACATCCACCGGAGGCGACGAGCGATCGTAGCCCACGATCCTCCCTTAGATCCGCCGGTTGGCTTTCCTAGTCTCGTTTTCTTAGCGGTAATGGTGTTTCCTAGGGACAGAATCAGTCCCCTAAAAACTGTTTTTGCGGTCTCAAAGGAGACGGTTTGAGGGTCTCCAGGAGACAAAAAGCGAAAAGGTTTGGGGGATTTCAGGTCCTTTTTTTTTTTTAAATTTCGTCTTTTTGGCCGGAGTTGGGGGGAATTCACAAACTGTATGTTTGGCCGGGAGGCAGTGCCCGTAGCTTTATGGAAAGTCAAATTCAAAAAAAAAAAAAAGAAAAAAAATTGATAGTAATAAGGGATAAATTCCAAAAGGGTGAAGTTGCAAATTATCCTTGATCCATACGCATGGATTCATATGTGTAGACATAAACAATCTCTCGAACCCTCGCAATGGCTCCACGAGAACATGAGATGCGATTTTTCTCCAAGCATTTTTAGAAATGCCCGAAAGGCGAAACTATTTACACAATATAAAGCAAACTCACATAAAAATTTAGATATCGTGTTTTTGTCCGATTCTATTGAAGTCCATGCGTGATATTTATGAACTTACAATGTATCTTGATTTTTATTTTATTTTTTGTATAAATCTGATTTTGAATTCTCATGACAATTTATATATTGAGAAATTTCTCAATATATGATATTTGAATCTTCAAACTTTTCTATTCTAGGGAAAATCTCAAATAATGACCCAAAGTGAGCCTACTTTCTCAAATAAGGGCCTGAAGTAACCGTTGTTTCAAATAAGGACCCGAAATGACTAACAAGTCTTAAATAAATACCTGAATCCGCCGGCTGGCCAAAATGTTCACCGGCCGGCAAGCATGTGACATTTCCGGTGGCCAAAATATGGGCAATTTTGTCCCAAAAAATTATAGATAGAAATTAACAAACCCTAAAAACAAAACCCCAAAACTCTTCACATTCTTCTTCTTCCGCTCTTCATCTTTTAGTCGTTTTTGTCCCCTCTCATTTGGAGAACCCGAATTCTCTGTTGATGGAGCAAGATCCCCGGCTCCCCGAGTTCCGAGGAAGTGGATTTGAAGTGGATTCATTGGAAAGAAATGAAGACAAAAAACAAAAGAATAAGATGTGAAGAAACGAAGTTAGGCGTTTCTCATTAACAGAAAATTTCCGTGCTCCAAGCGAGAGAGGACAAAGAACGGAGAAGATGCAGAGTAGAAGAAAAAAACGTGAGAACATTAAGAGTTTTTTTTTTTTTTTTTTAGGGCAAAAAAACATGAAGAGTTTGTGGGGTTTGTTTTTAGGATTTGTTAATTTCTATCTATATTGTTTGATAAAATAGACTTACTTTGAATCTTTATTTGAGATTTTCCCTTTATTTTCTATGATCATTTAATCAATCTCCTATCGAGATTAGCTTTTGTAGATATATCCCTTTCTTCATATATAATTTAATGTTTTTAGAAAAATTTCACAAGAAATCTTCCCGCTAGTGTACGGACGGTACATATGGAAAATTCATGGGAAAGAATATAATTTATCAGTCGAATCTACCGCGAGGCTTCATCCGCAGATTGTCTTATTCATGAACTTTCTTATCTTTATCTTTATAACACTTTCTCGACATCTTGGACCGTCAATTTTAGCTGCAGAAAATAATCTAATCTCTGGAAAAAAATAAAAAATAAAAAAAAGAACTGATGTTTTAAGGGGAGGGAAGGGAAGGAGCGTTCTCTACGGCCATTTCAGGAGTCAAACGTGGGGGCGACACCAGAGGAGACGAAGAAGAAGAGACGCAAAGCGAAGCAGCAGCCACTACGATCGCCTCCCTCCGTTGGCCCATCGCGGACCAGACTGTCGTCGTCTTCTTCCTCCTCCTTCCTCCCTTTCGGCAGCATAAAAAGTCCAAGTCTTCGAAGTCGGTCAAGTCCTAAGTTGGAGGTGGAATCTCCCTCTCTCAGCCCGGCCGTCTCTTCTTTGAACTTTCCTTCCTTCTTCCCTCTCTCTCTCTCTCTCAACTTTTCCAAATTCCTCCACCCGAAGAACAAGTCTAAACTCTCCTCTCATTCTCTCTCTCGCTTTCCTTCCTACTTTCTCTCCAACTTCCCTTCCTCCTATATCTGGTGCAGCCTCCGTTGATCATTCATCGGGCATTGACTGCTTTTCTCGTGAACTTGCAGAGGAAGGCTCGAGAATCTTGTAAGCAAAGAGGACTTCTCTTGGCTTTCGTTATAGCCACCCGGTTCTTGAGAGAGTGCAGCGCCTTTTCTCATCTGGGTTCGCTTCAAATTCTCGCCTTTTTCGGTGTTTCGACTAGTTTGCGATTCGCTCCTCGCGAGTTCTTTTGTTTGAGTTCGTCGTCGAGGAATCTTGATCATCATACATAGAGGGAGAAAGCAATGTCCGATTCTCGGGCCAGCGGGACGCTGGACAACTCTGCCGCCGTTGAGATTACCGGCAAGATCATGGTGATAGCAATTATAGTCCTTTTCTTGGTCGTGGTCTTTGTTCTCTTCCTCCACTTGTATGCCAAGTGGTTCTGGTGGCGCACGGAGGAGCCCCCTCCTCAGGGCCTCAACCGCCGCCGGCCGCGGCGTCGCTTCGTGTTCATCCCCGGCCAAGAGATGGCGGCCGTGGCGACGCGCCGGGGGCTGGATCCCTTGGTCCTGCGGTCCATTCCGGTCATCGTGTTTCGGCCCAAAGAGTTCAAGGACGGGCTTGAATGCGCCGTTTGTCTGTCTGAGCTTGTCGACGGGGAGAAAGCTAGGTTGTTGCCCAAATGCAATCATGGATTTCATGTAGAGTGCATTGACATGTGGTTTCAATCGCATTCGACTTGCCCGCTTTGTCGAAATTCCGTCAATGGAGCGCCTGAGAGTCGCAATGATGTTGGTCCTGAGGAAAACAGTATCGCATCTGTTGATGAATCCATCGAATTGAGTGCTGAAGATATTTCAGCTAGTGGATATTCCACGGAGTCCCCAAATTTTCCTACTAATGTGTTGTTCTGGGGTGATGAGACTCAGGTTAGCTCTAGGACTGGTTCTCTGGAGGAAGGCCCTGTTCCTACAGAGGAATCGACTCCGTCGCCTTCGTCCTCCATTCAGCCAGATGGGGCTTTGGTGATTGACATACCGAGGCAGACACTGGAGAGCACGTCGTCCTTTTCACCATCCACGAGCGGGTGTGTGCAAGATGAAGTGAAGTCACCGATGACTACAAGATTGAGGTCTTTGAAGAGGCTTTTGAGCAGGGAAAGAAGAGTGAATCCTTGCAGCCCTACTTCTGCTGATGTGGAGCAAGTTGGAAGAAGTCTGCCTTGTTAATACGAACTTATGTGTTAAAAGATGCCAGCGGTCTTCTGCTGTGGTTGATTGATTAAGATGACGATTCGTCCATCCTCTTCAAGCCAATGATTCATTTAAGATGTCAAGTTCTGGCATTTTGAAGGTCAATTTGGATGTCCTGCTCTGGAAATCCTTGAGAATTGCCGAATTTGCTGGGAAAGACAAGCTTTTCCCAAATTGGGGTGCTTGAACTTTTGTTTTTCTGTACAGAACGAAAAGTTTGATTGAATAGTATCGATGGAAGTTGGTCTCTGTTATTGAGTCAGGGTGCGATGACTTCCTTACGATGAGTACATTATATGCAGAGAAAACAGCTTCTCTGTTTTACATGATGGAAAATGGGTATCCATCATTTTCGACAAAAGATGTAGTATGTGACAACTTTTTTTCATTTAAAGGATGCCGTGAAGATACTGCGTTGTTTGCTCAAAATTCTTCAGCTATCGAGTTTCACATTCAGTCATGTACATAAGTCTATATTCTTCTCTGTACTTTTAGAATGTATCTGCTCTATCCGTTTATCTTGATGCAGCAACTTCTCTTCTATCATCAGTCATTCTCAAAAATTTGGCATTGTGAACTTGCTTAGATTCAGTTCTTCACTTCCGCCTCGGTGAATTTAGTTTTTGCAGAATATGCGCCCCTTGATTATACTGATTGAATATATGTGATCGACTGCGGTTAAATCACGGTGGCTTGTGATTGTAATCACTAAACGAAACTTCAAGCACTGGATGATTCCTCTTTTGCCTTTCTGTTAGCCTAGATTCATGGATGTAGCTCAAGACCTGCTGGTTGTCCACCACACAGATCGATGAAAGCCTAGCCTTTCGTCAACGCTATCGTTTCTTTCATTTCAGCTGTTGATCTCACCGCTTGACCAAAGAAATGAAACAGAAAGAAGCTTTCAAGACTACATTGCTTCTTACCTGAAAATAGAGACACTATCACTGGGATTTATTGCAGGATAATCACAAACGTAATATGCTACCACAATGTCTTAACAGATCAGTCGCAATCTCCTGCTTTATATCCTCGCTGTCCATGGACTGCTTCTGAGCTATCAAATGCGGCGAAGGGAAAAGCAAAACCAATTAATCAAAACAAAATGCACCAGACGATCAATCAAGCTACTCAGTTCTTTCATTTAAGCACTCCATCACATGCCCACCACAAGATCTTTTAGATGCTGATCATAACGGCGCGACTGTCCTCTCACGGCTGTGATCTGCTAGGTAACAAAGTAGACTGGACCAAACGGCTTTGCACGGCGGGGTTCGCTATGGTCAAGAGCTGCGTAGGGTATGTCATATTCCAATTCACAGGAGGATCTGCAAAGGCCCATCAGAGGGCCTGAGAACGCGCAGCGGGGTCGCTCACCTGGCTTCCCGGTCCCGCTGTTCTTCATGTATATTGGACCGGAGACGTGATTTTTTATTGGATTAGAGCTCCTGGAACCACTTTCAGGTTCGAGTCTGGACTTGCTCTTCTTTTCAAATTTCTTGTGTGCTTTCAGACACCAGGAGACGAGAGAATTCTTCCACGATTTCTTGCTCTTCTTGACTTCACACCTTCCATCGATATCTGCTCCTGGCGATGGAGCTCCAGGACTTGCTTCCTCACTTCTGTGCCTCCTTGCTTCGTCTAAGAACTGAAGAAGCCAAAACTAGGTGAAATTAATCTCTCTTAAAGAGCAGGTCCATCGGACCCCAAGAGATGACAGATAAATAGGGATCCATTCTCGGACTAGAGAAAATCTCATCTACTGTTTGAAAGAGAACAGTCTGCTACTTCGATATGTTTTCAGGACTAATTCGTTTCACGTAATAGTTCATGTTTGACGAACTGCTCCAACGCACAAGGTAACACGACACGAAACCTTTGCTCTTCCTAAATGTTCGAAAACCGGGATTCCCTTTTCCCCTTCAGCTATCGCTTTTTCTCGAAAGCACAGGCGAACTCGTCTCGATCTCATTGGAATTATTACCTCAGAGAAGTCCAACGCTGGGTCGAACTCGAAGTCCTCGCCATGTTTTCTCGCCTCAAATCCTCGGGCCATGTGGGATTTCCTCATTTTCTTTCTTCTCGATTCGAAAGAAAATATTTCTAGGGAGATGAAACTGACAGGGGAAGATGCACAAAGAGAATGTTTGGGAGGCCATGCCAGTGGTGCGTTAGAAGAGGATACAGCTTCAAAAGGGGGCACGAAATAGGCAAGTGCCAGCTACTACCGAATGAAAACTCGACAGAATCTGCGCCTGCGACTCTGTACCGTACGTTCTAGAGAATGTGGCCTTTACTACGGGCGATTGAGATGGGCAACTTAAGATTTTCGGGCCTATAATTATGGTAACTGTACTGAGGATCCATGGGCATTTAATGCAGTGCCCCTGGAAAGGCGAATCCACATTGCCATGATGTCGTAGTTTAGCGTTCGTTTCTAGTTCACGCACGCCCAAGTAGACCGCGGGAGGCTGTGCTCCGGCCAGAACGGGTGCGCTGGGCGGTGGGCACCACTTATTTTAGGTGCAGCCCCCGCTAAAATGCTTATAAATATAGACGGTCTACAAAATTTAGATCGTGATAACTCGTGAGTGGTGAATGCATCTAAAGATATAAGATAATTCGATTTGATTTTTATTGATCATCAAAGGGCCTAACTTGGTGGGCTCTGCCAAGGGCCCAGGATCCAAGTTAACATGGGTTCCTGCAATGTTGGGTCTCCAAAGGCAATTTCGAGTGCAACAATCATGGACTCCTCTCTTGCTGAATCCATATGATGACGAGCTTCCACTTTACTATAGAACGCAAGTTGGGCTGATCATGTGCCGGCAGCTCCCTAGGCCCGCTCGATGTTGAAAGCATCTCATCGGGCCTGAGGGAGCTGTCGTGTTCTTGAGGCCCGCCGGCCTGCCTGCCTTTAAGGATTGGAAAAGTGGTTCCTGCCATGCTCGCGGAGTTGCCCTTAACATACGAAGGGGGGAAAATGCAATGAGAAGAGATCCTAACAATGTACTTTCCTGCAGATAAAATATTTCAAGGGAGCTCGTCCAGCCATTCTTTTTTTTTTTTCTTTTCTTTTATGAATACACGGTCCATTGTACAACGGTATAAAATGATTTAGCAATAGGAAAGTTTTACACAAGCAGTTTTATTACCTCTCGGTTTGACATTTTGACCATCCACTTTCTTACTAATTATCGAATCAATGATGAACGAGACCGCTTTTAGGGAAAAAATTAGTACGCCAACAATTATGCTATATATAAATATATGTATAGACCTCAATCCGACCTTTGCTTTTTATTTTGCATTGCTTGATTTTACTTTCGCCTGTGGATTGTAGTCTTCAAAACATGTTTCATAATCAAGTTTCTAGACCACGATAAAAAAATCCATCATTTTGCTCTTTTTTCAAAGGAAAAAAAAAATCCACAAATCTCAGACCATGCCTAGAATGATATATTTACTCTAAATTTTTTCCGTGAAATAAAAATTCCCAAATTATACGTATTTCGACACATTTCCTTCAAACTTTTTCCAATGACATAAAAAAAAAAAACTCCAAATTTATATATATGACACATTTACTTACCATCAAGATCTCATTAGATAATTTGTTAGACAAACTAACATCGTTTTTATTTCATTTAAATCACGCGGGCGCGATGTCAACATTGTTCTTTTAAGCATCTATGTAGGTCAATTTTTAATAATTCTCGTTAATGAAACATTGATTGAGGATAAATATGTCACGCAAGTAAAAGTTTGAGATTTTTGGTATCACAAAAAAAGTTTAAGATAAATGTGTTACGGTAGAAATAATTTAGGGGTTTTGATGGCTTTTGCCCTTACGGTATATATGGGCCACATGATTTTTATTTGCACTCTCTTTTGATAATTCAGGAACACGAGCATGAAAGCTGACCATATACAAGCTCATGGAAAGTTTTGTAAGCTTCATTAATTAGTTAAGTGCATACCCTTAATCTATATAAAGTGGTTCCAACCTAAAACAATTTGCACATAATTCTTGAATATTCGAACAAACGATATCCAATGCTTGAGTTGGAAATAATCAAATGCCATAATTTATTTATTTTTTTGCTTTAGCCAGGCATTACATTGTCATACACCAATATGTGATTTAGATTCTGCCTAAGCTCCCCAATATATCTTCATCCAATTTCTTCCTCCTCATTGCCTAAAAGTGATGTTTCTCTTTGATTTGAACGTAGCTGCATAAAGTAAACAGGAATAAGCTAAGCCCAACAGCAAGGAAGCCTTACTAAAACATTAGACATTTCCTTCTCTCTCTCTCTCTCTCTTTTTTGGGTTGGGGGGGATGTTGAAGAGCTTACTAAAGTTGACCGCAGCAAGATAGCAACCGTGCAACTGCTCGCAGCCGCCCCCACAACGCAGAGGAAGACGGTGGTTCTCAGACGGCGGGTAGGCAATTGGAGTGCAGTGATGATTCAAGTGCACATGTTTTTTTGACTTGCGGGCGTTGCTTTAGCAATCTCATCATTAGAGCGCTTTTAAAATGAGGCAAATTGGTCAATATATTGATGAGGAAAGAGGAAGGTGATGAAATGATGAACGCCACTCGATGCAGCTTTTCATTTTGGAGGGAGTGAATTTCCATCTTTAAACCTTTTCCTAAGTGAAAAATTTGTAAATCCCGATTTTGGTTTGTTCTGAACTATACGAAGGAAGCAGCCTAAGTTCGAAATTTATAATGTAGCTGCATCATGCATTTTCAAGCATCTGCTTTACATTTATCGAGAACTTGGAAATAAGTTTAGGGAAATATTCTCTCTCTCAACTTACCAGGTGAAAAGGTATGTGCATTTGAATGTGAAAAGGACCAAAATAGAGTGGAATGAAAAAAAGAAGAAATGAGATTTGTGTCATTTCAGAACAAATTCAAATTGTCGTATGATCAGGAAGATTGATCAAGTACAACCCATGAATAAATTTTGTGGGGTACGGCGATAAGCAATCATAGTTGTAGTTTCAACTTCTCATTTTGTACATCGTTCGGCAATACACTATTCTCGTGAAAGTTCAAGTTTATGGAGAATATCTCTTTTTGATTCTTATCCATATCACATTATGATAACTTACGCAAAATCGTGACTTCATCTTTTTTAGCGAAAGTTCAAGTTTGAAAATCAAATCTCAATTTATTTCATTTTATTTTAAAAAAATTCAAATATTCGCATATTCGAATCTGACTTATCATGAAAGATTTATTATCTTAATGCGAAAGATTTTCAGACCGACAACGAGTTGAAACATGTTTATGGAGAATATCTCTCTTTGATTCTTATCCATATCACATTATGAGAACTTAAGCAAAATCGCAAATGACAAGCAAGGATTGTAGCTGGTGAACGATATTTTATTCCCTTTTCTTCCTTTTTAGTGTCCTTCCCTGCTTTTGATTTCCTTTTTGTGGGGACAGACATGGGGAGGAAATCAGGGTCATTGTTTACTAGGAATTCCAGCGTGATTGGCGCGGGCTTTCAAGATCTACCGAGAGCAGGATTACGAACTCTCGTTTTGAAGGCATTCATTACAAAACGACAGAGGAAAACCAATATGCCGGAACCGGTGCAAGCACCGAACTCATGTTCACATCGAATAAGTAGTGGATCCATCGGTCGTGTCATTGTCTATTGCCGAGATCGCGGATACGACCCGAGATGTTGCGAGACTTTCGTGGTGGGTACGTGCTGTGTTCTTGCCTCGTATTCCGTTCTCGTATCGCATACAGATCTACACGCAACCAAGATGTGCATTTTAGAATTCGCATTTGTCATGGGATTATCATATATTAAATTGATGAACGAAGGATGCAATGTCAATATGAGAACAGATTGGTATGGCCGGAGATGTCTTGTCGTCATCATCGCATTGCTCTTATAAAAATGGTTTCTTCAACCCGTCACTTGCGATCAAACCTACCTCGCGTTTTGACCAAAAAAAAGAAAAAAGAAAAAAACCCTACCTTTCATCTTTAATGGTTATACAATATGCTATTCATCAACTTTTCAAATCATCTCCACTTTTTATGGCGGTTCTCTTATTAACATTGAAATAATATGTTGGTCAAGCCCGTGTGTTACCGTAAACTTCACATAAAAATATGCATGATGATAATTAAGCAAGTAAGGAGCGCATGCATAAAATTTGAATAATATTATGCAGAGAGCTTATACACAATCGAATATTATTTTAACTCGGTTGACCTTTTAAAAGATAAATGACATAAAATGGTTTTTGAACTTTGATTTGATATACATCGTGGTTCGTGAATTTAAAATTAATATTTATAATCCCTGAAATTTTGGTACATATTCAATTTAATCCATGCATTGTATAATAATGTTGAATGTTATTATTGAATTTAAATTAATCGAAGGAAAAAGAATTATTTATTACAATTGAAGAATAGAACCATGAATAACAATAAAATAAGATAAAGAAACTAACGAAAGAAAATCAACGCTATAACAATCATAAAATTGATCAATCATCCGTACCAATAATGATTGATATAAATTGTGTACAAAAAAAACAGAAAAGACGAAGAAGTACTTTCAAATTATTTTCCTCTCTTCTTACACCCGTGACATTTCCCATCGCACTCCCATCGACCCCCCGAGGCTCCGAGGCTCCTCCTGTCGCGTCCTGTCTTCTTCACAATGGCCAACGTCAAGCAAGTCCTCGCCGGAATCTCAACCTCCGGCGAGAGAAACCGAAAGCTCCTCCTCGCCATCTCCGGTTGCCTCCTCCTCGTCGCCGCCGTCATCGGCATTGTCGCCGGCGTCCACTCTCGCCACCACGAACGGAACCTTGATGTTTCCACCGTCGCCCCGTCGGCCCACGCCATCCTCAAGTCCTCATGCAGCTCCACGCGCTACCCGGACCTCTGCTACTCCGCCATTGCCGCCTTCCCCGGAGCTGCCGCAGGCCTCGCCACCCAGAGGGACGTCATCGAGGCGTCGCTCAACATCACCACCGTCGCCGTGGAGCAAAACTTCTTCGCCATCGAGAAGCTCCTGAGCAAGAGAAGCAAGAGACTGACGAAGAGGGAGAAGAGGGCGCTCCACGACTGCCTCGAGACCATCGACGAGACGATGGAAGAGCTCCGGCAAGCGGGGCGGGACCTGAGATCGTACCCGAGCGCGGCGAAGTCGCTGAAGCAGCACGCCGACGACCTGAAGACGCTGATGAGCGCGGCGATCACGAACCAGGAGACTTGCCTGGACGGGTTCTCGCACGAGGACTCCGACCGGCAGGTGCGGGAGGCCCTGGCGAAGGGGCAGGTCCACGTGGAGAAAATGTGCAGCAACGCGCTCGCGATGATCAAGAACATGACCGACGCCGACATGGAGGCGGAGCGCAAGGCCGCCGCAAACCGGAAGATGCTCAAGGAAGAGGATCCGGTTCAGGTACGCGATTATAGCCTTTTCAGGTTAATGTTCTCGTCTTTACATCGCAATGTCGAAGATAAAAAAAAACTTCGCCCACCGTCCCATCAACGGATTCTGCTTAAATTCTTCGAACTAGGGTGACAAGAGCGGGTGGCCGGAGTGGCTGTCGGCCGGTGACAGGAGGCTGCTGCAGTCGACGGCGGTGATTCCGGATGTGGTGGTGGCGGCGGACGGGACTGGGAACTACACGACGATCTCGGAGGCAGTGGCGGCCGCGCCGGAGAAGAGCAGCAAGCGGTACGTGATAAGGATAAAGGCCGGGGTGTACAGAGAGAACGTGCAGGTGCCGAAGAAGAAGACCAACCTGATTTTCATCGGCGACGGGCGGAACACCACCATCATCACCGGCGACCGGAGCGTGAAGGGCAACTACACCACCTTCGAGTCGGCCACTGTCGGTACGCGTCTCTAATTGACTAAACTAAATGCTTTGTTTGTTAGAGCACGCGTCACTCGATTATGCACTAAATAGTAACTAAAATTTAATCAACTAACAAGATGGGTACACTTCGAGGGCAATGAAGGACGTGTAAATACTTTCTTTTTTGGTAGCATTACTGATTGCTATAAATACAACCTTATTTTGGGCTAAGTCATAAGGGCAACAATGTCATTTAAATGTCATTTAGATTGGTCCCCCGAGCTCAATTATTAGAACAAGGGACCTAACGGTCCATGGAACGAGGGTGGGTCGGGCAACCTTTGCACATGGTCTGACAACCTATGCGAGTCCGGACACACATACGTAGGAGATACGGATTGACACCCCTCTCTTTACGATTTTCGTGTGGTCCATACAAAGACTTTTGAGTTAAAGGTATTTTCCAAAATACAAACTGTGTTTGATAAATTATAATTTGAAAGCCCATGAAGTATCTTTGAGTAAAATGGTGTTTGGAGGACAAAGGACTTTTGTGATAAAAAAAAATACTAATAGAAAAATAAAAAAAAATTGACCGACAAGGGTAGTCGGCCGCTGGCGACCTCCGGTGACTGCTGGCGACCTTCGGTGACCTCGGATCTGGGGCGGCGAGGTCGCACGACGCCGTTGCGACCTTCGGCGACCCGGATGGGGCGGTGAGGTCGCACGATGCCGTTGCGACCTTCGGCGACCCGGATCCTGGGCGGCGAGGTCGCACGACGCCGTTGCGACCTTCGGCGACCCGGATTTGGAGCGGTGAGCTCACGCAACACCGCCTCGACCTCCGGTGACCTAGATTCGAGGCGTCAAGGTCGTGGGAGGACCGCGCCGCCCTGTATTTGGGTCGCGGCGAGTTCGTGCGACCTCACTGCCCTCAGATCTAGGGTGGCGAGGTCGCGGGAGGTTGCGCGATGCCGCTGCGACCTAGATTCGGGGGCGGCGAGGTCGCACGACCCAGACCTCGCCACGACCCAAATGGCACGGCGGTCGCGCCACCCCCCGATGACAGTCGTCTAGGCGACAGTCGCCGGCGACTAACCTGCCCTTCGCCGGTGACCGCTTGCGGAAGAAGAAGAAGAAGAAGACGATGAATAGTTGTGAGGGCAAAACCGGAAAAACGAAAAATTAATGAGGATAATTTGGGAAGAAATTTTTTTTTTTAACCCCTCAACTCAGCATTTTCGGTAAGCTGAAAGCCCAAGGCAGCCCCCAACCTGCCTTGGGCTTTCAGCATTGTGAAGGTTGGCATTTGGGGAATGCAAACCCAAAAATAAATGCCAAACACACTTGCATTTGCCCAATGGCCTTAAGAGGCCTAAAGGGCTTTGTAAAGTGGTTCCCAAACACCTAGAGTTTGCGCACTTTTTGTGTGATGAAAGCATACTGAATAACATTAAAAACAAAAAATCTCAAATTAATATACACACGATAAATTTATTTCAAAATAAATTTTTTATTACATAAAATCCTAAACCGGTACATCTATATCAAATAGACCATTAATTATTTTTTATTAAATTTTATCATCAAATTGCTTAATTGGATAATATATGAAAATCGATAGATGTATCAGTTTAGGTTTTTACCATTTGTTTATTGCATATGAATTAGTTTCTGATTTTCGTAGTACTAATCCAATTTAACAAAAATTAATAGTAGATAAATTAGTCATAGATGTATTAATTTAAGATTTTCCGTGTTCAAAAAATTAATTTGGCATATAGCGTATCGGTTTGAGATTCGTTGTGATTAAAAAAAAAAATTAGAATATGGTCTTACGAAAAGTTATCTAAGAAGCATGGTCCCAGTTCTTTAAGAATTTTTAATATGGCATTTTCTCAAACGGAGGTCTGTGTTTTCTTTCTGGCTTCTTCATCTGCATTTCCCCCCCAGACTTTTTTCAAAACCGTGGTGGGGTTTGAATCGACGTCGCCACGTGCTGTACTCCGCCCAAATTCGGACCGAATGGATTTCAAAATAGGGCACATGGATTTCAAAACGCGCTCATTCCGTATTCCAATCGCGACTGCAGATGGATTACAGCCGAGCTGGGACCCCCCGGAGGAGTCCTGATTGGCGCTCCCTGCTCTCCCGAACCGAATGGGATTTAAAAAGTGCAGAAAACGACAATCGTCGCCTGCTTTTTTCTTTGGCTTTTTCGTCCGGTCTTGATCTTACGTACGATTCTCCGCTTCCCACGTTGGAGTACGACGAGGCGACAGCGACGATTCCCACTCCCTTCATTTCCTTTTCTTCTGTCTCGTCTCCTCACTCCGGCAGTAAAGCTAGGATGTTAGTCTGTACCGAGGCAGAGACCTCCTGATGAAAAATATCAATAATAAGAAAAATAAATTTTGCATGGGCGGGACCGGGCCGGGCCGGGCCGGGCCCCTCCAAATCCTTTTCCCCGGCCTGGCCTGGCCCGCCGGTCGTGGCCGTCCGCCCGTTAATCTTGGACTCGTCTTTCTAATCTCGTGATTAGGACTAAACACCCTCATTCATTCACGGCGGGATTTTAGCGCCGTCTGAATCTTTGTCTTCATGTCGGTGTGCGTGAGTGATGTAACATCATACGTCTATCAAAGCTGTTTTCTGTTCATTCCGGAGGTCGTGCTCGATTCCCTCCTTTCCTGCCGTGAATATCGCAAAAACATAATTCCTTGCGTGGTCCCATGCAGCCGCGTGGTTCGGTACAGCTTCAGGCGCTGTCCTGTTTTGGCTGCTTATTGTTACTAGGAGATTGAGTTAACGATCGAGGGGTGGATGGAGTAAAACCCTTATTTAGTCCACGGGATGAATGGACTTTTCTGTGCATGTGTAGTGGCAGACAGGAATTTTTAGATCGAGGGGTGAAAGTCTTGCATTCAAACACGCCGGTTTGTAGATCATCATGCATGATTGTGACTGCAAGAACTTTTTCAATTTAGACGACTAGATCTGGAATGCGCGCGGGCGCTGTTGTTTTCGTACCTTTTTATGTAATCAAAAGTTTCGATTGATATCGACGTCCGAGTTGAACAATCGAACTGAGAAATGTGTGAAGTGGGGAAATTTTTTTTGCTCAGTAAAATCGAAACACAGTGTTTACAAAGAAGACTTCAAGGAGTAAGAACATGTATTTTGCAGATTCCCCCGTGATCTTTTTCGGGTCTAGTACTTAGAAAGAAATGCGTATCCTATTCTGATAAATGTGATCAGATGACTTTCTGTTATTGTACCATTATTTGTTTATCGAAATTTGACATTTCTTATGCACTGCAGCGGTGGTTGGCGAGCGATTCTTGGCCAAAAACATAACCTTCCAAAACACCGCCGGCCCTTCAAACCACCAGGCCGTTGCCCTCCGTCTTGGCGCCGATCTATCTGCCATTTACGAATGCGACATCCTCGCCTACCAGGACACCCTCTATGTCCACAAAAACCGCCAATTCTTTGTCAACTGCTTAATTGCCGGCACAGTTGACTTCATTTTTGGTAACGCGGCCGTCGTCTTCCAGGACTGCGACATTCACGCCCGTAAGCCGGACCCTGGCCAAAAGAACATGGTTACTGCTCAAGGACGAGTTGACCCGAACCAAAACACGGGAATCGTGATCCAAAAATGCAGGTGCGTATGTAGGAACGAAAAATTATTTTTGTGTTTAGGATATCGTGTAATTACTCTAATAATTCGATAGCGCCAAATTTATACTTGTACCACGCCTAAATTGTTACCAATGACATAGGATTGCCGAGACCAACGATCTCCGATCAGAGAGGAGCAGTTTCCCAACGTACCTCGGCCGTCCATGGAAGGAGTACTCGAGGACGGTGATTATGCAGTCATCGATCTCGGACGTAATCGACCCGGTGGGTTGGCACGAGTGGAACGAGACCTTTGCCCTCCACACATTGTACTATGGAGAGTATCAGAACACCGGCGCAGGCGCCGGAATCTCAAAGAGAGTGAACTGGACGGGCTTTAAGGTGATTACGGCTACAGAGGCACAAGGGTTCACCGCCGACAATTTCATTGGCGGAGGCAGTTGGTTGAGCTCCACTGGGTTCCCATTTTCACTCACCCTGTGAGCAAGATCAAATCGGTTTGTACAATGACCATTGATATTCCGATTATGCATTAGGTTATTTGTCGAGTGCCTATCAATACTTGAGGTATGGTCAGAGAAATGAAAATTGGGTATTGTACTGACCATGCAAATCACCATTGGGATATTTAGTACATATAATGAGAAGGGATGACTTGTGCGTTTAGTGCTCTTGAAATTAAAATAAATTAATTGTGTTCTATGAAATCTCGGAAAGGGTATGATTGAATTAAGGGTACTATGCCGACAAGCATGCGGCACTGCTGGTAAAGGGATTAGAGGGATTGGGCTGAAGGGTATTAGGTCTAGGGTTGAATCTTCGTGAACACCGCACAAATATGTACATGGAAGTTTGGAATCAAACAAAAAATAAATATAAAAAAAAAGAAGAACAAAGAACTGTGTAGCGTGCTCTATAGTGTCCATACAAGTGCCTCGGTGTCATTAGGCAAGACAAAGATCAAAGAATACAATTAGAGGTCGGATCCGGCACACGGAATTAGACGTGATCAAGAGGCTGGCCTAAGCAAGTGAGGTGGCGTTTGTTACTGAGCCTCAAAGTTCTTGTTCAGGCCGGCCAATGGTACCAAACAATGAACTTTCTTCATCGATCGGACTTACTTCGAAGGCCCAACCGAAGCTAAATGAGTGGGTCTCAGCTTGAAAAGGAATATGCATGTCCAAGCTTGCTAAAGTCGTGCTTCAATCACATTAGATCAAGTGGGCTCCACAACATTATCAAACGGCACATATCAAGAGCAAGCAAGAATGATCAAACGTCCTATGTATACCCTTCACCAGTTCCGCAAGGTCAACCCGCATGTAAGTCGATGGGGAAAATGCTTTGACAAACGTTCAGTCGATGTGTCTAGTTTAATATTTGTTCTTATAATATATGTATACATGGAGACCACGCTCGCCAATTCCCAAGCCCTTTATATATCACCGGGCCTGAGGGAGCTGTCTTGTTCTTGAGGCCGGCCGGCCTGCCTTTGAGGATTGGAAAAGCGGTTCCTGCCATGCCCGCGAAGTTGCCCTTAACATACGAAGGGGGGGAAATGCAATGAGAAGAGATCCTAACAGTGCTGTGTGAAGTTCTGTGTACTTTCCTGCAGACAAAATATTTAAAGGAAGCTCGTCCAGCCATTCTTTTTCTTTTTT
Source organism: Eucalyptus sp. ANBG9806169 (assembly GCA_014182395.1). NCBI lineage: Eukaryota > Viridiplantae > Streptophyta > Magnoliopsida > Myrtales > Myrtaceae > Eucalyptus > Eucalyptus sp. ANBG9806169. Next base: position 25,739,904 of record CM024581.1, on the reverse strand, counting down.
TTCTTATCTTTTATGAATACATGGTCCATTGTACAACGGTATAAAATGATTTAGCAATAGGAAAGTTTTACACAAGCAGTTTTATCCCCTCTCAGTTTGAGATTTTGACCATCCACTTTCCCACTAATTATCGAATCAATGATGAATGAGACCGCTTTCAGGGAAACAATTAGTACGCCAACAATTTATGCTATATATAAATATATGTAAAATGACCTCAATCCGACCTTTGCTTTTTATTTTGCATTGCTTGGATTTACTTTCGCCTGTGGATTGTATTCTTCAAACCATGTTTCATAATCAACTTTCTAGACCGCGATAAAAAAATCCAACATTTTGCTCTTTTTTCAAAGGAAAAAAAAATCCACAAATCTCAAACTATGCCTATGATGATATATTTACTCTAAATTTTTTTATGAAATAAAAATTTCCAAACTATATGCATTGTGACACATTTACCCCAAACTTTTTCCAATGACATAAAAAACTCCAAATTTATATATATGACACATTTACGTTCCATCAAGATTTCATTAGCTCATTTGTCAGGCAAACTGATTTGTTAAACAAACCAACATCGTTTTCATTTTATTTAAATCACGCGGGAGCTATGTCAACATTGTTCTTTTTAGCGTCTATGAAAGTAAACTTTTAATAGTTCTCATTAATGAAACTTTAAGGGAGAATAAATATGTCACACGGGTACAAGTTTGAGATTTTTGATAACTCAAAAAAAAGTTTAAGATAAATGTGTTACAGTAGGAATAGTTTAGGGGTTTTGATGGCTTCTGCCCTTACGGTATACATGGGCCACGTGATTTTTTTCTGCACTTTCTTTTGATAATTCAAGAGCACGAGCATGGAAGCCGACCATATACAAGCTCATGGAAAGTTTTGTAAGCTTCATTAATTAGTTAAGTCCATACCCTTAATCTATGTAAGTGGTTCCAACCTAAAACAATTCACACATAATTGTTGAATATTTGAACAAACAATATCCAGTGCTTGAGTTGGAAATAATCAAATACCATAATTTTTTTCTGCTTTAGCCAGTCATTACATTGTCATACACCAATATGTAATTTAGATTGCGCCTAAGCTCCCCAATATATCTTCATCCAATTTCTTCTTCCTCATTGCCTAAAAGTGATGTTTCTCTTTTCTTTTCTTTTTTGGTAATATATATATAGCTAAGGCAATTTACAAAAGACCGGCACTAAAAACCTACACTCAAACCTCAAAACGAGACAAAGTGTAGGGGAGCCAAAGTAAGAAGCCACAAAGGCAAACAAGAAAAGCCACAAGGGCAACAACAACAAAAACAACAAGCGGGAAAGAAATAACAACAAGGTTGACCAACCCTCAGCCCACCAAAGGAAGCGGGCTAAGAACGGAGAGCCAAGAAAAGCTAGGAGCAACTTGCGCAAAACAACAACTAAGGAGCACTGGGCGGACGAGAGAACACCACAAGGTCAAAACCCCAACCACACTGAAGCCTCTTATTTCTCGGGTTAGGAGGAACATCTTTGAATGTTATAACTTTATCCCTCACAACCATAATAAGGTGGTTTTTTAGAGCCGAGACCACTAAGGATTCGCCCCGAAATATAATCGCATTCCTCTTTTTCCAAATAAGGTGACACATAGCTCCAAAAGAGAACCGCACAATGCAATGGAAGAAGTCCTTACCGGATAAGAACTTTAAAGCATAATTGAGGATGTCTTTCCAACATCTATTCCGCCATGGGAGGTTACACTTGGCGGCCCAGAAGTAAGCTAGAGAAGCCGAGGTGCGACACCCGAAGAACAAATGTTCAACAGAATCTGGAACATCATTGCAGAAGGCACAAACATTATAGTCGATCCTTCCATAAGAAAGAAGCAAAGATTCGAGTCGGCGATTTTTGGTTATAAGCCATAAATTAAATCGGAACCGTGGGGCTATAGCATTGTCCCATACAAAAGCGATTTTTGGTTATAAGCCATAAATTAAACCGGAAGAGAGATCCCCCATCTTTCCAAAAAGGATTTAAATAAACAAACCGCGGGGCTATAGCATTGTCCCATACAAAAGACGCCCAATCAACACGATCCTTCTTGACTCTAATGGAATTCCATCTTTATCGGTGAAAAGAATCCAGATAAATTTAAGCAAGCTATACTTTGGCCCCAGAAGTCATGCCCTTCCACAAAAATTGTCTCAAAATGGAAGCATCATAAAGCACTAGTCCAAATGCTTGAATTGAAGGGAGTACTGACCTTATGAGTTGTAGCCAAAGAGAGGACCGGAAGAGAGATCCCCCATCCAGTAGTAATAATCGGAATACCCAAATAGCGAACCGGCAGTTTCCCTTCCTGAAAATCGAAGGCCCATTGCACCCTATTACGAAGAGACGAATCCTCTCCTGAGATGAAGATCTCACTTTTGTTTTTATTTGGGTAGAGGCCGCTCTATGAGGAGAAAATGTCCAAACCCCTTTTTAGCATCGTCACCGATGCCCAATCAGCTTGACAGAAAAGGAATACGTCGTTGGCGAAAAAGAGGTGAGTTAGCTACACAGATTTGCATCTCCAGAAATATTTGAAGCCATTGCTAGCAGTACGAGAGAGCAAAATTCCAGAGAAAATTTCCATGACTAGGGTAAATAGGTAAGGTGACATAGGATCACCTTGCCTAAGTCTTCTTCCAGTAGGAAAAAAACCATGCAAATCACCATTGATAGAGATGGAATATTTCGGCGTACATATGCAAACCATAATTAGCATAATAATCCACTCAGGAAAACAAAAGGCACGGAGAGCAAGTTTCAAGAAATCCCAATCAACCGTGTCATAGGCCTTATGGAAGTCAACTTTGACAGCACATTTGGGCAAATAAGGCTCTAAGTGAAATCCAGCAAACAACTCTTGAGCGATGAGGATTTTATCTTTAATCCTCCTACCCTTTACAACAGCATTTTGTGAAGGGCTTATCAAATCACTTAAGATAGCAGCAATGTGGTTAGCAAGGATCTTCGTAATGACTTTATAAATGGTATTGCAACATGCAATAGGCCTAAAATCAGTGATTGCACTTGCGTTAGGGACTTTAGGAACTACGGCGAGGATAGTGGTATTTACCTCCTTTAAGAGCTGTCCCGAAGAGAAGAAATCCTGGATTGCTTCCACCAACAACAACCCCACTAAATCCCAATTAGTCTTGTAGAACTCTACCGAGAACCCATCGGGACCTGGGGCCTTACCTTTGGCAAGAGAGAATAGAGTATTCTTAATCTCAAAGGGAGAAATCGGCTCACTTAGGGAGTGCACCTGAGCATCCAAAAGCGGGTGACGAACAAACGTCTTCAGCTCTTGAAGCGAAGGTCTAGATAGAGCCTCATGATGAGAGAGCAAATTCGAGAAAAACCGGACAAAAACTTGCGGCACAAGAACAGGATCAGTGATAATAGCCCCCGACCGATCCTTAACGGAAAGGATCCTATTAGTAAGCTACCTCCTCTTCACCGAATGGTGGAAAAACTTAGTATTCCTGTCACATTCTTTTAGCCATCTCACTCTCGACTTTTGTCTGAAGAATGATTCTTCTTGATACCTCAAATCAACAAAAACATGACGCTGAGATTTTTCCAACTCAGCAAGTGAAAGGTTGAAAAGTAGCTGCATAAAGTAAACAGGAATAAGCTAAGCCCAATAGCAAGGAAGCCTTACTAAAACATTAGACTTTTCCTTTTCTCTCTCTGTTTTTTTTTTTTTTGGGGGGGGGGGGGGGATGTTGAAGAGCTTACTAAAGTTGACCGCAGCAAGATAGCAACCGTGCAGCTACTCGCAGCAAGATAGCAACCCAGCTACTCGCAGCCGCCCCCGCAACGCAGAGGAAGACGGTGGTTCTCAAACGGCGGGCAGGCAATCGGAGGGCAGTGAGGATTCAACTGCACATGTTTTTTGACTTACGGGCATTGCTTTAGCAATCTCATCATTAGAGTGCTTTTAGAATGAGGCAAATTGGTCAATATATTAATGAGGAAAGAGGAAGACGCCACTGGATGCAGCTTCTCCTTTTGGAGGGAGTGGATTTCCATCTTTAACCCTTTTCCTAAGTGGAAAATTTGTAAATTCCGATTTTGGTTTGTTCTAAACCATACGAAGGAAGCAGCCTAAGTTCGAAATTTATAATCTAGCCATATCGTGCATTTTCAAGCATCTGATTTACCTTTATCGAGAACTTGGAAATAAGTTTGGAAATATTCTCTCTCTCAACTTACTAGGTGAAAAGGCATATGCGTTTAGCTGTGAAAAAGACTAAAATTGACTCGAATGAAAAAAAGGAAGTGAGATTCACATCATTTCACAGAACAAATTCAAATTGTTGTAGGATCCGGAAGATCAATCAAGTACAACCCACGAACAAATTTTGTCGAGGTACGGCCATATGCAATCATGGTTGTAGTTTCAACTTCTCATTTTGTACGTCGCTTGGCAACACACTGTTCTCTTTGACATTGCCGCAAAAATGTGGCTTCATAAATCTCTTTAGCGAAAGTTCAAGTTTGAAAATCAAATCTCAATTTATTTCATTTTATTCTAAATTTTTTTGAAATATTTACATTTTCAAATCCGACTTATCATCATGAAAGATCTATCGTCTTAATGCGAAAGATTCTCTCACCGACACCACGTTGAAACACGTTTCCTGGACAATATCTCTTTTTGATTCTATCCATATCACATCATGAGAACCTACGCAGAATCGCAAATGACAAAGCAAGGATTGTAGCTGGCGAACGATATCTTCTTCCCTTTTCTTCCTTTTTAGTGTCCTTCCCTTTTTTGATTTTCTTTTTGTGGGGACAGACATGTGGTGGACATTAGGGCCATTGTTTACTAGGAATTCCAGCGTGATTGGCGCGGGCTTTGAAGATCTACCGAGAACAGGATAGGAACTCTTGTTTTGAAGGCATTCATTACAAAACGACAGAGAGGAAAATCAGTATGCCGGAAGCGGTGCAAGTACCAAACGCATGTTCACATCGAATAAGTAGTGGATCCAACGGCCGTGTCATTGTCTATTTCCGATATTGCACATACGACGCGAAATGTTGCGAGACTTTCGTGGTGGGTACGTGCTGTGTTCTTGCCTTGCATCCCGTTCTCATATCACGTACAGATCTACGCGCAACCAAGATTTGCATTTTAAAATCCACATTTATCATGGGATTATCATATATTAAATTGATGACCGAAGGATGCAATATCAATATGAGAACAGATTGGCATGGCCAGAGATGTTTTGTCGTCATCATTGCATTGCTCTTATCAAAATGGTTTCTTCAACCCGCCACTTGCGTTCAAATTGTCCCCTTGCTTACCTAACACATGCTGATAACTTTTCACTTAATGCATATTTCTTACTTATCTTCATCTCAAGTTCAGTCACTTCAGCGATATCTACTTATACTTTTCTTTTGTTATTTCATGAGATATAATGCAAGATGCTTTCACTTCTTTTTCCGTGGAAAATCGTAATGATCGAGCGAAACCTCAAGGTGAATATCGCAAATCATCCAATCTAATGGATACTGATGTTACAAGAGATTCGTCCAGACGCATTATGGGGCTCTTCAAATAGAATGGATATGCCTCTTTTAGGGTTTGCTCCTGAATGATAGATCATTCGATAGCAATCATGAGGAACAAGCATCTTACTTTCCATTGGAGAATAACAATCAAGCTCGAATCTCCTTCTTTTTCCCCTTTGTTTTTTGAGAAAAAAGACGCGCAGGCATTCGACCGGCGCATTCGAATACATGCGCCCAACGGGTTGGGAATATGCTTAGCTGGGCTTCTTCGCTAAGCACCAGTCATCAACCATGTGATGAAGGGGTAGCAAACAAGAATGTAGTTGGTCATATCCCTCTCCGAGTTATTTACTATGAGTTGTAAAGCAAAAAGGATACGTAACCCTAATACATGCTACTCACTTTTCTTTGTAAAAAAAAAAAGAGAGTGAAGGTGGGCCAGAAAGGGTGCTGAGCAAAGGATTATCCAAGCAAGAGAAGATTGGACATTGTAGACATTTCGATGCGTAAAGTGCAATGCTTACGCATTTTTTATCGAGAGAGATGCGTTTGATCGTACATCGAGAGGTAAGGAAGAAGTTAGATGGTCCGCAATGCCCTGTAAAGCGCGGCTGGATTCAACAGAGAGCCGTGAACCGAGAAATCGATCAATACGTGTCGTGAATTGGCACATGCCACCCTCGCAATCAATGCCACCTTTCCTAATTTTGTTAGGAGAAAGTTCAAGAATATATATTTCCTTGCCCTTCTTAGGAGCTGGACGGACACATTAGGAGATGAACCCACGAAAGAATAAAACTCTTCACTCTCTCTCTCTCTCTCAATAATTTTCCCCCATGCTTTGTTTTTTTTTCCCTTTTTAAAAGGGCGCGTCGTCTTTAATTATTTCTTTTGCTTTATTAGATTTGTTCTTCTTCCCCTCACTTTAGTTGTTCCTTTTTAGCCTTAACCAGCTGTTTTCTCAAGTATCATGCTGTCTTCTTCGGCGAGAGGTGCTTCTTTCGGAAACCGAACTAATCGGAGTTTTCACGTTTCATTGCACTGGCGTTGCATGTGCAAAATATTTAGTAATTCAATTTTAAATAAACGTTTTTCTCTGCCTTTATTTTTATAATTATTGTTGTAGCATGCGCAATCGCTCTCGGACAAACGATGCTTTGGTAGAGAGTGACAGAGCACAGAAAATTTGGGTATAATGTATTTAAGAATTTGGAAATGAATTTGGATACATGGAATGTGACAATAAATCGGCCTTCAAGAGGTCGTAGAAAAGTGAGTTTTAATGTATTAAAATAATCAAACTACCTTTATTCGATTCTTTAACAAGTGGTTCAAAAACACTCTTTTATTACCGATGCCGACTGTACAATTTCTATTGAATTCTAGAAAAGAATCGTGTAAGAAGATATCATTTGTCACTAGACAAATAAAATAGATTAAAATCGAACACAGCCAAAAAGTGAGAGTACCAAGAAACGCAGCTTCCTCCCTTTCTTCCATTAATTAATTATTTTAACCATTCAAAAACTACTAATTGCTATTGGTATAATTCCAATGAGTTCGCATAGGGTTTTCATTTAATGTAAACTTTGCGATGGAACCACTAGAGTTGCCCCTAATGGCACCTTTCTTGCATAGGAAGGGGAAGGTGGAGAATAAGAGGTCAGGAATGAGAATGTTTAATTTCAGCCTTTAGGTATGGGGTTCGACTCCTAAAAAACCTTTGCAATGGAAGCATTTTGACTTTTAATCCAAAATATCCAAAGTTATTGCAATATACACAAATTAACATGTCCAATTTTTCACAATTTTGGAAATTTAGGCAATACTTAAAATTATAATAAGTGCATTGAAAATTTTAAAACTTATTACAAAAGTATAACTGAGTCCTAACATTTTCAAAAAAATGTAATTAAATCCTAAAACTTGTCACTAAAGTATAATTGAGTCTTAAAATTTTTTAAAAATGCAATCAAATTCTTAAATTTGTCAAATTGGTCCAATCAAGTTCTTATGTTAATTGCATTGTTATAAAAAAATATAGGAGTTGATTGCATTTTTATGACAAAATTTTTAAGCTTTCAATGCATTTTTTTGAAAAGTTATGGTTTTAGAACTTGATTATATTTTTTGAAAGTTTTGTAACTCAATTGCACTTTCGTGATAAGTTTTAGAATTTTTAATGTACCTATTAATTTTAAATTTGGACAGAAGAGTGAAAAGCCAATTCTAATAATTTATTGATAAATGGAAAGAAACGAAAGGGTGAAACCTTTCACGTGGGGATTATCATTGGTGCAATTGATAAAGTGTCAAGCAAAACAGAACAAAAGTAAAACATAGAAAATTCTAAAGTGCAAGTTGGATGACTTTTTCACCTGCCCAAGAATTTCTGTTCAAATATTTCAGCTGCAAGTTGCGACGGGCAATGTCAGAGATGAAACGAAAATGGATTTGGACACGTGATATTTTTATAATATATATACACCTCGTTGAGTATGGATGGTAAAGGGTTAAAGACATGTTCCGAGACAATAATTACTCGCAAAAGGCCCAAAAAATATTCCCCGTTTATCATAGAAAAATTCAAATTGCAAACTGCAATGGTCCATGACCAAAGTATCAGAATTCGAGGAGGCCAAAGAAAGAAAAATTGTAAAAACAAAATGAAAATTTCCAATTCACGTGGAATTTAAAAGCCAAAGGGTATATTTTAATGCAAAAAAAAGAGGTGAAAGTCTCTAATATTTTAAGAAATACAGATGTAATACGTATTTTATGTTTTATGAAAGATGACATTTTAATCAAATCAAGCGCTCTTTAAAGAGAGAGAGAGGGAAAGCATCCTAATATAATACTCCCTAAACTTCGAGTGCATTCAAAGAGTCGGCTAGGTATGGACCGATTAGAACCTTAATTACACTATTCAAACTTAAGTAGGTTGTAAGTGAAATAGATGACCTTGATCCAATCTCTCGTGTTTACTCATATGGTTGGGTAGGCTGTCATTCAATTCGTCTGTTGACCAAGTTACCTCCAATTTTACTCTTAAATTGAAAATTCTTTCACTCAGCCAATAAATGATAGCAAAGTACAATTCCATTTTTGTAGAGTACTTTCTCACTCAACAACCTACCTCACATTTTGACCAAAAAAAAAAAAAAAAAAAAAAAACCCTACCTTGCATCTTTAATGGTTATACAAAATGCTTTTCATCAACTTTTCAAATCATCTCCACTTTTTATCACGGTTCTCTTATTAACATTGAAAAAATATGTTGGTCGAGCCCTTGTGTTACCATAAACTTCACATAAAAATATGCACGATGATAATTAAGCAAGTAAGGAGCGCATGCATTAAATTTGAATAATTTTATGCAAATAATTTATACACAATCAGATATTATTTTAACTCGATTGATCTTTTAATAGATAAATGACATAAAATGATTTTTGAACTTTGATTCGATATATATCGTGGTTTGTGAATTTTAACTTAATATTTATAATCCCTGAAATTTTGGTACATATTCAATTTAATCCATGCACAATATAGTAATGTTCAATATCATTCTTGAATTTGAATTAATTGAATGAAAAATAATTATTTGATACAAGTGAAGAATAGAACCATAAATAGCAATAAAATAAGATAAAGAAACTAACGAAAGAAAATCAACGCTATAAAAATCATAAAATTGATCAATAACAATCATAAAATTGATCAATCATCCGCATCAATAATGATTGATATAAATTGTGTACGAAAAAAAAAAAGTACTTTCAAAAATTTTTCCTCTCTTTTTATACCCATCCATGACATTTCCCATCGCACTCCCATCGACCCACAGGGCTCCTCCTGTCGCCTCCTGTCCTCTTCACAATGGCCAACGTCAAGCAAGTCCTCGCCGGAATCTCAACTTCCGGCAAGAGAAACCGAAAGCTGCTCCTCTCCATCTCCGGTTGCCTCCTCCTGGTCGCCGCCGTGATCGGCATTGTCGCCGGCGTCCATTCTCGCCACCACGACCGGAACCTTGATGTTTCCACCCTCAACCCACCGACCCACGCCATCCTCAAGTCCTCATGCAGCTCCACGCGCTACCCGGACCTCTGCTACTCCGCCGTCGCCGCCTTCCCCGGAGCTGCCGCGGGCCTCGCCACCCAGAAGGACGTCATCGAGGCGTCGCTCAACATCACCACCGTCGCCGTGGAGCACAACTTCTTCGCCGTCGAGAAGCTCCTGAGCAAGAGGAGCAAGAGCCTGACGAAGAGGGAGAAGAGGGCGCTCCACGACTGCCTCGAGACCATCGACGAGACGCTGGACGAGCTCCGGGAAGCGGGGCGGGACCTGAGCTCGTACCCGAGCGCGGTGAAGTCGCTGAAGCAGCACGCCGACGACCTGAAGACGCTGATGAGCGCGGCGATCACGAACCAGGAGACTTGCCTGGACGGGTTCTCTCACGAGGACGCCGACCGGCAGGTGCGGAAGGCGCTGGCGAAGGGGCAAGTCCACGTGGAGAAAATGTGCAGCAACGCGCTCGCGATGATCAAGAACATGACCGACGCCGACATGGAGGCGGAGCGCAAGGCCGCGGAAACCGGAAGATGCTTAAGGAAGAGGATCTGGTTCAGGTACGCGGTTATAGCCTTTTCAGGTTAATGTTCTTGTCTTTACATCGTAATGTCGAAGATGAAAAAAAACTTCGCCCGCCGTCCCATCAACGGATTCTGCCTAAATTCTTCGAACTAGGGTGACAAGAGCGGGTGGCCGGAGTGGCTGTCGGCCGGGGACAGGAGGCTGCTGCAGTCGACGGCGGTGATTCCGGACGTGGTGGTGGCGGCGGACGGGACTGGGAAGTACAAGACGATCTCGGAGGCAGTGGCGGCCGCGCCGGAGAAGAGCAGCAAGCGGTACGTGATAAAGATAAACGCCGGGGTGTACAGAGAGAACGTGCAGGTGCCGAAGAAGAAGACCAACCTGATGTTCATCGGCGACGGGCGGACCACCACCATCATCACCGGCGACCGGAGCGTGAAGGGCGGCTACACCACCTTCGAGTCCGCCACCGTCGGTACGCGTCTCTAATTGACTAAACTAAATGCTTTGTTTGTTAGAGCACGCGTCACTCGATTATGCAGTAAATAGTAACGAAAATCTAATCAACTACCAAGATGGGTACACTTCGAGGGCAATGAAGGACGTATAAATTCACCAACTTTTTGGTAGCATTTACGAATTACTATAAATACAACCTTATTTTGGGCTAAGTCATAAGGTCAACAGTATCAATTAAATGTCATTTAGATTGGTCCCCCGAGCTATTTTATTAGAACGAGGGACCTAGGTTGCAAGGTGGTCACTACGACGGTCCCAGATGGTGGCTCTGGCAACTTTTCCGCGTGACCAGACAGCCTATGCTGAGTCCTGACACACATACGTAGGAGATACGGATTGGCCCCCCTCTCTTGCGATTTTCGTGTCGAGCAGATTAGTTTGCGCACTTTTTTTGTGTGATAAAAGCTTACCGAATAACATGAAAAATATGATTAATATCACAAAAATTTCAAATTAATATATACACGATAAATTTATATAAAATAAATTTTTTTACCACAAAAATTCCTAAACTTGTACATCTGTATTAAATTTACCATTCGTTAGTTTCTATTAAATTTTACCGTCAAATTATTAATTAAATAACATATGATAATTGACAGATGTATCGGTTTTGAGTTTTTCCCTAATCCAATTTAACAGAAACTAATAGAGGATAAATTGATGATAGATGTACGAGTTTGAGATTTTTTGCCTTCAAAAAATCAATTTAGCATGTAATGTATCAATTTGAGGTTTTTGTTGATTAAAACAATTAGAATGTGGTCTTACCAAAGTCAAAGTTATCTAAGAAGCATGGTCCCACTTCTTTAAGAATATTTAATATGGCATTCTGCCAAACTGAGGTCTGTGTTTTCTGGTTTCTTCATCTACCTTTTCTTTTCCACCCATACTTTTTTCAAAAATTAATATTAAAAAAAAGGTAACAAAATCCGTTTCTGATTGAGCGACCGTGGTGGGGTTTGAATTGCTCGTCGCCACGTGCTGTACTTTGCCCAAAATCGGACATGACGGGGAGTCCTGCTTCCGACCAAGGTGGATTACAGCCGAGCTGGGACCCCGGAGGAGTCCCGTACGATCCGTCGCTTCCCACGTTGGAGTACGATGAGGCGACAGCGACGGTTCCACTTCCAGGATGCTTCCTCCCTTCACGACCTTTTCTTCTGTCTCATCTCCTCACTCCTGTAGTAAAAGCTAGGGTGTCAATCTATACCAAGGCAGAGACCTCCTGATGAAAAATATCAATAATAAGAAAAATAAATTTACATGGGCGGGACCGGGCCGGGCCCCTCCAAATCCTTTGCCCGTTGATCTTGGACTCGTGTTTCTAATCGCGTGATTAGGACTAGACACCCTCATTCATTCACGGCGGGATTTTAGTGTCGTCTGAATCTTTGTCTTTCATGTCGGTGTGTTGTGGCGTGAGAGATGTAACATCATACGTCTGTCAAAGCCGTTTTCTGTTCATTCCGGGCGTCGTGCTCGATTCCCTCCTCCTTTCCTTCCGTGAATATCGCGAAACGTCGTTCCTTGCATGGTCGCACGCAACCGCGTGGGAAACAAAGTACCGTGTTAGTCCGTGGTTCGGTACAGCTTCGGGCGCTGTCCTGTTTTGACTGCTTCTTGTTGCTGGGGCCTTGCTTGGGGAATTACATGCTAGGAGATTGAGTTAACGATCGAGGGGTGGATGGAGTAAAACCCTTATTTAGTCAACAAGACGAATGGACTTTTCTGTGCACGTGTAGTGGCAGACAGGAATGGAGTGAAAGTCTTTCATTCAAACGCCTGGGGGAAGCTGACACACATGTTTGGAATATGGTTTGTAGATCATTATGCATGATTGTGACTGCAAGAATTTTTTCAATTAAGACGCTTAGATCTGGAATGCGCGAGGGCGCTGTTGTTTTCGTATCTTTTTATGTAATAAAAAGTTTAGATTGATATTGACGTCCGAGTTGAAAAATCGAACTGAGAAATGTGTAAAGTGGGGAAATTTTTTGCACAGTAAAATCGAAACTCAATGTTTACAAAGAAGACTTCAAGAAGTAAGAACATGTAATTTGCAGATTCTCCCGTGATCTTTTTCAGGTCTAGTGTTTTGAAAGAAATGCGTATCCTATTCTGATAAATGTGATAAGATGACTTTCTGTTATTGTACCATTATTTGTTTATCGAAATTTGACATTTCCTATGCACTGCAGCGGTGGTCGGCGAGCGATTCTTGGCCAAAAGCATAACCTTCCAGAACACTGCGGGCCCTTCAAACCACCAGGCCGTTGCGCTCCGTGTTGGCGCCGATCTATCTGCCTTTTACGAATGCGACTTTCTCGCCTACCAGGACACCCTCTATGTCCACAACAACCGCCAATTCTTTGTCAAGTGCTTAATTGCCGGCACAGTCGACTTCATTTTCGGTAATGCGGCTGTCGTCTTCCAGGACTGCGACATCCACGCCCGCAAGCCAGACCCTGGCCAAAAGAACATGGTTACTGCTCAAGGACGAATTGACCCGAACCAAAACACGGGAATCGTGATCCAAAAATGCAGGTGCGTATGTAGGAATGAAAATTTATTTTTGTGTTTAAGATATCGTGCAATTACTCTAATAATTCGATAGCTCCAAATTTATACTTGTACCACGTCTAAATTGTTACCAATGACGTAGGATTGCCGAGACCAATGATCTCCGATCAGTGAAGAGCAGTTTCCCAACGTACCTTGGGCGTCCATGGAAGGAGTACTCGAGGACGGTGATTATGCAGTCATCGATCTCGGACGTAATTCACCCGGTGGGTTGGCACGAGTGGAGCGGGACCTTTGCCCTCGACACATTGTACTATGGAGAGTACCAGAACACCGGCAAAGGTGCCGAAATCTCAAAGAGAGTGAGCTGGAAGGGCGTCAAGATGATTACGGCTACTGAGGCACAAGGGTTCACCGCCGCAAATTTCATTGGCGGAGGCAGTTGGTTGAGCTCCACTGGGTTCCCATTTTCACTCACCCTGTGAGCAAGATCAAATCGGTTTGTACCATGACCATTGATATTCCGATTATGCATTAGGTTATTTGTCGAGTGCCTATCAATACTTGAGGTATGGTCAGAGAAATGAAATTTGGGTATTGTACTGACCATGCAAATCACCATTGGGATGTTTAGTACATATAATGAGAAGGGATGATTTGTGCGTTAATGCTCTTGAAATAAAAATAAATTAATTGTGTTCTATGAAATCTCGGAAAGGGCATGATTGAATTAAGGGTACTATGCCAACAAGCATGCGGCACTGCTGGTAAAGGGATTAGAGGGATTGGGCTGAAGGGTATTAGGTCTAGGGTTCAATCTTCGTGAACACCGCACAAATATGCACATGGAAGTTTGGAATCAAAAAAAAAAAAAAAAAAAGAACAAAGAACTGTGTAGCGTGCTCTATAGTGTTCATACAAGTGCCTCGGTGTCATTAGGCAAGACAAAGATCAAAGAATACAATTAGAGGTCGGATCCGGCACACGGAATTAGACGTGATCAAGAGGCTGGCCTAAGCAAGCGAGGTGGCGTTTGTTACTGAGCCTCAAAGTTCTTGTTCAGGCCGGCCAATGGTACCAAAACAATGAACTTTCTTCATCGATCGGGCTTACTTGGAAGGCCCGACCGAAGCTAAATGGGTGGGTCTCAGCTCGAAAAGGAATATGCATATCCAGGCCCGCTGAAGTCGTGCTTCAATCACATTAGATCAGGTGGGCTCCACGTGATCTGGACATTATCAAACGGCACACATCAAGAGCAAGCAAGAATGATCAAACGTCCTATGTATACCCTTCGCCACTTCTGAAGGGTCAACCCGCATGTAAGTCAATGGGGAAAAAATCTTTGACAAATTTTCAGTCGATGTGTCTAGTTTAGTATTTGTTCTTATACTATATGTATACATGGAGACCACGCTCGTCAATTCCCAAGCCCTTTATATATTACCAGTTGGAATTTGCCCAAACAGTGTTCCTTAGCACGTAAATGTTTTGTCCCGTGTGATTAAAAAAAGACGACCATGTATATTATTTGAAATAATTAGTTAATAGAAAATATTTTCATTATTAATAACAATTTATGTTCAAATATTTTAGTGAATAGAGAAGATAATTTTTGTTTATTCATTTTTCTAAGTAATACAAGTGGTTGTTTTTCAAAAAATATTTTGACATGATATTTTCTATGAAACAAATAAAGCCAGGGTGCATTTGCTTATAGGAAAATTTCATGATAAATGAAAATATTTTTTGGAAAATACTTTTTCAGGAAAATAATAATTTTTCTTTGTTCGGTGATACGTGACCAAAAACGTTTATGGTGTTTAGTTATCATAAAAATAATAATAATCTCATGGCTTTAAATAAGGTGAACTTTTTTTTTTTGAATTTTTTTTTTTCCTTCTTTATCCACTAGTTATGGGCCTTAAAAAGGCTTAATAAGCCTTCACTAACGCACTTGTGGCTTTATCTAAGGTGAACGTTTATTTTTTTTTGAATTTTAACCCTTGATTTGATTTCTCATTTCGAAACAGATTTCTACTTCGGAAATAGAGAAATCGAAGAAATCGAAGTAGAAATTTTCTACTTCTCTGTTTACGAAGTAGAAATAGAAATTTTTTTTCTCCATTTGAGCATTTCTTCATTCACGGGCTTTAAAAAATCCTTAAAAATGAATAAATAAAAATTAAATTTATTATAAAAATATAATTTATTCATTTTATTTTTTATTTTTATTTTTATTATAAATATTATTTTTTTTTTTAATAAATAAATTTAATCGAAATAAATTTATTTATTAAAAATAAATTTAATTAAATATCATTTTATTAAAAATAAAAATAAATATATTCATTTTATTCATTTAAAAATAAAAATAAATTTATTAAAATAGATTAAAAATAAATAAATTATTTTTATTTATCATTTTATTTTTAGTTTATTAAAAATAAATTATTTATGATAAATAAAAATAAATTATTTTTATTAAAATAAAATTATTTTTATTTGTCTTGAGTATTTTGCCAAATAATTTTTTTTTTATTTTTTTATTCATTTTAAAATAAATTTATTCGTAAAATAAAATAAAATAGAATAAATAAAATAAATTTATTTTAAAGGATATTTTTATTTTAAAATGAATAAAAAATAGACTAAAAATTATTTTTAAGGATATTTTTATTATTAAAATAAATTTATTTTTAAGGATATTTTTATTTTTATTCATTTTAAAATGCAAATAAAAAAATTATTTTGTATTTGAGGATGTCCTATGTTGTTATCTAATTAATTTTTTTCCTAGAAATAGAAATTTTACAACGGCCAAGGAGCCACAGACAAGGCTTGACCTCATTGGGATCTGGTGAGGTCAAGCCTTCACTAGCACGCACTTGTGACTAGTCATCGACCATCGTGGATATCTAACAACTAGGGGAGGGAGAAGGAAAAAGAAAAGGAAAGAAAGAATAAAAAAGGAAAAAAATTAAAAATCAAGAGGAGCAATTCTAGAAAGTTTTTCCACCTCTTTAAATTTATGAATTCATTTTCATAATTTTAATGCATGAATATTTTCGTTGATCTTTTTTTTTTTTTTTTTTTTTTTCATAATTTTAATGCATGAATATTTTCGAGAAGGTGGTTGATCACCTCCCCTTCCAAGTTGAATATTTTCGTTGATCGGAAAATGTTTTCAATTCACTAAACATTGTCGGGGTGAAAATTCGAAAAACTAATTTTCAAAAAACACTTTCACTAATAAAAGTTTACATCCTAAGGCTCTTAACCGGGTCTCCTTTCGCTTGCAGGATTGGTCCCTCCTTACAAAACAACTAGGACATCGGACCTGTGCTCGTGAATAAGAATCAATTAGCTGTTGCCATCTTTCCTAAATCTCTTTTTTTAGGGTGTTCCCATGTTTCGTCTAACGTGAGGTCACGTAAACACGGATGGCCTTACAAGCAAAATGGACATGGCAACAACGCTGAACAAAATCAAAGAAGATATCAAGTGCCGACCTTGATCTAGCCAAGCTCCCCCTTTTCTTAGTATAGGATGCAGAGGATTCATAATACATAAACACCCACATATATATTTATCTAATAAATCGAAGCGAAAAAGAAATAGTAATTCAAGTAATTCATAAGGACGGTCCATATGATTTTGTTACATGGTTAGTGCGCATCATCTGTCGAAGACACAAACCAAGGCTCTATCCAGAAATGAAGTCAAAGGATGACGATCCCCCCACCCTCGAGCATCTACAAATTCACGATTCAGCAATAACGTCACTTGGTACACACAAGCATGGAATCAACCAAGTCCTTGAGGGGCTACGGCAAGGTCGACGAGCTCCAGGATCGCGCCTTCAGGAGGAGGACGAGCCGCCGCCGCGCGGTGATCATCGTGGCGTCTTCCTTCGTGCTACTGGCAGTGATTGTTGGCACCGTTGTGGGGACAGTCCTGAACAGAAGGGGCGACAGCGCCGGCTCGAGCCAGGTGGCCCGGATGACTCCCGTGGCAGCGATCAAGGCCGTGTGCAGCGTGACCCAGTACCCGGACTCGTGCTTCTCCAGCCTTGCGTCGTACGAGAGCTCCTCCGGCGCCACCGACCCTAAGCAGATCTTCAGGCTCTCGCTCCTCGTCGCCATCACCGAGGTGGCGAGCTTCTTTAACTATACCAGCCAGCTTGTCACGCAGGTAGGCTAAATTAAACATGCTGGATGTCAGGATGAATTGTCCATGATTGTATATTCATTCTCCAACTACAGATAATCCCCCATTGCAAAATTTTTTACGTAGCAATATCTGTTTGATGCCTTTGAAATAAGACTAATAACTCCTCTCAAAAAAATTTCATCCTGAGTCTACAAATTTCATAATCAATCTTATCTACCACATCACTTAAAGGTTGTGATCATACAATATATATTGTGGCACAACCCGAATCGACGATCGATTAAACTTGTGTTCATAGGTGAGGGATCCCCTAGAGCAAGCGGCTTTCGGCGTCTGCCAAACGGTGCTCCAAGACGCCGTCGACCACCTCAACGACTCGGCGTCTCTCATGGAGGCCAACCAAGGCCAAAAGCTCCTATCTCCATCCACAATCACCGACATGCAGACTTGGCTAAGCACAGCCATCACCGACCAAGAAACTTGCTTTGACGCTCTCGAAGAGGCCAACTTCACCCAACTCGGCGACTTGAAACTCGCCGTGCGAAACTCCACCGAGTTCAGCAGCAACAGCCTAGCCATCGTCACCAAAATCGTGAGTCTATTAGCCGGCTTCAACGTACCCATCCACCGGAGGTTGCTAGGGTTCGGAGAACCCAGGTCCGATTTCCCAAGCTGGGTTGGCCTGGCCAACCGGAGAGCACTCCAGGCGGTGAACCTGAGGCCGAACCTGACGGTGGCGCAAGACGGGACGGGGAACTACAAGACAATCAAAGACGCGGTGGAGGCCATACCTAAGAAAAGCTTGTCGAGGTTCGTGATCTACGTGAAGGCCGGGGTTTATAAGGAGAACGTTCTTCTGGATAAGAACAAATGGAATGTGATGATGTATGGGGATGGGATGACTCGTACCATCGTCACTGGAAATTTAAATTTCGTCGATGGAACACCAACATATGCGACGGCGACATTCAGTAAGTATCGTTGATCTCTCTAATAAGAAAAATGCTTCCTTTTTATATATGAAATCTATTACGTCGATGATTAGCTCTAAACTTTAATGTCCTGTCAAATGCACTAACGATGTACTTTTGTTCAATACCAGCTGTCATAGGAAAAGGCTTCCTTGCTAGAGACATGGGATTCGCGAACACCGCCGGCGCTGCGAAGCACCAGGCTGTGGCATTCCTGTCGCAGTCCGACCTCTCCGTGATGTACCGCTGCGCATTTGATGCGTTCCAGGACACCCTCTATGCCTATGCAAACCGCCAGTTCTATCGGGACTGCGATGTCACGGGCACCATAGACTTCATCTTCGGGAACGCCGCCGCCGTGTTCCAGAACTGCACTATCCTGCCCCGGCAACCCTTGAGCTTCCAATACAACACCCTCACGGCCCAAGGCAAGTCCGACCAGAACCAAAACGGCGGGATCTCGATCCACAAGTGTAGGATAACTCCGAATGGGAACCTGACTGCCCCAACGTACCTGGGCCGCCCATGGAAGGACTACTCGACCACGGTCTTCATGGAGTCGAGCATCGGCCCGTTCCTGAGCCCGAAGGGCTGGACCGAATGGATCCCCAACGTGCAGCCGCCCAAGACCATCTTTTACGGGGAGTATATGAACACCGGGCCGGGCTCGAACAAGAACGGGCGGGTCCAGTGGCCCGGGTACCATCCTGCCCTTACTACGGACCAGGCCGGGAAGTTCGCGGTGGGCTCGTTCATACAAGGCAACTCGTGGTTGCCCCAAACTGGGGTTACCTTCGATCCATCCTTATGATTCAAACCTGGACGAGGAAGAGTCGCATGTTGCATATAAGTGCAAAATTCTTTCACGAAGGTTGCCGTTTCCTATTTTTCCAAATCAACATTCGCTCGTGATGTGTATGCATGTGTGGAAAATCAACGGGTCGTTTCCTTTTTGTATTGCAAATTGCGTCGAGATTTTGGAATGAAAGAGAAAAGCGAAAACCGATTTGAACGCTTTGAAAAGAAAGATTGGAGAACGAAGGATGTGAAGGAGATTAGAGAAAGTCCATGGTGCAACCTGACCATCCTATTGCAACCCGACAGTTTCTTTTACTATGGAAAAATTATGAGATATAAGTGTAATATATTTGATCACATAAACAACTAATCAATCAAGAAACACGGATCCATATTGGCAAAAATCGATCCATGTTTGAGCCATTCACTTGAAGAAAAGTAGATCATCAACGGGGAATTAATATGGATCTTCCTCTCTATGACCTATTTCAAAAGTATAACTTTGACTTTCAATGGGATTAAAGCAACTTATAGGTATAACCTACCCTTTTATAGGCTAGAAAGGGAGATCTGGCAAACCCTAATCAATAGCGTGTTAACTGAGCCCTTCCCATTACGGGCTTCAGTTAAACACAATTGCCTACACTTTGCTGCTCAACTAGGCCCGTTATCAATAGATGCCAATACCCTATTTAATCAGATCACTGTAGGGTTTATCAAATATTGGAATATCCATTAACCCGATTATTTAAAATAGAAAATCAATTAATTAATGTAAGCCCATATTATAGGAAATTTCCAACATTCTCCCACTTGGGCTACATTAATTAACTTATTTTATTTTGAAAAGATTTGAAAACGACACTATCGGGTTAATAACTGAAAATTTTGTTTTATGTGGCAACAACTTAAAAAAATAATAATATTCCAATAACGGCATCTCAATACCAATCCAATCCTATATAACCTCAGTATAGGACTATGGAGATCAATGTGTTAGTAAAATGCTACAACACACCTTCCATAATCACATATAATAAGTATTATATTTTCATGGATCATGGGCCTAGTAGTGTAGTAAGAAATAGTGCCAACATGTGATCAAAATTTACACTATTTCTTATCGGTCCTTAATGCAATTTCTCAACGACATGAAACTGCATTAACGCGATTTCTAAACAACATGAAATTGCACAACTATGTCACAATCCAAACTTGAGATCTCATAATTAGTGACATCCAGTCATCTTTAAACCAAAATTTGTTTAAAGATACTTGTTTTATACTTCCATTTCTCGATCCAACGGGAGAAAGGATAATAACGTAATCAATAACAATAGTTATTAAAATAAATGCTTTAATAAACATCATAATAACATTATTAGTCCGCATATAACTATAATATCCAGAAATACAATTTGTATAACTCCCACTAACAAAAGAAATCAAAAGAATCTAAGACACCCATATTCTTTACATGTTCTTTAAACAAAATGGGTCGTAAGCCTTTTGTTAGAGGATTAGCCAAAGTTATATTTTCAATCACAATATCTCCCTTTTTGACTAAGTCCTTAACAGTATAATATTTGATCTCAATGTGTTTGGACGCATTGCTGATCTTGTCATGCTTGGAATAAAATACAGCCGTAGTATTGCCACAGTAGATCACTATAGGTCTAGCAATATAATCCATAACTTGCAATTATGAGATCAAATTTATGAGTCAAATAGCTTGAATTGACACACCGTAACATGCTACAAACTCAACATACATTGTAGAGTTCGTAATCAAGGTTTGCTTTGTGCTCTTCCAAGAAATAGCACCTCCAGCCATCATAACAATAGATCCGGAAGTTGATTTTCTATCATCCGAACAACTAGCAAAATTAGCATATGAATATCCAATCACCTTTAGGTCCTCAACTCTGCTATACACAAGCATGAAGTCCTTTGTTCGTTGTAGATATCTCATCACCTTCTAAGTATTCAGGCAAATTAGAACTAACCATCATACTTCGTTTCATCTCCATGAGTGTACGATTTCGCCGTTCAGCTACACCATTCTGTTCAGGACTCTCGGGCATTGTATATTGAGCGACAATACCACAGTCCTGCAAATATTTTGTAAACGGTCCCTTTTGCTGTCCAGCCTCAGTATATCTCCCATAATACTCACCACCATGATCGAGACCTAACAATCTTGATAATTTTTCCCAATTGTTTCTCAACTTCCCATTTGAAATACTTTAAACATCTCAAGAGCATCAGTCTTCTCCTTAATTAGATAAACATAACAATAACGGGAGAAATCATCAATGAACGTGATGAAATACTTATTTCCACACAAGGTGGTTGAGTATGGCCCACTAATATCAGTATGAATTATCTCCAATAGATTTTGACTGCGAGTAGCCCCTTTCTTCTTGGTTTTAGTTAATTTTCCCCTCACACAATCAATACAAGTCTCAGTATCATCTGAGTCAAGAGGAGGAAGAATATCTTCAAAGCTTTGAAGTTTCGGACTAAAGCTCCCATGGCCGAATTTCGAATTTCTTAAATTTAAACCCTAAAAACTCAATTTAATACAACAAAAGATACTAAAACAAAAAATATAACAATACCCATGCAACGCTTTACATCATACATCAATCGATTGCAAGTAATTTTCAAATTCTAGAACTTTTCACGTATAAACCCTAGAATTTCAAATCTGAAATTCTCTCTCAATTCTCAACGAAATTATGCAAATTATATATGGTTGGAAAGATCTCGACATGTAGAACAAAAGCCCTATGGTTTCAGGATCAATCAAGCAAAATATCCACACGGAAAAAATAATGTCCATATTCGGCTCAAAGAGGAGGATTTCGAATTTCACACGAAAAAAATTATATATTTGGATTCTACAATCATATATGATAAGCTCTGATACCACATGTAATATATTTGATCACATAAACAACTAATCAATCAAGAAACACGGATCCATATATGACCGTAAAACACCAAAAATCGATGCGGAATTAAAGCGTACTGTTTGAGCCATTGCTTTACTTGAAGAAAAGTAGATCACTCGATAATCGGGGATCTATCGGAATACCAGATCTTCCTCTCTATGACCTATTTCAGTATAGCAGCTTTCAATGGGATTAAAGCAACTGATAGGTATAACCTACCCTTTTATAGGCTAGAGAGGGAGATCTGGCAAACCCTAATCAATAGCGTGTTAACTGGGCCCTTCCCATTACGGGCTTCAGTTAAACACAATTGCCTACACTTTGCTGCTCAACTAGGCCCGTTATCAATAGATGCCAATACCCTATTTAATCGATCACTTGTAGGGTTTATCAAATATTGGAATATCCATTAACCCGATTATTTAAAATAGAAAATCAATTAATTAATGTAAGCCCATATTATAGGAAATTTCCAACAATAAGTGCACGCGACACGATTGGAAATCCAATCACGCTAATCAACTGATTAAGATGGACATGTTAAGTCGGCATATTCTATTGCATTATGATGGCAATTTGGCAAATTCTAAGGAAATGCTAGCCATGATTGCTTATCGAACTGTGAAATTTGTCATGCATTGCGGCAATGGTCGGACAAGCGATTTTGGCCAGAGACATAACCTTTCAGAACCCCGCCAACGCTTGAAACCACCAGGCCGTCGCACGCCGCATGAGTGCCGATCTCTCTGCCTTTTCCCAATGCAACATCCTCGCCCACCAGGACACCCTCTATGTCCATACCAACCTTCAATTTTTTGTCAAGTGCTTCATTGCCGGCACAGTCGAGTTTATCTTTGGCAATGCGGTGGCCATCTTTCAGGATCGCGACATCTATGCTAGCCAGCCAAACTGTGGCCAGAAGAACATGGTTACTGCCCAAGGCGGAACTGACACGAACCAAAACACGCGAATTTTGATCCAAATATGCAGGTGCGTATATAGGAATAATAATAAAGTTCTGCGTGTATGAATTGGTGTCACTACTAGAACTCAAAACCTATGTGATGTGTTTATTGTACCGCGCTCCTAAATTTTCACCAACGATGCAGGCTTGCTGCAACCAGTGATCTCGAACCGGTGAAGGGCAGTTTTCCGACGTACCTCTGCTGCTCAAGGACGGTGATCATGCAGTCGTCGAACTAGGACATGATCGACCCAGTGGATTGGCACAAGTGTAGCAGGACAAACACTCTCGACACATTGTACTACAAAGAGTACCGGAACACCAGCGCAGGCGCCAGAACCTTGAAGGGAGTGAAGCGGAAGGGCTTTAAGGTGATAACGTCGATGGCAGGCGCAAGGGTTCTTCACCGCGAATAACATCACCAGAGGCAGTTGATTGAGCTCCATCGGGTTTTTATTTTCACTCGGCCAGTAGCAAGATCAAATCGGTCCGTACCATGACCATTGATATTTCGATTATGCATTAGTTTTCTGCCCCGTGCCTGTCAGTACTTGAGATCTTTTCAGAGAAATGAATGGGCATTGGACTGACCGTGACATGACAACCACCAGCGGGATATTACGAGAAGAGATGACTTGGGTGTTCGGTGTTCTTGAGAGGCCAAAACAATTTAACCATGCGCTATGAAATAAAAAATTCAGTGCACTATGCAGTGCAACTTTATATAGGGATCAAAGAAGTGCCCCGGTAACATTAGGCCAAACGAAGGTCCGAGATTAAAATTGTAGGCCGGGTTTCACACGCGAAATACGACGCGATCAATAGGGCCGGCCTGAAGTGAGCTGGGCGCGGCTGTGGTATCGGATCTTAAAGTCCTTGCTCAAGCCCCGCCAATGATACGAAAATACTTGCCCAATCCCACAAAAATCCCGCTTCGTGTCAAGACGGACCCATATTTTGTTCCTAATGGAAGGACTCTTGACCATTAATCTTACTCACATCAGATCACGCAAGCTTTACGTGAGCTTTATATTATTTAACTATCAGGAGCGGGATGGAGCTCTCGCTTACGTATCCGGAGCGAGCGAGGATTGGTCAAAGCATTCGCCGGCTTCGCAAAGTCAACTGCAGGTAAGTCAATGGAGGGGGGTAATGCTTTGACTAAGTATAAATCAATGCGAGTGCCCGCCAATTCCCACGTCATGCCTTCATTTATCCTCATTTAGAAGAGAATTAATTGATTAATAAAAATCGATGGGGGATGGTTGAGGAATGTGAGACGTAAGGTTTTTCGCATGCTTATAAAAATTATTTGGTCGCTGCCATTTTCCTTAGATTTATCGTTAGGATATGCTTTCAACTAACGTGAGATCACGCTTGCATCATATGGATGATCTAACAGCCAAATTAGTCATCACTGAAACGGGCAAGGAAAATTAAAAGAAGATGTCGAGTGGGTTCCGACTTTGATTTTGTCAAACTCACTTATATTTTCCTTTCTCTCTCTACTAGTGGATGCAAATTGAAGTGCGAGACTTAGAGGGGGCGTATGGTTTGACTTTCCTGTTGGACTTTAGGCTTCTAAAGTCTCTTGAGTGAAAGTTAGGGTGTTTAGTAAAAAAAATAATTTGGACCGCTTTGGAGAAATGCCAGCATTGGTGAAGCTGAAAACTCTCGGCATTTTCAAAAGCCAAGTTTCGGGATCTAGTGAACTTTTTTTCCCAACTTTTTCGAAATTCCATTTTTATCCTTTAAGTCAGTGAGCCAAATCTAGCACTCTTGAGTCTCATGACCTCAACTTGGGGTTGCGACCTCAGGTGAGGGCCGACAGTGCCAAATCTGACTCGCCGGCTCCTGAACGTTGCCTAAGCATTGCCAACACAAAACTATTTTTATTATTTACTTGATATATGTAATTAAAGTCCTTTAGAAGTGTTAGTTTTTTCAAATGTTTAAATCAAAGTCGATTCTTAAGGCAATTTACAATTATACTTTACCAAACATTCTTTGCATTTCGAAAAAGATCCATTTAACTTAAGGTCTTTGTATTTCCTCATAGGCCTTTCCCAAATGCGAAACCAAACATGGGCCTGGTAATCAAAGTACAATAAAGACCATGTATGATCTTATTATAGGGTAAGTCATACGCAAAGATTATTCTATAACTTAGTTGAATAATCTGATGTTTACGGAATTTGTATTCTTTAATGAAGGAATAACATATGATGTTTTAAATTAATCTCGATTCAAAAAGAGAAATGGTCGTATAACAGTTTTTAATGTTAAAAAAATCAAAGAATTTACCAGATTCGACGAAAACGCGTGTTCCAAGCCGTGTCTCTTCTCTCCTCCAGTAAAACTCCAAAACTCCACTACGACCATAACGATAACATCACTTTGATGCCCGCGCGTATGGAATCGGTCAAGTCCTTCAGGGGCTCTGGCAAGTTCGACGAGCTCGAGGATCGCGCCTTCAGGAGGAGGACGCGCCGCTGCTTGATCATCATCGCGGCTTCTTCCGTCGTGCTCCTGGCGGCGATTGTCGGCATCGTCTGGGGAGCGGTCCTCGAGAAAGGAAGCGACAATGCCAACTCGAGTTCCGCAGCCCCGATGACTCGGGCGGCGTCGATCAGGGCCGTGTGCAACGCGACCGAATACCCCAACTCATGCTTCTCCAGCATCACGACACTCGCGAGCTCCTCCAACGGCACTGACCCCAGGCAGATCTTCAAGCTCTCGCTTCTGGTCGCCATTAACGGGGCGGCCAGCTTCTTCAATTATACGAACCAGCTCGTCGCGCAGGTAGGCTAAATAAAACATGAATGATTTTTACAGATGATCCGCCAAATGCGATTTTTACGTAAAGATAATCCGTTTGATGCCTTGACATAAGACCAACTTCTTTCAAAGATGTTTCACCAATTCCTGGAGCTAAAGTAAGCCTAGAATTTGCTTCCACACAAGTTTTGGAACTCGTTGAATCTGAATATATCAGATGCAACGGTTCATATGCCAAGTACGTACAAAAGAAATGCGTGCTCTCTGCACATTTCATATGATATATCTCTCTCCCCATCCCAACAATCGATCAACCTCGCGTGTGTAGGTGACCGATCCCCTCGAGCAAGCGGCGTTCGGAGTCTGCCAAACAGTGCTCCAAGACGCCATCGACCACCTCAACGACACGGCGTCTCTCATGGAAGTCAACCAAGGCCAAAAGCTCCCATTGCCTTCCACAGTCACTGATATGCGGACTTGGCTAAGCACGGCCATCACCGACCAAGAAACCTGCTTAGATGCGCTCGAAGAGGCCAACTCCACCCGCCTCGGTGACATGAGACTCGCCATGCGAAACTCCACCGAGTTCACCAGCAACAGCCTCGCCATTGTCACCAAAATCGTGAGTTTATTAGCCGCCTACAACGTCCCCATCCAACGGAGGTTGCTAGGATTTGGAGGAGCCAGGTCCGATCTCCCAAGCTGGGTCAGCCCGGCCAACCGAAGACTACTCCAGGCAGTGAACCTGAGGCCGAACCTGACGGTGGCGCAAGATGGGACGGGGAACTACAAGACGATCAAAGACGCGGTGGAGGCCATACCTGAGAAAAGCTTGTCGAGGTTCGTGATTTACATTAAGGCCGGGGTTTATAAAGAGAACGTGCTCTTGGATACGAACAAGTGGAATGTGATGATGTACGGGGATGGGAAGACTTCTACCATCGTCACCGGAAACCTAAATTTAGTCGACAGGACACCAACATATACGACGGCGACGTTCAGTAAGCATCGTCGATCTCTCTAATTAGAAAAATGCTTCCCTTTCATGAATGAAATATGTTATGTTGATGATTAGCTCTCAACTTTAATGTTTTGACAAATGCACTAACGATGTGCTTTTGTTCAATACCAGCTGTTATAGGAAAAGGCTTCATTGCTAGAGACATGGGGTTTGTGAACACCGCCGGGGCAGCAAAGCACCAGGCCGTGGCGTTCCTATCGCAGTCCGACCTCTCCGTGATGTACCGCTGCGCGTTCGATGCGTTCCAGAACACCCTCTATGCCTATACAAACCGCCAGTTCTATCAAGATTGTGACGTCACGGGCACCATAGACTTCATCTTCGGGAACGCCGTCGCCGTCCTCCAGAACTGCACGATCCTGCCTCGCCAGCCCCTGAGCTTCCAGTACGACACCCTCACGGCCCAAGGCAAGTCCGACCCGAACCAGAACGGCGGGATCTCAATCCAAAACTGCAGGATAACTTCGAACGGGAATCTGACGGCCCAAACGTACTTGGGCCGGCCGCGGAAGGCCTACTCGACCACGGTCTTCATGGGGTCGAGCATCGGCCCGTTCCTGAGCCCGAAGGGCTGGACCGAGTGGATCACCAACGTGCAGCCGCCCAATACCATCTTTTATGGAGAGTACATGAACACCGGGGCGGGCTCGAACACAGGCGGGCGGGTCAAGTGGCCCGGGTACCATCCTGCCCTTACTCCGGACCAGGCCGGGAAGTTCACGGTGGGCTCGTTCATACAAGGCAACGCGTGGTTGCCCCAGACTGGGGTCGCTTTCGATCCGTCCTAATATGGGTTAGGAAGATTCGCTTGTTGCATATAAATTGTAAACTTGAAAGGTTGTCGTTTCCTAATTTTTTCCCAAAGTAACATCTGCCCGTAATGTGTAGAAGTCAATGGGGTGGTTTCATTTTTCTAGTTCAAAAGTGCTTCGAGAATTTTGAACGAAAGAGAAAAGCGAAAACCGCTTTGAACGCTTTGAAAGCTTTGAAAAGAAGAGGATGGAGGATGGAGGATGTGAAGAAGATTAGAGAAATGCACGGTGCTACCTAACCATCCAATTACAATTCGACAGCTTCTTTTGCTATGAAAAAAATCATGAGATGTATGTGCACGTGACGCCATTGGAAATCTGATCACCCGCAATATTTCCAAATCGGCTGTCAGTGAATCACTCTAATCAACAAAGTAACTTTGGGAAAAGGAAAAAATATTGATTAACTAGACCTAGATCGACAGGATGACTCAGCATATTCTACTGCGTTATAATCGCTTGGGCGAATTTCAAGGAAACACTTGCCATGTGAAGTAATGACGTGCAACGTTTTATCTAGTCGCGCCAATAACCATGAGTTGAGCGTAATTAGTTTCTTATCTACTTTCTTAAAATGATTGTTATTTCCTATGAAGTTATTGACATTGGATTAACCAGTATATCATCTTCCAAAAAGTACATCAAAACATTTCGACATGTTGGGTTTCATATATTTCTCTCATCTCCCATTTTCTAGACATGGGAGGCTTGTACATAAGTCTAGTAATGCCTTTAATTAGGATGACGCATTCTAAAAACTGTGCTGACGCAGGTGAAACGTGATCAAAGTAGACAATAGTCACAATCAGACCTGTCAAAATGGGTCATAAATACATTTCTTAACCCTTATATGATGGACTAAATTATTGTACATGGTAGTTATATTTAATAGATGGGTTACATATGAGTTTAGAAAGACAAAACCCAAAAAAAAACATATGTGTTAAAATGATTCTCAATTTACCTAATCCCAACCCACTTTTATGACTTCTCTTCATCTTTTATGAAAAAATAATGAACTCTTGACTGAACCAAGTTTAGAGAAGTCTTGATGGTTCGACTTCATCTATTTTTATTTTTATTTTTATTTTTATTAATCTTCTAATTTTTGTTTGCTATTCATTAATAGTTATTGAAGTATATATTTCATTGGTTGCATATGACATTATTATATTTTTGTAATATTGTAATTTTAGTTCTTGCCATTGTAATCTATGGCCAGCATAAATAGTTTTGTTCAATACCTTACTTCCATTTAATAAAAAAAAAATTAATTCATCCACATTATTTGTTGTCATGATTTTATGAATTCACAATGAAGTATTAATTTTCTCTTATTCTTCATTGTGAATCAATAGAAAAATTAATAATTTTAACAATGTTAGAAGCCGTTTCTTTAGCATCTTATAATCGAAATAGCGATCTTATCCAAATAACATACATGTATGAAGAGTTTAAAACGAGATAATTAGATGGATATGGATTTTTATAAGTTAGATTTCATAGGTTAGATTAAATTTGAAGTACTTTAATAATATGTATCAAGTCGAATATGAGTTATTAAATTTGTACGACATATAAATGGGACATTTTGGGCTGAACCATTTTCGACTCAACCCAAAACCAACCCAACTCACCCATTTGATAATTTACAATATCATGTTGGCACCCAAATGAGGTTGCCTCCAATCTTAATAGAGTTGGGATAGAAGACGATGGGTTTTGGATACGCTTCTAATCCAACATTGCTTAGATATGGATTATTACGCTAGTAGGTTAATCCCACACAACCTTTAAATTGGGTTGTTTCGCCTCTTCTAACTCTTTTGCACCATTTATGTATTGATGCCCAATTATTGGCAAATCATTTTTTTCTAGTTGAATGAAAATTCTTTGTTTGGACCCAAAAATGAAATCTGGTATAACCTTAAATTAGCACAGTCTGTTCTCAAGTCGAGCTAGTGCAAATGAGCCACAATCAGGCACCGGAATAATAGAGCTAGTGGCATGTTTGGTTCCTGAGATTCGCACTTGTGAATTGTGATGGCGTGCTGTCGGGAATTTTTCCAATGTTTCGGCGAGGTATCGGGCTGTTGCTTACCAAAAAAGAAGTTGCTCTAATTGAGAGTCGAATTCGACTAACCCGAATTCCTCGGGTTGGGGCGGGT
This sequence comes from Eucalyptus sp. ANBG9806169, assembly GCA_014182395.1. Classification (NCBI taxonomy): domain Eukaryota; kingdom Viridiplantae; phylum Streptophyta; class Magnoliopsida; order Myrtales; family Myrtaceae; genus Eucalyptus; species Eucalyptus sp. ANBG9806169. Next base: position 25,710,048 of record CM024581.1, on the reverse strand, counting down.
AAGCGGTCCATGGGCATGGTGGACCGAGTGGTCCTTTGATTCTCTAGCCATGTCCAAGAGAATTAAGGCCTTTCTCCAATAATAATAATTTAATAATAATAATAATAATAATAATAATAATAATAATAATAACACTTCCCCCTTCTTGTTTTCTAATTAGACAAAGTCAATTTTTTAAGGGTTAATATTTTCCTCCATTCTTAATTAGAGGAAGCTATTCGGTCATACAATTATGGACTCATCTGGACTTAATTTATATAAATGTAGATGATATCCACGTTTGTAATCCACTAGCCACAAGACTAATTGGAGATACATATTCTTTTTTACACGAGACTACTTTGTTCATTTAGCGTCACCAAATTTCTAAGCCAACCTTAAGGTGCATTTATTGGTCCACTCTTCGTATGATGTTAGAAAAAAGCATTCCTCACATCAGCACTTGACGTTTTGTGGGATTTTACTTTTGGAGTGCTCCTAACAAGATTGGAATCGAAGACAGTAGAAAAAGAAGAGAATGTTTTTTTACTATTTAAATCAACACTATATCAATCGTGCAAGTTGAAATTAACTATGTAAAAATGTAATGGATGTGCAACGCTACTACATGACCCCAAGGGGATTATTTAAGGGGTAAGCATTTTTTATTCATCTCAATGCACGCGTTTGAATACAACGTACGTGCATTTTCTTAGCTCCACCCCCTATAAGCAAAGACATATGTCATAAGAAATTATTCTGTGGGTGCAAAAGGTAAAAACTATTGCACTAGATGGGGATTACTCGACTATTCAAACTGTTCAGGACATTCATTGATATAAAAAATATGTCACACTTATTATAGAGTGTTGATTTTGGTATGAAAAAAAAATTAGAATTGTAATAGTTAGGACCACAAACAGCGTGATATGTAATAATTCTATGATGCGTAGACTCCTAGTCATTGCAACCTACCATGATGTCACTGTTCTTATCCAGTGCTCAAGAGAATTTGTACAACATTTCTTTTAAGAAGAGAGTTCTTTTACGAAATAACATACATTAGAACAAACTTCGATTTCATTTGTCTGAAAAGCCAAAACTAACTTCTTTTCTTTCACCTTCACGTCGAAAAATTAAAATAATAATTATGTCTTGAAAAATTATGAAAACTTCATGGAAGCGTCCTTTCGCAAAAAGTCGAGTGTTGGTAGATAAATTTAGGGTTGCTGGGTCACCAAAAAAAAAAAAATTTACATGTCAACATTAATATGTTACAAAAATTTTAAATCTTTAAAATTCGATGATAAATTAAAGTTCACGCCCCAAAGATCTAAGAAAATCATAATAAAGTTTGGGAAAGTCATTCAATATTTTATTTATGTCATATGGGAGGAGATGACTTGCTGGGCAAGTTCATTATTCTTGACTAGACATCCGAGAACTATTAAAAAAACTTGGAAAACAGTCTAGACTCGGCCCGGCCTAAATTATACATTCAGGCGGTCAAAGTTTAATTTAATTACGCATCTTAGGTGTATGACATATTTATAAAATATGTAAGAGAATATATAGGCCAAATGCTTGACCTTATTAATTCTATTAAAAATGGCGAAAAATCACAATTATATACAAATCCTTACCCATATCGTCGCGCGCACTTTGCCATGCCCGGTCGGAAAATACCGAGATCTGACGTCGCGGTTTCTTGTTCTATCCCTTTCTTGTTCTCGAGGGGGTCATTGCTGACGACGATTTCCTCGTATACCTGCCTCATTCCGCACGCCTGCATCGAATGCCGCCGTTTCAAGAACGGAAACGATCTTGAAAACGACGAAAGAATCGGCCAAGAAGGCGTCTTTCGTCTTTCGTCTGAGTAATTATCGCAAAATCTTGATTAAAAAAGCAATCTTTTTAAATATTTTCCGGTGCCCGCCATTTAAAGAAAACCAGTTACGACCGTCTTCCAACGTGGGTCTGGCTACAATCTAGTCCTAGAGAGAGAGAGAGAGAGAGAGAGAGAAAGAGATCTGACCTGGGAAGCGGGCGCGACTGTCTAAATTCCCGTGGGCGAGAAAAGCTCGCCCGAATATAGAGAGAGAGAGAGAGAGGGGCTCGTACAGAGAGAGAGAGAGAGAGAGCAACACGCGCCTTCGCACGGAGAAGTCTCACCTTCACGTCCCGCACGCGAAGCCCCCGTCTCTGTCTCTTTCTTTGCTTTGATCGTTCGTGGGTATAAAAAGCGATGCGGAGATTCGCAGCGGAGACAGCCAGGGACGTCGTCCGCTCTCGTTCTCTGCAGCGCCAGAACCGCCGCCGTTGCTTGCTCTCCCCACTCTGCCCCCCTCTCTGCTCTCGATCTCAGTCTCGCTTCTCGTCCTCCTCCTCGTCTCCCGATTCGCCTCCCGCCATGGGCTCCTCCCCACCCGTTACCCTTGACAACATCAATCCCAAGGTGCCATTTTTATTCGGCCCCCCTCTCTGGGTTCTTGGGTTCGCTCTGTTTTACCATCTTTCGTTGTGAGGGCGAAACGACCGTGATCGGCCGCTTTGATGTTCTTCGCGACATGGGTTTTCCGTTGATTGGATGATTGCTCCGTGATGGCTGTGTGGGGTTGCTTTTGTTGTCGACTGACCCTTTTTTTCTGGGTGCTTGCACGATTACGGATTACCCACTCTGTATGGGAATAAAGTAGAAGGCTTTATCCTGCTCTGGTTGTTTGTTCTCTTTATTTATGTTTCCTGTTTGCTTCTTTTTCTTTTTTCCCCCCTTGTTGATTGAGCTCAAGGCTTTTTGATGCTCTACAGGTTCTTGAGATTTGAGTGTACGTGAATTTACTGAGAATATTGGGCCACCGACTTGACATTTGGCTCAAATTTGTGGTCAGATGCATCTTGCATGTAGCTAGGCTAGGAATGAAGATTAGAGTACAAGTTTGAATCTTTGTGAAGCACTTGGCGTTTGCCATCACTATCCTTTTTTCCAATTGATGTGAATGACGGGTAGATCATGGCCAACATTTTCTATCTAAGCTGATATATAGTCAATAGTGGAAAAGTCATTGGTTCCCCGGGGACTGTCATGTGATTTTGCTCCGTGTCGTTGTCGTGCTGCAAAAGCTGAACCAGTCGAGTCAAATCAATGATCAGTGAAAGAATATTTAGTCACTTTAGTGAAACATTGAACTTAGAGTGAAGGCTGAGTTGGGTTCAGTCCTTTTTTTCAGATTCCTCACCATGTGTATGTAGCTCTTGGTTGCTGTCTGCAGAATTTTCTTCTCCTAGTGCGGTTTTTCACCTTGTGTGGTTCCTCTTACCCAGGTTCTGAAATGTGAATATGCTGTTCGTGGTGAAATTGTCTCCATTGCCCAGGTAATGTGACAATCTGCGATCTGCAGCTCCTTTGTGATTAAAGATAGGGGTAAAAACACGTGTGGAAATTCTACTTATGGGACCCTAAAATAATTGATAGGCAGTGACTGTCCTATGCCGTATGACTAAATGATTATCTAAATGTGCAATTAAAAGGTGCAATTTTGGGTTACCGTTTGTGACATTAATGCTTTTGGAACTTTGTACACAATGACCAAAAGGATACCTGGCACCGGGGAAAATGATTTTCAGTGTGATGTTATGCCAGGTCTAGTATAAGATATGTTCCTGAGAGTGCTTACATAGTTATGTTGCGTTTTTTTTTTCTTTTGGGTACAGCGTTTGCAGCAAGAGCTGAAAGAGAACCCAGGTTCTCATCCTTTTGATGAGGTACTTTCTTCTGCCCCTCATGTGTTATTCTTCATGGACAATTGTGATGCTACCACCAGGAATAAGTATCTTATTATAAAATTAAGCGGAATATGCAATCATATTGCATCTTACCTGCTCATGAATTTCAATCCTATTTATCGAAGCAAAGGTGTTCATGGACATGTTTTAAGATTTTGATGAACCAGGAAAATAGCTCACAAGTTTTTATATCAGAAAAGATAAATCTAAGAGAAATATCTTGCAATGATTAGCTTGTAGGGAACAAACGGGGGCTCTATTGTGCACCTCGAAGAATTAAGTTTTAGAAGAGCATGTTTGCACAGATTTTGAAAGTTACTCTTCCCCTGAGAGATAACTTTTTTTTCTTGGTGCAGATACTTTACTGTAACATTGGAAACCCTCAGTCTCTAGGCCAGCAGCCAATCACCTTTTTCAGAGAGGTATTTTTTTGGTGTAGTTCAGACGAGTCTGTTAAACTCATTCTTTCCCCATAAATGCTGTAATTAGGGTCATCCTTTGTGTAGGTTCTTGCATTATGTGATCATCCATCCATTTTGGACAAGAGTGAAACCCAGGGCTTGTTCAGGTACTGACAAATAGCATTGGTCATGTGCATCTTCTTTTATTGCATTTTTTCCGTTACGAGAGGATCACTGTCTTAGATGTCAATAGAACTGTCAAGTGGGGAAAGGATATGGATTAGATGGACGAGCTTGTGACAAAGTGCTAATGAATAGCAAGCAATGAGATTATCCACTCATTTTGTTGAAGTTCACTGTTAACAGAAGTTCTTAAAAGAACTGTGTGCAAGTGTTATACAGGAGTTTCTACCATTTGAACTGCTCATTGAAACTTGAAATGATTCAACACAAATAGGCTACTGACTAGTTTTTATGTGGATCACTGTCTGCTTTTTGCCCATTCATAAAAATTTTGGTGAGTGTGCTCTCTTGCTTACACACTTCCTAACATATTGATATTATCAGTTCAATGGCTCTAGCTGGGATTGTCTTTGATGAGATGTACAGTTTTTTCTGTTGTGTAATTCTTTTTTGCATGTTGCAGTGCTGACGCTATAGAGCGAGCTTGGCAGATTCTTGATCAAATTCCAGGGAGAGCAACTGGTGCATATAGTCACAGCCAGGTTCGGAATATGCCCATCTCCATACAGTTGTTCTTTTCCCTTGTGCCCCATGATTTATGATGTAGTCTTAAGAATGGCAGGGAATCCAAGGTTTGCGCGACACTATTGCTGCTGGTATTGAAGCCCGTGATGGTTTTCCTGCTGATCCAAATGATATTTTCTTGACGGATGGTGCTAGCCCAGCGGTACCACCCTATTCTAATATTTTCTTTCTTCATTCCTGGTTGTTTTTAGCATTAGGAACTTTCAGGTTTTTCTGGGATTGATTTTTCATGCTTATATGGTGAATAAAGCTGATGCGTTTAAGTGATGTCAGGTTCATATGATGATGCAATTACTAACAAGATCAGAAAGTGATGGAATACTGTGCCCTATCCCTCAGTATCCTTTGTACTCTGCCTCGATCGCCCTCCATGGTGGAACCCTTGTAAGTTTATCACCTATAGTTAAAATCGAGATCCATTAGTTGGTATGTTGATGGGATTGTTTCAAAATTTGTCAATTAGTGTATATGGCCCTCTAAATGGCATGCAGTTATAATTGCTTTGCATGTTTAACATCTTTAACTGAGATGGTCCATAGGTGCGTGTTATGAATTACAAGTGTGATATTTCTTCAGGTCCCTTACTATCTGGATGAGGAGGCGGGATGGGGTTTGGAAATGTCTGAGCTTCAAAAGCAATTAGATAGTGCAAAATCCAAGGGTATAAGTGTTAGGGCAATGGTGGTTATTAATCCTGGCAATCCAACCGGGCAAGTAAGAATTTGTGATTTTAGAACAGTTTCCTTTCTAATTCGGATGCCATGTGCTGTTTAGAAGCACGTGCAGATGTCTTAATTTTCAATTTTCAATTTTTACCTTTTTGATGATTTTGGAGTCTGTGGTAGGTCCTAGCAGAAGAAAACCAGCGGCAAATTGTAGAATTCTGCAAGAAAGAAGGTCTTGTTCTTTTGGCCGATGAGGTTGGTCAATATTTTTGACAAAATATGCACAATTAGTAGTGCAATCCCAACTTAAATTGAGGCTGGATGCCTGCTTCAAGCAAGCCAGTTGCATCAACAACTCAATGCATTTGGATGCCAGGATTTTTCTTTTTTCTATTGAAGAATGATGATGACATTGACTTGAGCGAACTCCATGCAGGTGTACCAAGAAAATATTTATGTTCCAGACAAGCAGTTCCACTCCTTCAAGAAGATTGCTCGTTCAATGGGGTATGGTGATAACGATATCTCCCTAGTCTCTTTCCAATCAGTTTCAAAAGGTATGCTTGTCTCTCTCTCTGCCCCTGCTCCCTCCCCTATAGAAGTGAGATGAGGTAATCAAAACAACTGGTAAGTCCAATATTTGGATGTTCCCTTTTTGTGAACAGGATACTATGGCGAGTGCGGTAAAAGAGGAGGTTACATGGAGGTGACAGGGTTTAGCGCTGATGTGAGGGAACAGATTTACAAAGTTGCGTCTGTAAATCTTTGTTCCAACATCACTGGTCAGATTCTTGCAAGCCTTGTAATGAACCCACCCAAGGTTCGTTCTTTATTGCAGTAGTGATCTAAGACCGTTCCTCATGAAAACTCATTTTTTTTTGCGAATCAAATTGGGTTCATTATTGCCATTCTCATAAGATTTGAAAAATTAGAGTGTTGGATGAACCAGGGTCAAGTGTAGCTCTAGAAATTTGAGTGGCTATAATGCCTGAGCGATGCCTGACTGTGATAATGCTATTTTTTTGCAACGTCCTGCCGGTACTCTAAGTTGCAGTCCGACATTGATTGGGATATATAACATGAGTGCAGGTTGGAGATGAATCATATGAGTCATATTGTGAAGAGAGAGATGGAATCCTCTCATCCCTAGCAAGACGAGCAAAGGTTAGCTTTCTTTGCTAAAGAGTGAAGATTAGTTGATATGATGTGGTTCTTCTTTCGAAATAACTGATACAAGTAGGGGACACCGTGGGGAATATTCACCAGTAAAGAACAAAATGATACTGCAAGTAAAACCTTGCTTCTATCAAATCTCATCAAATTATATTCGTCCTGCTTTGAGCAGATGCTGGAAACTGCTTTCAACAGCTTAGAGGGCATAACGTGCAATAGAGCAGAAGGAGCAATGTATCTCTTCCCTCGTATTTATCTTCCCCAGAAGGCAATTAAGGCAGCAGAAGCTGCAAAGATGGCACCAGATGCTTTCTACTGTCGCCACCTCCTTAATGCCACAGGGATTGTTGTTGTTGCTGGTTCTGGCTTCGGACAGGTAATTTCATTAGAGCACAGTGTTCTATATTAAGAAGAAATTGCCGCTATATGATATACATGTCGGAATATAACCTTTCTTTTCATCCGTATGATATATGTTTAAGACAAGACTTGGTTTCCATAAGGAAGATTCCGATGACCAATGATCCAACTTGATCCATAGCTCGAGTTATCGGTGGTTGAGTTCATTCTTCTTTTTGACCTCTAAATAGTTTTATTTTGTCTTTGGTTGTGTGTGGAAGGTCCCTGGAACTTGGCATTTCCGATGTACAATACTGCCCCAAGAGGATAAGATTCCGGCGGTCGTGTCCCGCCTGACTGAATTCCACAAAGGGTTCATGGATGAATTCCGCGATTAATGAAGTTTGTTGCTCCCAGCTGCTCCTTGTCAGGGTAATAAGTGGAAGCTATTGATAGCAATGTTCCTGAATATCCTCATTTGGAGGAACATTTATCATTTGTTGTATTGGTCCCTTTTTCTCTCTCTCTTTCTTTTTTGTGTACTTGTTTTTACGATAAAAGAACTCGGCTCTCCATTCATCTGCTAGTAGTTGGTGGAAAGTTTTGGTCCGATGAATTGCTGGATATCTTGGTGTCAATCAAAGTTAGATAACAAACTAAAGCTTTGAGTTGTAGAACCGAGTCAAGATACATTGCCCCTGAGGTGGATCGTTGGGTCATTAAAGAACATAGAGCCATTTCAGGCCTACAGTGATGATTTATTTTCTGCACAGGAAGTTCAGTTTTAGCCCTATTTGAAACTTCGGCTTTGTATTATCTTCGAACTACTCAGTTGAGAAAATTGTGCGGTTAGAAGCTGAAGATTCATTATGCCTTTGGTTTTGAATTTGCTCACATCAATAGCATGATGAATACATTTTGGGCACGTCATTCATGAGAATGCTACTCCATTCCAAATTTATATTTTCTTGAAAAATAAGCTGCAACATTTGGAGCTGAAACATCGGGGCTCAAGAAATACTTTACTTCAGCTAAAGGTGCCAGGCCTCAACATGACAAGTGAAGGAAACGGTTCCACTGCCACGCCTCAGAAACTCATCTGTCAGAGCCTTTTAAATCAGTTAAGTTCTCACTTTGAAGGCACCATGTGCCTGTACACGAGCCCCACCTATTCTACGAAAGAATCCTCTTTTGAGCTCTAGGTGTCGACTGCTGAGCTGGCTGTTCTGTCTCGTCAGTAAGCTCTTTTCAACCATCCCTTGTTAAAAACGAAGACTATAGAATTGTGTAGGGAAAGGGAAAGGGAAATGGTTGTGTTGACTCAAGAGACCCAGAAGCGCCCAAGGATCGAAAAGGAAAAAGGAGATACATTTTCTTGTGATCAGTGATAGCTAGTGCAGGGGAAGCAACCGCATGAGGCATAGCCAGGAAAGTGGGAATCTTGGCGGTGGTGGTGGTGGTGGTTCATGATCTTCTTCGCTTGTTCAGTGGCCTTCTGAATCTGGTCACTGTGCTGTTGCCTGGCTTGTTCTCGCCACTCCTCTACCTTTCTGTGGACGTTTGCCATTCTCTTCATCAGCTTCTCTTCTAGGTTTGATCTCATCTTTTGAATTTTAACCTAAGAAGGCACAGTCCAGCCGACAACCAACTTAAGACCAGGATGACAATTTAAGCGTAAAAGAAATGTCAAAGATTTAAAAATCCGAAATACTGAACCACCCTTGATCAAAGATCAAGAATACATCCAGTTTTGCACAAGACTGGAGCTGCAACTTGCCAACTCCTTCACAGATGGTTTTGGTTTTAAAATGGTAATGGTGGCTTAGGTTTTGTCAATGGAATGAATGACCCGGCACTTAATACACAGTCAAATAAAAGATTGCAGTTTCCAAGTCAAATAATGAGTGATAATTTCAATAATGCTTTGGACTGGGCTTTGTCTCTTAATTCCATCTCATTTCTCAGTACCCCCCATCGTTAATCGCATCTCTCTCTCTCAATAAACTAATCACCAAGAACTAAAAACCATGCCCCAAGCATGAGAGACAGGCCAACCCCAACTAAAACTAAAAGGTACCCAATTCCCCACGCTATCTTCTTATCTTTAAACTGGTGCGTTCCGAGCGGGATCTTTCACATGGGCACACGACAAAGAAGCAACGAAAACCGATGAGGCTGTAAGTACACATAAAAAATGCGTGCATGATGACTTTTAGGGAGTTAGGCATGCGGATACCCCAATATTGAATCGAGGAAAGACGCTCTAACAGAGGCGGACCGGTCAAGAAGAATCCTAAAATAAAAAGGCCAAAAGAATTACGAGAAAAGGGCTTGTGTGATCATGGAGAGGACCATGGCAGCAGGTGCGTGCGGCTCGAGGAAGAAGAAGAAGATGAAGCCAAAACGCTGGACTTGAAACCTGACACACTGGGATATTAACAAACATAATGCAGCCACTTGGTGGGTATGAAGAGAATACTAGGCTTTCCCTCATTTGCAGTCTTAATCATTCTAAATTACAAAGGCTTTGTTCCGTGTGGCCAATTGTTTACGGAAACCAATGATCAAAAGCATTTTCGACGAAACACGTACTTTTTGTCCTGAACATCGAAGAACTAGCTAAGATTGTCTGTAAACACGACCGGAGTATAGGTTCAAGGAGGCGGGAGTTCACACGAGGCAGATCTAGTCCAGTACTTTGCCTTTAGGCTTTAGTTATATACTTGTTGGTCCACTAGAAGTATAGATTGATCCCGTGTGATAGGTCGCAAAGCTTAATCCAAATGGGCTAGAGTCTACTCAAGCATTTCTCGGATGCCTACCTATTACACTAAAGACAATATCAGGAAGATCCAAGCATTAACAGCTAAATTCTCATATACGTGCAGAAACAAATGTCCAAGGTGCTGCAAAATGGGGTTCAGTTCATCAGAGGACAGGACAAAGACTAATGCCCGAACCTAATGTTGTTTTCTCTGTTTGCTTCCATTCCACATGGTTAAATCAACCACTCTAATTAAGCACACATTCATTAGCCACTAGAACGGTAATCACACAGGAAAGAAGGAAAGCCAAAAAAATGGGAGTTACCTCAAGCTTTCTGGACTGAGCTTCAGCTTTTGCACTCTCAAGGTTCAACCAAGCTTGAATCTTTGCCTCTTCCCTCTGGTACCTGCCCACTCTAGAACAGTCATAACCCGCCACAAAAAAGAACAAAATATTAAGTTGAGAAACATAATTATCCAGTAACCATTTTGCCTGTACAGCTTAATGATTACCTGAGGCAGCACTTCATCTTCTCCTCGTCCTCCCATGATGCAGCGCCTGTTCTGGACTCTAAAACACCGAATTTCTGAAACCCATTAGCGTTGTTGGTCTCAAAATGCCTCAAGCTCTTCGAAATATCCTCCTCCTCCTCTTCCCTGGTGCTCCAGTTGGAGGCGATGGAGTCATACTGTGTCCCAAGCTGAAGCTTGGCCAGGTGGCACTCCTTGAGCTGATTCATGTCAATGGCGGTGATTCCCCCATTGTTGTCATGGCAAGTGTCCATGCCCAATGGGCCTGACCGATCGGCCGGTGTGTTGTGCCTCGGTGGGGACGAGACCTTGTACGGGGTGGGACACCTGGAGTTGGTGGAGCTGCCCAGTGGAGTCATCTCTGTGCCTGCGTCTCTGTGGTGGACCTCTGTGCCTGCATCTTTCATGTTTTCACCGGCTGAGTTCCTGAACAAGAAGCCTTCTCTGGATGGGTCGGTGCATCTGAATTTTGGCAATATGGTGTCCACATCGTCCGTGAACTTGTCTGCGGTGGGAACAAATCCTTGGGACGTGTTAATTAAGAACTAAGACTGGCTTTTTGCAGTGACAGCAGAGAGTGCATTGAGAGAAGAAATTGCTGGGTTCTGATTGATAATTCCATGATCATGAGAGAAAAAGTGGTACTTTTTGGCAGAACAGAGAGAGCTCTTTGACATGAAAAATGAAGTTGCCTTTTGGACATAGGGAGGGTACAGCATGCAGAATTTCCGCCTGGATGTGCATGGAAATCAACTTCTCTTCTCAAAAGAAAGATCAGCAGAATTTTTTCAAAAATAGGACCAACTTGCGCCTCTATTCCTTTCCTTACATTTCTAGACTCAATTTTTGCATATTAAAACCAAATTACCCGCTTCATTGAGCTTCAAAGAAACAGAGAAGTGAAAGAAACAAAAGATGATAAAAGGAATCAGAAAGGGAAAAAAAAAAAGCAATGCAGAACTGAAACAAGAAATTGACAACAAAAGGTCGCGAGAATGGCGAATAAGAGATAGGGAAGATGATGATGACCCTAGTGGAGCCCAAGATGTAACAGTTTCAAGTAAAAGAAGCCAAAAAGGGTCAAGGTCTCCATTAAAGTTTCTTTGAAGGAAGTAAATACCTTTTAGGAGTACATCTGCAGAGGCAGGTGAGACCCCATCCAATGCTCCGGCTGGATTTTCATGGCCCAAATACAGAGACCCCTGAAACTGAGAGACCACCGAGACTACTTCCTCGGTGACCCTTGACTTCTCCGCAAAGACCTCGACGTTGCTGTTGCTGTGCCTGAACCCATCGCAGTGCCTGGATATTCTCGGTGGCTCAAGCGGCTTCAGGGCATGCGCGGGCGAGCTGTGGCAAGAAGAACTGCTCATGAGCCACTTCTCTGCATCATCCCACTTGGAAGGGAAGCCCCTCCTGGACAAGTTTTTGCCCACGCTGAAGCCGAACACAGGCCTCCCCGGGGTTGAAGGAGCCTGAAGCGGAGTCGCGGTGGTCTCTGTCCTCCTGCTCGTGACCGAGCTCACGCCATCCCTCCTCCTCTGCGCCGAAACCTCAAGAATGCCCCCGACCTCTGTTGGGTTGCTGCCGTTGCTGATGCTGTTGTTACGGCTCATCGTTCCCACAACAGGGAATGACTTGACGAACTCGGACGTCTCCCTGAGGTTAAGCTTGCAAAGTGGGTCAGGGAACGACGTGTCCACGTCCACGAAAGGGTTGTTGCTCGAGCTCCTGCCGTAGTCCATCGATGCCTATCGAGTCCCAATCGAGAACGGGAACAACCCCACAAATTTACATCATCAGAAACAGAGATAGAAGCAACAGGAGCACGAGAAAAGGAAAGGAATTTCTGAATTTCCAAACTTTTACCCGATGAGATGAATACTCCGATGGGTCCTGACGATAATACCATTTGGGAGCCGCGAGATCCATCGTTTTGCACAAAGGGTCTTGCGGAGGAACGAATGTATCTTTTCTGTTGCTCTGTTGCCTCGGGCTTGCCGTTTGGGTCCCTACTATATATGCTGTACCAGTTTTGGGGCACAAAGGAGGTGCGCCGTGAGAACGACAGAGGAGGGAGGGGGGAAAAAAGGATGGAAGGAGGGAGGGAAGGGGGGAGGGGATTGACCGCAGGATTGCGGTCAAGAGGCTGTTCAACTACGACTCACATGCTGCCGATGAGCAGCGCCATTACCAGGGCTGTTCTGCTACGTTCGGGCTGTTGTGTCGTTCGAAATTTACACTGTGACATCTTGTCATTGTACTGTTCGGGCAGGAAGCAGACGAGGGATGGAGACGAAAGTGTACTTCAACGTGAAAAAGGAGGACTTTTGGGGAGAGAGAGAGAAAGCTTTGGAAGGCGGAAAAGGCTCACAGAACCAGAGGCAGCCCTCCACTGCGCTTGGGAGGAAGGGGGGGGGAAAATCTATAAATCGATTTTTGCCGTGGATTTTCCGGCCTATTTATTTGTTCTATCCGATACGTTTTGTTTTTCCTCTACTTCCATTTTACAGGCACTGATTCCAAAATTTACCCTCGACCCTTTTCTTTTTCTTCTTTTGAAAATTACACAAACCCCCAAGCTTTGGAGGTAATTTACTTTTACCCTAAATTTTTAACTGTTACGCGGTATCCCGAATAATGCACGTGACTTTCGAAAGGTAAAAATATATTTTCGTCTCACTTTTTGTAGGGAATTTCTCTTTTACCCGGATGGGCACAAAAAATGAAAAGCTTTTGGAAAGCGGGAGAAAATTAAATTAACTAAAATACTATCAATAATAGTCCTAAAAATAAAAAAAAAATTGTTAAAATTCGATAATTATAGCTACTTCAAAAGAACTAAATAAGATAAAGAATAAACAAAAGAAATCAACAAAAAGACAAATGTTCGCAATAACCATAAAGGTCAAATGACAAAAAGCGATTGTCATTATGCATATTTAAAGGGTATTCAACTCATTGAAAGGAAATGATCAACTGAAATCCAATGTGATATTTCTTAATATCTTTTATTGATCAGTCATTTCTCCATAAATCATTTCAGGCTGTTCAGGGTTTTTGCATTTTTCTTATTTGTGTTTCTTCTCCTTGAAATGTTTTCTTAGACCTATCTATCTATCTATCTATCTATATATATATATATATATATATATATATATTCATCAAAATTGAAAACCTTTTATTTTCTAATGTTATTATTGTTATTCATTTATTTATAGTAGTGATTTATTTAACTTAATTTTCTCCATTTTCTTTAAAAAAATTGATATGCCTAGATCCACAATAGAATTAACTTAAGAATTGACCGCTGGAATCTGATAAATGAGATATTTTATATCAAAGACATAATACCCAGTATTACCATTGGGACCGCATTATGAATGCTCGTTTCAAAGAGACTCGACAAATAAATGCTGACTCTGTTAATAGTTCTACTTTCATTTGACCCGGTATCGAAGAACCACAAGTGAAATGCCAATTTTAGGCTTTAGGTTTTAGCTTTTCCTCTCGCAACCTTTCATGTTATTTTATAGGGCTAATATCCTAAAAAACCTCAAACTGGTACACCTGTGAAAAATTTACCAAAAATTTTTTTTTTTACCATGAAAAACCCCAAATTGGTACACAGGTAACAAATTTACCTCGACTGACCATAAAAAACCCGAAACTGGTACATTTATAACAATTTTATCCCAAATTAATTTATTCGACTGCAAAAAACCTAAAACTACTAAATTTGTGACAAATATACTATTCGCTAAATTGGATTAATATCACAAAAAAATCACAAAAATTGTAAAATGTGACACACGGAGCGTAAAATCTCAAATTAGTATATCAATCAACTGTCACGTATCATTTAACTTAATAATTTGACGGTAAAATTTAACAAAAATTAACATAGGGTAAATTTGTCATAAATGTACTAGTTTGAGGTAAATTTTTCAAAGATATACTAGTTTTGGGTTTTTTGTGGTCAAAAAAATAATTTTGGATAAATTTGTCACAGGTGTACCAGTTTGGAGTTTTTCAGAGTATTAACCCTATTTTATAAGCCTTAAAAGTCACGTGCATTACATATGCCGATGAAAAACACAAGGAATAGTGATCAACCTTAACTAAATTAAAATTTACCCAAAGAGTTCACAAGAGTGTGTAGTGTGCAAGACGCACAATTCTGATTTAGTTCTTCACAGTTCACACCGCAAGTTTAAATAATTAAATATTGTTAATCTTTTAACCAAGAATATATATTTTTAATCTAAGTGCCCCAAAATAATAATTATACGTATCGCCAGGAAAGCAGCATGCGAATTTTCCTTAATTACTTACTTGGCTTGTAACGTTAGCGGAGCATTTTATGGGTTTGAGAATTACATATCAAGACGCACTTCCTTGCCACGAGAGTATTGCCTAATTATTATGTGCAAAATCTAATTGCAAATTTCAGAATTGCACACAGTGGCCTGGATTTTGTGGGTTTTTACACGCTAGGGATTTAAAAAAAAAGTGTAGGCCTTTTGAAATTGGGCAAATTCCATAAAAAAAGAACTTTAGAACTTTAGGCCCGAACTTTAGGTGTTGTTTCAAATCTGACCCGAACTTTATTTTGTTTAAAAAAAAAAACACGAACTTTAGGTATTGTCCAAAATCTGGCTCGAACTTTATTTGAGACAAAATAAAGTAAGTCTATTATAAATAGACTTCACATCTCTATTTAACTACAAGATGCACACACTTTTAATATCTCATTTGAAAGCGATGTAATCTTCTACTTCAAACCCAGCTTCTGACATTGCAATCAGCTTGCCAATTGTTAATTGATTTAATGGCCCTAGCTATGTGCCTTGTTCCCTGGAACTGAAGCTGCCGAATTATTTTTCCCATGAGAATCATTTGTAAAGTTCACCTCATTAGAGGGTAGACTTAAATTTAACACTTCCTCCAAACACTCGAATGCAGCACTGTTTTGTTGTGTTTGATATTATTGCTGAAATGGAAATGCCACATCGGATGACTGTGGAATGAGGATTAACGGAGGGTTAGATTTGGGACACAAGTGAAAGTTTGTGCTTTTTTTTAGACAAAATAAAATTCGGGCCAGATTTGGGACAACACCTAAAGTTCATGCTTTTTTTTTAGACAAAATAAAGTTCGAGCCAAATTTGGGACAACATCTAAAGTTCGTGCTTTTTTTTTTAGACAAAATAAAGTTCGGGCCAGATTTGGGACAACACCTAAAGTTCGTGCTTTTTTTTTTAAATAAAATAAAGTTCGGGCAAGATTTTGGACAACACCTAAAGTTTGTGCTTTTTTATGAAATTGACCCTTTTGAAATCTCAAATGGTAAGAGTGCAAGTCACATTGGAGTTTACATCGACTTTTCTTGTCTTGTCAAATGAAGATGACCATTTTTTATATCACCAAGGTCCAAACAAGGTTAGGGAGCGGTTGTGATGACACGAAAGGTCTAGCGAATGAGACAAGACGGGAATGCATTGAATCACACATTAAAGGAAAAAAAGGCGTCGAAGTCGGCGTCGACACATTACATATAAGAAAGCGACACAAGCCGTCAAAATTAAGTTTAGTAAAGACGTGCTCAAATAATAGATTAATCGCAAGGGGCTACCTATACATTGCCTCTTATTAAATAGGCCAAGTTGTCATAACAATGAAACGGTCTAATAATGTTCGACGCAATATCATAATAGATAGATAAATGGATTAGCTGTCACCATAATATAAATAAGGCTTTTTTTTTTTTTGGGTGGGGGGGGACACTTCTATTACTGGCACATCTCTCAGTTCTGTCCTAGTCAGAAACCATGAGAACACGGCGGGCCACAAAAGAAATCTAAATGGGTCAAAACTAATCTAATTTGGACTTTGATGTTCTCTTTATGCATGCGATGGATCTAGGGTGCGCATGGTAAAATTTCTTGGCTGGGGAAGAGTTTTTTCCGAAATAGTTCTTTTCTATTTCTATTCCGGGAGCAGTTTCGAGCAAAAGAACCCGTTTGATAACCGCACAAAATTTCTACTTGGAATAGAAAAAAAGAATAGAAATGCATTTGATAACGCAACGATTCTTTTATTTATTTATTTGTTTTTATTTGTCCTTTTTATTTATTTATTCTTTTTGTATTTATTTATTTTTTGTATTTGTTTTTTATTCTTTTATTTGTTTTTTATTATTTTTTGTATTTATTTGTATTTATTTGTATTTATTTGTATTTATTTGTATTTTATTCTTTTTTTGTATTTATTTGTTTTATTTGTATTTTTTTTTGTTTTTTAAAATTTTCTTGCGTTTGTTTTTTATTTGTATTTATTTATTTTATTTGTTTTTGCATTTATTTGTTTTTATTTTTTTTATTTGTATTTATTTTTTTAATTTGTTTTTTTGTATTTATTTGCTTTATTTGCTTTATTTTTGTTTTTTTTTTTTTTTTTATTTTCTTGCGTTTGTTTTTTATTTGTATTTATTTGTTTTTTTATTTATTTTTGTATTTTTGTATTTTTATTTGTTTTTTATTCTTTTTTGTATTTATTTGTTTATTTGTTTTTTATTTGTTTTTGTATTTTTTTGTATTTATTTTTTTGTATTTTTTTGTATTTTATTTGTTTTATTTGTATTTTTTTAAATTTTCTTGCGTTTTTTTATTTGTATTTATTTGTTTATTATTATTTTTTGTATTTATTTGTTTATTATTTTTTTTGTATTTTTTTTGTATTTTTGTTTTTTTTTTTTTTTTGTATTTATTTGCTTTATTTTTATTATTTTTGTTTTTTTTAAATTTTCTTGCGTGAGAAATAAAACAAAAATAAATAAAAAATTGTTTATTTCTAGAAATTGTTCCCGAGACAAGAAGAACTTTTTTTTTTGCTTCTCATTTCTATTCTAAGCTAACTTTTCTATTAGGGAATAGAAATCAATTTTAGATTATCAAACGGGTTTATTCTTTTTTTGTTCTAACAAAAGAATGTAAATTTTCAGTACAGGAAGGTACCACGGGCTTGCTTGAGGAATGGGCCTATTGATCACTTTAGATGGGCTTGCGCAAGCTCACATGATTGTGAGTCCAGCCCATCCTGATTGGGCCTGACTCAGGCCCTCCTAGATCCGAATAGCTTTCAATATTTTATATGATGGACAGTGTTTGTACTATTGTCATTCTTTATATTTAGGGTTAATACCCTGAAAAAACTCCAAACTGGTACACCTCTGACAAATTTACCCAAAACTATTTTTTTGAACATAAAAAACCCCAAACTGATACACCTGTAACAAATTTACCCCGACCGACCATAAAAAACCTTAAACTAGTACATTTATGACAAATTTACCCAAAACTAATTTATTTGACCGCAAAAAAAAAAAACCTCAATCTGGTAAATTTGCGACAAATATACCATATGCTAAATTAGATTAATACTACAAAAAAATCATAAAAATTATAAATTGTGACAAATGGAGCGTAAAACTCCAAATTTGTATACCGGTCAACTGTCACGTGTCGTTTAACTTAATAATTTGATAGTAAAATTTAACGAAAACTAACAAATGATAAATTTGTCACAAGTGTACCAGTTTAAAGTTTTTGGTAGTCAAAAAAATAGTTTGGAGTAAATTTATCACAAGTGTACTAGTTTGAGGTTTTTCAAGGTATTGACCCTTATATTTATATATACATAAAAAGAGCGAGAATGGACAACTCATATTGGAAATTGTCCTCCGTCGTCATTGCAGGATTCTTACATCGATTATTGACATTGGATTTAAATTATAACTAATCGGTACTACCTAAGACTTCATCCATGGTTGGTGAAATTGACACCTTAACCCTACTGGTGTGCCAGGAATTTGTAACTCTTTCTACACGGCATAGTATTTACTGAGAGAACATAGACTAGTTCATGCCATGTATAGAAGGTCCTATTGAAAAAAATAAGGAAAGAACGAGATCACTAAGTCAATGTCGTTTTGGGTAATGTCATTACAATCTCGAGAACGCAAAGTAGTAAAAACAAACGAGATAGTTGAAAAAATGGATAATAACATAAATGATTTATAATCTTTGGTTTAATATGCAATAACCATCTTTGAATTTTAGCTCAATTACAATGCCATTTATAGATTTTCATTTATTCAATATGGTCCTCGAACTATTATTAACTGTTCAATGTAGTTCTTAAAATTACCTAAAAACGTATACAAATTAAGAAATAATATTGTACATTAGACTAAAATCTAGAAATCATATTAAATAAATTAAAAATTCGTGAATGATACCATATATCAAATTAAGATTTAATGATCATTTGTGTCGTTTTCTTTCGAAAGGATAAGAGCCAAGATCACCAATGAGGGAGCGGGTGATGTCAAGGCCATTTATTGCATAGAGAAAGATTAGAAAATGCATATCGTGACGAATTGTCTCGTCGCCGGTGACAGTGAGGCTACCACAAAGGCAAATCATCCACGTCACGATCCCTAATAACAATATTATCTCGTCGAATGAGTGCTCAAATTAGGCCCAAGCAAGAGAACAACAAACGCAGCCTCCATTAGTCGAGAGCTTGCAAAAGTCAATGGGGGGTAAACCCTATTTACGCAAAAACACATACAAAATCTAAGCAATTGAAAATGACGGGCAATAATATAAATGAGTACGGGCACAAGATGGCATCCCTTATTCTCATTAGAGTCCAATCCGTATCTTAATGAACCTACATGCCCATCATAATAATATTTATTCCGAACGAGATGTCACGATGGTTGAAATCTACTTATATTATGATTTACTGGCCATCATTAGAGGCATAACAGTTTTTTAGTGCTTTGTTTGGGACAGGAAAGTTTGCCGGGCCAAAAAATATTTTCAATCTTTCTAATCTTTTTATAAAATTTTGGGATCTTTGCTATATCTTCCTCCATTTTCCACGCCATACTCCAACTTTCATGGGCTCAGCAAAGCATTAGAGATTACGAATGTTCATATTTTGAATCTTTCCTAATCTTTTTCTCTTATAAAAATTTCGAATCTTTCTGCATTTTCCTCCATTTTTTATGCCTTGCTCCACCAACTTTCATGGCCTCCCCTCGCTTTCCAAGCAAAGCACGAGAGATCACAGATGTTATGGCGGTGGTAGAGACTAGAGTAGCGTGTGATCTTCGGGTCTCTCCTGCTCTCTTCCTCAATATGGTTCTTTAATCGAATGATTGGGGACATACCAGAAAAAAGCACCGATTCCTTTCTGCCAATAATAGAGAACCCATTCGAGATGCGAGAGCAGTTTTCGTTGATTGATGCGCACCAGCAGTAATTCCAAGCTGAAAAACCACTCGGTAGAATTTGCACTTTTTCTTGCACATCAGCCCTCGAGCTTTTTCTTTTCTGAAGAAATCATCTTTCTACCTCCTCCAGTCAAACCTGTCATGATTCAGTGATGGAGGATTCAGGCGGGTTGCTGAAGAGAATAAACACTTCACGTCAATTTTTACCCAACAGCAATGAATCACTTCTTGCAGAAGATTGATGGGACTGTAATGTCATATCCCACCTACCTTAGTGATTTCAGGAACCCTTAGCAACCCCATGAAGAGACTGCAATGTCAAATCTCGCAACAGAGATCAGTCAGGCCTCTCAGGCAAGGGGATTCTGAAATTGATCCGCCAACAGATAAACCGAGAGAAGAAAAAATTGGCATAAAAAACTGACAAATCAACAGGGACAATCACTGGATAAGCCAAACGTGGCCCACTTCCTCTGCATAAGATAGCCGTATAATGCAGCCTTGATTGGGATATTCTGTGTATTTTAATACCAATGCTCGCCAACCTATAAAGAAAACTTAGAAGCAATAACATACTTTAAGTCCCACAAAGCTTCAAGCCACAGACCTTCTCAACAACGAGGCCTCCTTCTTCTTCTTTATCGTTTCTCTTCCTGCTCCATCTTCAAAGTCATCTTGCCATCATTACTTGCGCCTTTTCGACAATCCATGGCTTTGTCGAACTTAATGGCCCCTCGTATCATGGCTTGTAAATCTGGTCCAGTCATCGTGCCCTTGAACAGAGTCATGGTGCTTGGGAATAGTCAACTCCCACTCAGAAGAGCACCTGCCATGCGGATCAGATCTAGCTTAAAAAACCAGGTAACCAGACGAATTTTATTAAGATCGTGTAAACCTTACGGAAGTCCAGTTCCTGTAAGCGTTGATCCTATCATCCTTTATCCTGATATCAAGTTTGGTGCTAGATGTAGAGTAAGGATTGAGAGGCGAAGATGTGGATCCTAACAGATGCTATATTTGGCCTGAATTGGGCTTAATACTTGTAGTAGGTGCAGTCCACCTGCGAATTTTGTTTACCGCCCAACAGCTGATCTTATTTCGTGACATTGATTGGTTCTTGCAGGTTTTCGAGGATCAGGCTGAGGGTATAATCTGTTACAGAGACGAGAATGGGGAGATTATCTGCGAAGGGCTCGACGAGGGCCCGAGATTTCAACCGAAGATCTTGAGAGCAGAATATCATCCCAGGTAAAATAGTCTCGAGCTTAATTGCATGTACTTTTGAAATATTGAATTTGCTTATGACCCGCTTGATCAAACGATCTTCATCTAAGTTTGTGCGTTCTTTCTTTCTCTGGAGATTCAGAGATGCGAAGATCATTGACCATCTCCAACAGAACTGGATTCAGCTAGTCAATGGGCGCGAAGTATATGAAGGGGGCGCCGGACTCATGGCGCAAGAGGGCTTCAACTGGAATGGTTTCAACAGATTTCGCTGATCGACCGTGCTAACATGACTTTCGAGAATAAGTCAGATCCAAACTACTTGTGCTCTACAATGTACAAACTCCAATTCCTGCGTTGTGAATAGTCAACTGTCTTTGCCCAGAAGGTGAATTATGTCTCTCAAGTCTTTGATTCAAGAAGTGTTCTTTCGGGCCTCGACACCTGATCAATGTGCGTATCGGATGAAGGCATGGCATTGCATGATCTCATCAGCACGATCATCGGTACAGTCCGCGCGACCCATGGTCAAATTGGTCATGCATTTGATTTGCAACCTCAAACTCTTGAGCTATAAAAAAGCGTAGGGATGGTAGATACACCGGAGTGTTGCCTTTTGACTCTGATCACCTGTCGATGATGCTATATATGCAGAAGCATTCACCTTCATATATAAAATGTGATCCTCACAGAAAAGGCCTGCGATCTCTCATCTTCGACAACTGAAGTGAAGCTTCGGCTGTGTAAAGAACACGTAAGAGAGTCCATGAGTTCTTTGGTAGATTCGATGGTTGATCTAATTGCAGCTTGATTGCGTCTGGTTTAGTCAACAAATGCGAGTTCAGGCTACATTCTTTTTAAACTTCTCGATGATCTAGCATCTGTTTGGCAAATCTAGCCTTCCATAATTATAACCAGAGGTCACGAGCTTCATTGAAGAAAAGCATGAGAGAACTTCAAATACAGGTCGGGGCAGTGCTTGCAAGATAATAAAAACTACACGAACTCCTTTGAGATTTCCTTTATACGCCATGTTAAAGTTCCAACGAGGTACTTCTGGTTTGTTCATGAAGAGAAGGCTTTTAACTTTGACGCTTGGTCGGGCCAGCCATCGGGCCGACTACTTTTTCCAGGGCCAAGCCTAAGGCCCGAGCCCGCTATCTATTTGACTAATGCACATTTAATAGACTAAGGTCGCTCCATTTGGCTATGTCAAAATTGGTATATTGCCAGGGCCACCATCCCTCACCGCCTTTTTGCAACGGTTGGTCGGCCCTCGCGACCACCTTGTAAGGGTCAGTCGGCTCTGGCTCGTCGGTGGCTGGTTCTGGTACCGTCATTGTGCAATCGTGCTAACCCTTGCTTAAATCTAGGCGAGTATAAATAGGCTTTCGCCTGCTTGTGACTAGGCCAGACCCAACCAACATAAGCCGGTACTGCTAGCGGCCCACGTACTCTCTCCCTCGCGTTGTTCTCTCTCTTATCTATTTAAGTTTTGCTGGCTGTACACATTAACAAATATGGATCCCACGGCTTAACAATACAAGTATATCAAAGACCAACATCAATGGTCAAAGATCAGATTGAATATTAATTGAGGGTCTGTTTATTTCGTGGAAAACATTTCCCACATTTTCTCGCATTTGTTTCTTTTAGAAAAATGAACAACGGAAAATGTTTTTCTAGTCGACAAAAAAGATTTTCCCACCAAAGATTAAATTCTTTGAAAGAACCTGAAAACATTTTCCAAACTATGATTATGTATCGATACTTGGACCCGAAACTCTACACTTGGTCATTGGAACCTCAACGTTGATTCCTAGGTCCCGGTGTTCGGGACCATGTCTTAAGTGGCCAAGCCTTGGTCCATCATAACTGGCCCCAGGAACTTGATGCTCGGGCTTGGGCCCACGTGCCCACACTCGAGTCCATGGGGCTGGGCCGAACCCTTGATGCTCATACTCAATTCTTCGCCACCCGAGCTCGGTTCCATAAAGGTCGTGCTCTAGTCCTCGACACTGGAGCTTTGTTTCTTGACCCTCAAGCCTAGGTCCACAAAGGACGTGCATAGGTCCTCACTCCTCAGTGCTTAAACTTGGTTAATGAAATGTTTATTTTTATAAAAAAAAAAAATAAGTAAAAGATCAAACTTTTTAATTATTTTTATTTTTTAAAATTGAATTTTTTTTCTTTTCTTTTCTCTTACTTTTTGCTTCTTCCTTGGCAGGTAATTTGCTACAACATATAACTTCTTAGAAAAGATTTTTCAAAATGGTACATTTTCCATAAAACAAACAAACCACAAATTCTTCTAGAATTTGTGGCTAAAACTGATCTTTTTCTTTTATTAATAAATGACCGTTTATATAACTTACAAAAATAAATAAACGAAAAATATTTTCGTTGTTTCGTGGCGGGTACTCCTATGTGTACTCTTTGCTCAAGGCTTCGGCTTCTCAAGTGTAGATTGAAGCATATTAACAAGGAATCCTTCTCGGACCTTTCCACAAGAACGGCTGATGCAAGGCGGGCTTTGCTCCACACTCAAGATGCTCTTCAAGCTGATTATTCCAATCCTCAGCTTGCTAAATTGGAAAAGCAACAACTCCAAGCCTTTTCGAACTTGCGCCTACAAGAGGAATCATTTTATAGACAGAAATCTAGGGTGAGGTGGTTGAAAGAAGGGGATCTTAATACGAAATTCTTTCATCACTCGGTGAACAAGAGACACTTGCGAAATAGAATCATATCCCTTTCCAATGGAAATGGTTTCACTTCAACTCCTCGGAAATTCAAGACCTGGTTGTCAATCATTTTAAGGAGCGATGGCTTTCTCGCCACTGCGTTGGTGCCTTCGTGGAGGAGTTGCGAGCGGTGCTAAGGCGCACTTTGGGTGCGGACCAGGTAAGCCTTGTCTCTAATCCCATCTCCGAGGATGAAATTAAGGATATCTTATTTTCTCTTGCGGTGGGTAAGGCCCAGCCCCGATGGTTTTAATGTGGAATTTTTCAAACACTCTTGGGATATGGTTGGGCCTTCGGTTTTATTGGCAGTGAAGGATTTCTTTGAATCAGGCTTGTTGCTGCGTGAAATTAACACAACTATTTTGGCCCTCGTCCCCAAAATTCCGAATGCCACGACTGTAAATGATTTTCGGCCGATTGCTTGTTGCAACACGATTTACAAGTGCATTACGAAGATCATAGCTAATCGACTCTCTCAAGTGCTGCCTTCTATTATCAGTTTGCCTCAAAACGCTTTTGTTAAAGGTAGGCACATCGGTGATAATATATTGCTTGCCCGGGGAGCTTTTTGTGGTTTCCATAATGATCCTTATAAGCCCAAATGTGTTATCAAAGTTGATTTTAAAAAGGCTTATGATACAATAGATTGGGAGTTTATTGAACGTTGTCTCCAAGCTTTCGGTTTCCCTATGGATTTTATTGCTCGGATAATGATTTGCATTCGGACCCCTAAATTCTCGGTATCAATTAATGGGGATCTTCATGGGTTCTTCTCTAGTGGAGGGGCATTCGGCAAGGTGATCCAATGTCACCATATATTTTCACTTTGGTGATGGAAATCTTTACAGCATTCTCGATAGTCGGACCATGCATCCGGATTTTCGTTTCTTTTGGCGTTGCAAGCCAACCAGACTGTCGCACCTCTTCTTTGCTGATGATGTGCTTTTGTTCGCTGAAGCTAATTTACCGTCTATTGATCTTCTCAAGGATGGTATTGATATTTTTTCTAGCTGGAGTGGGCTTATTCCGAATGTACACAAGAGTGAAGTTTTCCTTTCTGGAGGATCCCCAACTCTTCGTGAGAATATCCTCAACAAGTTGGGCTTCCAATTGGGCACTTTACCTTTCCGTTATTTAGGTGTTCCGGTTATTTCTGCCAGATTGGGAAAGGCGGACTGTGTGTCGTTGGTCAATTCTATTACGGCGCGGGTCCAATCTTGGACCAATAGATTCCTCTCCTTGGCGGGGCGTCTTCAACTCATAAGGTCGGTACTTCACTCCATGCAAGTTTTCTGGGCTAATGTTTTCTTTTTGCCTTGTTCGGTTATAAACCGAATTGAGCAAATATTCCGTCAATTCTTGTGGAAAGGACCCGAGATGGGTGCGGGTGGCGCAAAAGTTTCTTGGCGTAATGTGTGCCTTCCCAAAGTTGAAGGAGGCTTGGGTATCCGCACTCTAAAAGAAAACAACACAGTGTTCATGCTCAAACATATATGGGTTCTCTTCTCGGATAAAGAATCCCTTTGGTGTAAATGGATCCACTCCAATTTTTTAAGATGGAAAAATTTCTGGGTTGTTCCGTGCCCTACACACTGTTCTTGGGCGTGGAGAAAGTTGTTGGATCTTCGGGAGCAATTTCAACAATATTTTAGATGGAACATTGGGAATGGGAAGTCGACTTCCTTTTGGTTTGATCCGTGGCACCCAAATGGTCCTCTTTACGGGATCTTTTCAAATCAAGACATCTACCGCTCGGCATCTCTCGCTTAGCTACGGTGGCTGATGGGTTTGCTTCTCCTATGGGCTGGTATATTATCAACATTAGGGCTAATCGGTGGAACCCTCTTCCGGTTTTCAACCAAGAGGTGGATCGATTTCGATGGCTCCCGAACCCCTCGGGTCGATTCTCCACGGCGTACGCATGGGAATTGATTCGGCCGAGGAGTGTTGCCATTCCTTGGGCCTCGTTCGTGTGGAGCAGAGCCTTGCCTCCTAGATATCAAACACATCTTTGGCTTATGTCACGCAATCGGCTGCCAGCTCAAGTGCTACTTATGTCTTATGGTAGAATTCCTCCTACCAATTGCCCCTTATGTGTGTGTAGACCCGATTCTGTTGATCATTTATTTTTTGCTTGTCGTGCCTCGAGTACTCTCTTTTCTTTTTGGGCGGCAAGATTTAATCTTGTGTGGCAGAACAAGCTGTGGATGGATAATCTTGCCTGGGCTTCCAAGCGTTTTAAGGGTAAGAATTTCTATCAAATCATGGCTCGATTTAGTTTTGGAGCTATGTGCTATATCATTTGGAAGGAACGGAACAATGTGCTGTTTCGGAATCAGACCCTCTTTCTTCCTGCAATGAAGATGCATCCGCAAAAGGCCATCAAAGATAAAACTATGACGTTCAATCATGTCCCCTGACGTGCCCATGAATAGAAGACTTCAACGGAGCTGGGATATCCATCCTTCTATCTTTGACTGATGGAGGTTCGCTAGGGTTGTTGTCTTTTGGTCCTTGTTTTTCTGCTTTTCCTTTTGGGAACCACGGCACCCTTTACACTCTCCTTAGACCTTCGTCTTCTTGAGTGTTTGTTTTGTTGGTGCCGGGCCTCCCTCTTGTATTCTTTTCTGCAAAATCAATATACTACTTACCTTTACCAAAAAAAAAAAAATATATTTTCGTTGTCTATGAAATTTTTGGTCATAAATTGTTGTCAATAGTAAAAATATTTTTTATTGACCAATTATCTTAGGCGACTATTTTTGAAAAATATTTTCCAAATCATTCATTTTGCACTAAACAAATGGAGTCTGAATTGTTCTCCTTCTGGATTTAGTTTAATTGAGTGGGAGAACATGACTGAATCAAATACTAGTTATGCTAGACTAGTAAATTGCCTACAAAACAATCAAATGTAAAAGATGTCATCCATTATATGGGGTGGCTTTTTTTTTTTTTTTTTTTCTCTCTTTTCTTTTTTTGCTAGAATATAACGAGTGGCTAGAATACAACGAGCCGTTGTAAAAGATGTCATCCATTGAATGCAATGAAGAAGTAAAAGGAGGGCAAGAAAGAGAAGAAAATCTAGTAAAATCGAAGAGAGAAAGTGGGGATGACCGGAGAGAGAGAGTAAGAGCCCGTTTGGTTGGGCTTTTCCGAGAAGGGCTTTCGGCCCCAAAAGCCTCCTGGGGAAAATTTATTGTGTTTGGCAAAACTTTTGAATGCTATTTGGCGAAATGTGGGCATTCCAAATGCTCAAAGCCCAATGCTGGGGTAGGGCTGCTTTGAGCATTCGGCATTCGGAATGCCCACATTCTAAATGTTGGGGATTTTGCTCTTACCTAGCATATCCACAAAGCTCAGAGAGAGACTCTTCAAGAATTTGTAACTTATAACATATTATTACTCTCACACTAATTCAATGATGTTATGCTTGTAAAGCCCTTGTGATAACCGACCAAAAAAAAAAAAAGCCCTTGTGATAATATAGCCATGTTTAAAATTGTCTGCATGCACATATCTTGCTTCTATCAATGATCACTCGAAAATTTTCTTTTACAATCACCGAAGAACATACTAAAGTTTCTTTTTTCTAACATTTCTAGGCAGACAAAAGATGGAATATTTCCGTTTTGTATTGAGAAGCAAGCATCTCAATTAGTGTTAGTGAAGAAAATCCGCTCGCTATTTTCCAGGAAAAAGTCGTTAAACTCGAAGGCTCCTAGAGAATAACATCGGACATTGACGCGTTGCTATGAACCACTCACAAAACGGGGCAAACTAAGGCAAAGACGCCTGCCGTAAGACGAGAATACGGTACCATCTTCTTGCGTATTTGAAGTAATTGGAGGGAACCGATGGGGAGGGATCGGTACATTCTTCTTGGATATTCGAGATTACTTGAGGAAATTGGCTCGACTAGAACGAATTTTGCCATAACTACTAATTTCATCTCAACTTTAAATCCGTGAGCTATGGTAGGTATACCACGATGTATTTGTAAGACTTATTTGCAAGGTTTATGGGGCACTCTCCGACTGGATGTATAAATTTGGCTGGCGATTCGTGGGGGGATGACTTATGGTTTTCATGATCATAGAGTGCTCTTTTTATTAAAATGGGTGTAAATTGTCAATTCATATCCTCTTTGAGTAAAGTGGTGTCATGTCAAGTTTATATCTCTCTCGACAAATTTATGCCGTGTTGGAGTTTTGGCTTCTTATTATGCTAGGAATTGCGCTCCTAGTTTGGGAGATGATGTCAGAAATTGGTCCTTAAACTCTTAGGCTCCGTTTATTTTACGAAGAAAACCACAATATTAAAAAAAATTCTAAGAAAATGACAATATTTTCCAGTATTGATAAATATTTTTCTGTGATTTGGTAAGAAAAATCTGATTTAAGTATCCTAAATAGACATCTATCATTTGGGCATTAATGACTTGCATGTAGGTAGCTGGAAAATTGGGTCCAGGCATCAAGGTCTCGGGTCACCTCGATGGATCCCAAACCGAGCACCTTGAGCTCGGCCTCTTTGGACCCGGGCTTGGCCTCAAGACCTCAATGGAACTAGCCTCAGCTTGGGGTCACTATCATGGGCTTGAGAACTAGTGTCGGAGTTCCGTGTCCAAACGTAGAGTTTTTGTTTAAGTATCGATATTTAGTCATATTTTGAATCTTTTTTTTTTTTTTTTAGGAAAATAAGTCAACGGAAAACATTTTCCTCGGAAAATTTTCGGGAAAACGTTTGTGTTTCACTTAGGAAAATAAGTCAATGTAAATTATTTTCTAATCAACCAAATACTTATTTCTTCTTCTTCTTTTTTCTTTTTATTCGAATTATTTTTATTGAGGAAATTGATTTCCTCTTTGAAAATGGGAGAACATTTTCCAAAATATGACTCAATATAGATGCTTAGACACAAGAACACCAAAATGGTTTCCGACGTTGATTCCCTTATATTGAAATTGTCCTCGATGTTCAGGAATAGGTCTCTAGTGCATAGGCCGAGGTCCCCGGCGCCCACACCTAGGTCCATCAAGGCTGGGCTCGAAGCCTTGGTGCCTGTGCTTAATGCCTTGTTTCCCAAGCCCGGTTTATAAAGATAGCGCTCAGGTTCTCGACACTCAAGCTCAAGTCTCTGGTTACTCAAGCCCAGGTCACAAAGGCTGTGAGCAAGTCCTCGACACTTGAGCTCGGGTCCTTAAATATCATATTTTTCGCGGCACAATCAAAGTCCATTTAAACATCAATAGAAGAGCATCACAAAATAATGGAAGTCGCAGATATTCATTGATGGAAAGGTCCTCTCGTGCCCCATATTTAAAGGGTCATAACACAGATCATAGGTTTATCGTATATAAAGGATTATAGATCAGAAAAAAGCCACAGTTATCAGAAGATCTTGTTTAAAGCTGGCCCTTCTTCTTGGAGAGAAACTTCTCTCTTAGCTCTGCAGCATCGACCTTACCGAAGTGACTCTCGGGTATCCAATTCCCGCTCTTGGGATCTCTCATCCAGAACACCTTCTTCTTCTCATCCTCCTCCTCCGCAGCCTTCCTCATCGTGCCCGCTGCTGCCACCGCCGCTGTCTTCTCCGGTAGAGCTACGTACGATCGGTGGCTAAACCACACACATCCAAAAGATAGTCACTATGGTATGTTCATTTCATATGATTGGACGTGGAAAGCGCGGAAAGAGCACGAGAGAACTCGTGAGTCCCGACACTCCACGTGCGGTGACTGGTTTGAGCGGACGAAATAGCAGATAAAGAGTATATCGTGACTAGTGGAGGGATTCTTGGTCCACTTGATAAGTGCAATTCTTGGTACAAGGCCGACCAACCGCAGCATAAAGGGAGAACAAGAAATGGAGTTCGAATGATGACCTACCTGAGAAGGAGACGGCCATTGACAGGAGCTTTGGCCATGATCATCGTCTTCAAGAAACCTGAAACTAGATAGATGTGGATTGTATTGCTCGCTAGGACTTTTGAGCGAGGGAGGGTTTTATAGTACTCGGAGTGATGGATTTAATCATGGGCCTAAGTTGGCCCGGCCACGATGGGCCTAAAGGCCCGGCCCACGGGAATTAGGCCCGTGGGAAGGGGAACCTATAAAAGGGATGAGAGAGAGAAAGAACGCACCTCTTGGCATTTGTAAGAACGTTCTTCATTTTCTTCAAGAATTCTCTCTCTCTCCAAGGCTAAGAAGCGACGCCATCTTCACTTCACGACGATTCTTCGACATCGGATCGAACGGGACTGAAATCTCTTCCTCAATACGGCATCGGTGTCTAATCTGTGGCCAACAAGGTACGCTCGAATCCGTGGTGTGCTTTATGATCGGTGATACGTGTTTAATTCCCGGGCTCATCTTCCGCATATGATTAGGGGTTCGGTTTTAGTGCCGAATCCGGTTTTTGGAGATCCGGCGATCCCAACATTGGTATCACAGCATCGGTTCACGTTTTTCCCGATCTGTTTGTTGTTTAATGATTGATTTTTCGCAAAATCATTTCGGCCGTACGGATCGGGGCAAGAAAACCCGACACCCCGTATTGTTCGCCATTTTCGAGTTTTTGTGCAAGTCGAAATTCGTTTTTGATAGTACGGGGATGAAACTCTCGATACGAGAAAAACGAGTCGCGGATCGCCGCCGGAGGCCGCGCCGGACGCGCGCCGCCACGGGGTCATCGGCGCGTGCGAAACGCGGCGCGTTGCAACCCACGCGCGCAAACGCAGTGCGTCGCCCCAGCGGGCGTGCCACGCACATGCCGGATGCGCGTCATCATGACGTCATCCGGCATGCGCCTAGCACGTGCCGATGTCGGTCATCTGGCATGCCCGCACATGCCGGCCCGACCGGGAGACCGGCCCGACCAATGGCCGGCGACCGTTGACCATTGACCGTTGACTTGGCCGTTGACCGAAAAAAAAAAAAAAAAATTTGTTTCTTTTTTCCCAATTGAGTCAATGTGGATTATATGTAATCCCTTATTTGTTTTGCATTTGTTGCAGGAACAATGTCTCCCCTTCAGTTACTTACGCTTATTCGCGTAATTACCGATAAACAAAAGGCAAAGCTTTCTAAGTTGATAGCTGAGTTGACTGATTATCGATGGGAGAATGGTGACTTAATTGATCATGTTTTTTGAAGTCAACGGGAAGATACAACAGGTCATATGGAATGGTCGTCCCATGCCACAATCAAAGATGGTGCGATTTTTCATTAACACTCTTCCACTCGAATGGCAAGATTGTTGAATCGCATATGGGATGTCAACGAGCTGCTTCATATAAGAAAATTGTGATGGATTTTGTAAAAGAATATTCTTGCATTGTGACAAAAGAAAAGATCCAGATTTTGAACGAAGAGGATCTTTCCGGTTCGTGTCTTTGGCTTGGTGTTAGATGTATTGGATGTTTGTTTTGTTTAAGTGTTTAGTGAACATCTTATGTAATGTTAACTACATGATTGTTGTTGTTGTAGCAACATATATTTTAGCAATATTGTGTGAAAGCATTATTATAATATTGTATGTCTATTATCTATTGCTTTGTGATTCGGTTCTTGTGGGTAGTTATTTTGTGGGTAGTTAGAGAAGTTTTTGTAGCTTCATAAAATTGATTTTGCATAAGACAATCATATTAATGATAGTTTTAAGTTAGGATTTTGGAGGATGATTGGAAACATTGTGACCTTTTGATTCTGAAACCTTACTTAAAATCATTAATTAATATGATGGGTCTGTGCAAAAGGGATGCATAAGTGATAGGCATTAATATTCGTGCATATATGTTTGATGTGTTCAGATCAATGGCTTCAGCCACAAAGAGCATAGTTGCCGAGCTAAACAAAGGTGAAAAGCTCAATGGCGATAACTATGAAATCTGGCACATGAAAATCCAGTATGTGCTTTGGAAGAGCAAGAAGCACTTGAGGCTCTTAACCCGACCATGGTAGAACTTGAAGATGGAAACACCTTTGCCAAAGACACAAAAGAGACAAGGAAGCTTTTGCTGCATGGAAAAGAAAGAACTCTCTTGCTCGCATCACGTTCTTTGAGTAGCATGGAAAATGATGTCATGCGAGAGTTTAGGCGTTTTGACAATGCCAAAGACATGTGGGAAGCATTGGCGGCAAGATTTGGTCATACTTCGGTGACCGGGACCGAGGTAGCTCACTATTAGGTTTGACTCTTATAAGAAGCCTCATGGTCAGACCATGAAGCAACATCTTAGAAAGATGTCAAACATGATAAATGAGCTGAAAGATGCTGGCCATATCCTGACAGATGAGCAGTAAGTGCAAGCAGTGATTCGTTCCTTGCCTCAGAGTTGGGAGCATATGAAGGTGCACCTAACTCATAATGAAAATATCAAAACCTTCGAGGATGCAATGCGTCATCTTGAGCTGGAAGAGGACCGCCTGTTGGCGACTAAGCCGGATGCTGAACTCTATCATGCTAGTTCTAGCTCAAATGGAGCTTCGGGCTCCAAGCGCAAGCGCCCTAACTGGTTTGATAAAAGGAAAGGCAAGGAAGAAGGTCCTTCAGGGAAGAAACCCAAGTTTAACCAACATGGAAGATGAAAACGTCCTCGAATGAAGAAGCTGACAAGGGTGAAGTGTTACAACTGTGAC
Source organism: Eucalyptus sp. ANBG9806169 (assembly GCA_014182395.1). NCBI lineage: Eukaryota > Viridiplantae > Streptophyta > Magnoliopsida > Myrtales > Myrtaceae > Eucalyptus > Eucalyptus sp. ANBG9806169. The sequence continues at coordinate 25,677,730 of CM024581.1, read as the reverse complement.
CAGAAGGGTCACTATGCCCGCGATTGTCGCGAGCCAAAGAAGGTACACACCCTTTGTACTTTTCAGAACTTTGCCTATGTGTCAAGTTCTATATTTTTGACTAAGTCTAATCCTTTGTGGACTGTAGATTCAGGAAAAACAGACCATGTAGCGAAGGATAGAGAATCCTTCGTGGAATTTCGACGAGTACCAACTGGAACTAAGTGGATCTATGTGGGAAACAACTCCAGAGCTGAAGTGAAAGGAATTGGCACATGCCAACTAAATATGCGTGGTGGACGCACTTTGTTCCTTCATGATGGGTGTATGATGTGGTGTTTTAGTGTTGGTTAAAAGGTTTTAATATGAACTTCCATAATAAAGGTGTAGATTTGTATTTGGATACAAACTACTATGGTCATGGTTATTTTCTGGATGGTTTCATTGTATTGGATATTGATTATGTTAATGCAAATGTTTGTTATTCCCTTCTCACGTCTCACAATACATATGATAATGATGTGAATGTATGGCATGCTAGACTTGGTCATATTGGCCAGCAACGTATGAATAGACTAGCCAAAGAGGGCTTGTTGGGCAATATTGAAAAGTCGATTTGCCCATCTGTAAGCATTGCCTAGAAGGGAAAACGACAATGAAACCATTTGGAAAGGTAAAAGAGCTGAATTTTCCTCTGCACTTAATCCATTCGATGTCTGTGGTCCAATGAATGTGAGAGGAAGGCATGGGGCTATTTATTTCATCACTTTTATAGATGATTATACTCGATTCGGATATGTCTATTTGATTTCTCACAAATCTGAAGCAATAAGTTGTTTCAAAAAGTTTATGAACCTGGATATAGAATCAATTAGACAAGAAAATAAAAACATTGAGATCCGATTGAGGTCGAGAATATTTTATACGATGAGTTCAGAAAATTAAGTGATGAAAAAGGAATAGAAAGACAATTGTCTATTCCATATACTCCTCAACAAAATGGTGTTGCGAGAGAGAAGAAAAAGAACCCTACTGGAAATGGTTAGGTCCATGATGGCGCAAGCTAACTTACCTATCACTTTTTGGAGTGATGCGTTGTTAACTTGCTGCCTATATACTTAACCGAGTGCCTTCCAAATCAGTTACTTCCACTCCATATGAGTTATGGACAGGTAGAAAACCGGACTTAAGTTTTCTTAAGCCATGGGGTTGTCTTTGCCTATACACATGAGTCCTCTCACAAGTTTGGGAAATTAGGTCCCAGAGGAAAGAAGAGTATTTTCATAAGATACTCGGAACACTCAAAAGGGTATGTGTTCATAGGTGAGCAGGAAAGTGGAAGTATAACTGAATTTGAATCATGGGATGTCACATTCTTAGAGACTGTGGGACACTGAGGTGCCATAACACGGCGCGGAGGTAACAAACTGTCTGCCATAACTTAAAAATGGTACACTTAAGTGCCAATATCAGTAAAATGGAACACTTAAGTGCCACTCAGTGAAAATCCCGACCAAATGGTGACGTGGCAACTTTCCGTGAGTTTGGTCCAAAACGGCGTCGTTTTGCGACGTGGCGAGAGAAAATGCAAAAACGTGGCAGTTTCGTGTCTTATGTATAAATAATTAATATAAAAATTAATTAAATTAAATTAAAACTTAATTTCATTTAAAATATTCTAAAAATTAAAAAATAAAATTTAAAAACTTAAAATTTAAAAATTTAAATTTACAAAATTTAAAATTTAAAAAAACTTAAAATTAAAAAACTTAAAATTAAAAAAACTTAAAATTAAAAAACTTAAAATTAAAAACTTAAAATTAAAAAACTTAAAATTTTAAAAAAATTAAAATTTTTTAAAAAATTAATATTAAAAAATTAAAATTTAAAAACTTAAAATTAAAAAAAAAAAACTTAAAATTAAAAAAAACATAAAATCTAAAAACCTTAAAATTAAAAAAATTAAAATTGCCACCTCAACCGCCCCCTTCGGCCCCCCTTTTAAAAAAAAAAATTTAATTTTTCTAAATTTTTTTTTTAAATTTTAAGTTTTTTAAGTTTTTAATTTAATTTTTTTAATTTTAAGTTATTTTAATTTTATGTTTTTTAAGAAAAAAATTTAAGTTTTTAAGTTTTTAATTTAATTTTTTAATTTTAAGTTATTTTAATTTTATGTTTTTTTAATTTTAAGTTTTTTTTAATTTTAAGTTTTGTAAATTTTAAGTTTTTAAGTTTTAATTTTTAAATTTTAAGTTTTGTAAATTGTAAATTTTAAGTTTTTAAATTTTATTTTGTTTTAAAATTTTAAGTTTTTAATTTTAAGTTTTGTAAATTTTAAATTTTAAGTTTTTAAATTTTACGTTTTTAATTTAAGTCTTTTTAATTTTGAGTTTTTTTTTTTTTTTAATTTTAAGTTTTTTTAATTTTAAGTTTTTTAATTTTTTTTAATATTTTAAATAAAATTAATCTTTAATTTTAATTTAATTAATTTTTATATTAATTATTTACACATCGGACGCGAAACGGCGTCGTTTTGTATTCTCTCCGCCACGTCGGCGTGCAAAACGACGCCGTTTTGGACCAAACTCGCGGAAAAGTTGCCACGTCAGCCATTTGGCCGGATTTTCGCCGGAGTGGCACTTAAGTGTTCCATTTAAGTTGCGCTAACTTCAGTGTCTTGCCATTTGAAGTTATGGCACAAAGTGTCCCTCCGTCTGAAGATATGGCTTTTCTATATTCTTCTGCCCATTCTTAGAGGATGAATTTCCTAAAAGGGCGAAATAGGGAAGACAACTCCCTATTTGAAACCTCGGATCAAGATAATGATCTTGGTGGAATTCGTCCAAGTGGGAGTAATATGAGAAGTGATGAATTGAATTGACTCATTCTCAATTGCAACCACATAATGAGACGACATCATCATTATCTAATCCCGATGGGAGCATAATGGGGAATGATATGCAAAGTGTACAAACTCCCATACGGCGAACAAGTCGCCAAAGTATTCCCCGTCGACGTTTTGACATTGAAAGGGAAACTTTTATGGTTGCTCCACAAGATGAGGATGAGCCAAGAAATATTAATGAGGCTCAAATTGCCCTAGTAAGGAAAAATGGATTCATGCAATGGAAAGAGGAAATGGAGTCAATGAAATCAAACC